>JARLTB010000044.1:675000-1275000 GCA_030141615.1 Unio pictorum | reverse complement strand
ATCTTTAATACTTTCCAACTGGTTATTCTTCTCCCTGAGTGATATTCTCAAGGCCAGATTGTCTTTATATAACTTTTCTACCTCTTTGCATCTTTCTAATTCCGATTGTAGTCTAGTAGAGTTAATATCTCTAGTGTGCAGTTCTTTACGTATCTTGTCAATCTCAGTTTTCAATTCATTTGTGATGTCATCTATCATTTGTTGAATACTGCTTTGTATAAAATGTTTTAGATCTATTATCTTGTATACATTCTCTATTGTTATGGAACTGTCATCTTTATCATTTAAAAGAGATGATACTGAATTGCATTCGGAGTTCTGCATCACTTGTTCTGGTTCTGATTCTGACCGCTGTGACTGTTTGTTAGATCCTTTTCTTTTAGATACTCGTCTCACACATGTACTGCTATCATGGATACCCATGCGTGGTTTCTGTCTCGACGCGAGACTTTTCACTTCGGATAAGTTATCTCCTGCTAAGAAATGGTATAGAATAAATATATCCTCAGCTAATCTCTCCTCTAGAGGCGCACTATCACATCTTACTGTCCTCTCAACTATACGAGTCACAGGATAATTACTGTTTTCCAATTAGCCAAGTCATGTAGTGATAGTCTTATATCTTTTAAATTCTGCGTATCCAATTTCAAACACATCTTCTTTTTAAAATCATCTCTGTCCAAAGTTCCAAATTTAGAATCGATTTGCTGATATATATTTTTTTTCAGTCTGGGTTGCTGTCAAGTCTTCTTCTAAGTCGGACATTTCATCACGGCTGTAACGCTCATCTATTTCTAGCTCATCCTCCATGTCCGTAGTTCACATCAATATCCGTTTAAATTTGATAAATTAGCTAAAGCTTGTTATAGGTCGCTCACACTTGCATTAACTATTAGGAGTCCTATTCTGCTAAGACACATGTAACCGCTGTATGCTTTACTACCTCTCGTGCATCTTAACTGTTCCCACCGTTTTAACGAGACGTAATACCTGTGGTAACTCAAAAATAACACATTTTTACGATACCAAGATTAATGCCTCCACTGTCATATTTTTGTCAACTCATCAATATGCGATTTGTACACTAGATACTCACTATCTACTCATAAACACATAATATATAACACATATAATCATATACCTGCTGGCACTAAGCTGAGTACACATTCACAATGGTATAACCTAACGAGATCACCAGCTCACAAAAGTAGCTCATAAAATACATATAGCTTTTATCCACGATGCTTAACGTAACTGACATACCCGCTCAACACGTTTCTAACATCTTGATCCAAAAATATTCAAATGTTAATTCCGATCTTAAATATAGTCCGACCGTAGATGACATATCTACATAATTAGTACATATGAATCCGACATCAAGTAGAGTAAGGTCATATAGCTCTACTCATTGCAATAACAATCACATATAGCATAAAATGAATATCATGTATATGACACTCGTAATTTGGAAAGTAAAGGGCATTGAACGATTATATATCTATCAGTGTATCTCACTGTTTTATAATGCCGTAGTTTTCAGAATTAAACTAAATTCATATTTTCATCATATTGCACATTTTCTGACGATTAAGACAGGTGTGTATCTTTTTTATATATAGTATCTAACCATGTTACATGAGTAAACGGAGTGTCACACTCACCCACTGCGTCTATTCATCCAAGAATGTCTTTCAACATAATTCAGGTAAATCATATCCAAAAAATCAAAATTCAGTCATGAATATCATTATCAACATCAATTAAGCATTGCTAGTTTAGCAAAATTAGTTGCACTTTAGCCAACATGTATTGACTAACTAATGAATTCAATTAATTCGGAACACAACTCCTCATACAAATCGCAAGGACAATGGATATAAATAAATCACATGTCAGGTGAAATATTAAACGCCACAATTAAAATTCCACCACTAAAAAAGGCGAATGCTCCATGAATGCATCCGTATTATCTTTAAAGAAACCCCTCACATCTTGCCATCAAATTTGGTGATATACTTAGGGCTAATAAACCCATGACTTGACTCCATGACAGCTATCTTGTTATTTTCAAGATTGAAAGGAAAACTGAAATTTCTTGAATTTCCTTGAAAAGTAGATTACATAAAACTATGGTACAGTTACCATTCTGTTGTCAAAGTATTCACATATCATAATTTCATCTTTGGAATGAAAACACTTCTCTCTACTCTTTAAGGTCTCCAAAATTGACCAGAGCTTGTAAGCATGACATCCACCTTATCGGCCAACTTGTAATCCACATCTCGGGCTACTTATTTGTTTGGCATATTAATGAATACAGTTTGTGTCAATGCACGTGATGAATTTCCTATTAAAAGAATACAGCTTATATAATTTATGTTTGATTTAATTTTGTTAGGACTTTACCCGTGTATCCTTCGAAGGGAACCAGAAGATGATAGCAGTCGTGTACCTGTCTGCACCCAATCGAAACAAGCGGATAGATAGACTTATCAGACTATATTTGCATTATTATCTCATGAGATTTATTAATCCGTTAACTAAATAAATGTACCAATTTATAATTTGATTGATGGTAGTCGTGTGCCAGAAAGATGGATAAACAAATCGATTGGTTGATAATGTATACAAAGGATAAATTTGAAGCAAACTTATATTTCTTTCATCAGGAGATATCCTCACTATCGGAGTTGACTTGACGTATGATGTTGTGTTGAGAGAGAGAGAGAGAGAGAGAGAGAGAGAGAGAGAGAGAGAGAGAGAGAGAGAGAGAGAGAGAGAGAGAGAGAGAGAGGGAGAGAGTAGCGGATGGTAATTGTTCCATGAAGTGGTAGATTTAATACTGGTTGATATTATTTTTTTTAATATAGATGACACAGTATTCCATTGAAGGAACGCAGTGTCATCAATACAGTTTAACCGTGCCATGGGATCCTTACTGTATAGCAGGTATACATATACAGGTTAATTTAAATGAATACTATCATCTATGAGACAATTAGAAAATGATGAACTAAATAAGTATATGATATCTGCAAAAGCGTAGATGGACACATCAAGTAGTTCAGAAACATGTGTCCAAGCAAATGTTGTGTACATATGAGCATTTTTACTTTTCATTTATCATATAGTTATTTTATAGTAGTAACAGTCTTAATTATTAGTTTCGCACTTTAAGTGGTGTCCATAACGGTATCGGACCGCTATTGTAGTTCAGTAACGAATTGAGGAATTAATCTATGTGTGAAAAAGCCAATATAGAAAAGAATAATAATTAGGTTTGATTTTTTAACATTAAACGACCTTTTCATGTACGTGAATATCTTTGTTAATTAATCTATCCCAGGGATGTTTAAATAAGAAGACCCTATTGGTCATGAAATTCACAAAGAAGTAATTTAAAGCAGTCTGTAAGGTGCTGCCTTCGGTTATCAAAGTGTTATCAGTCAATATCGCACAAGGCCTGGTCAGAGGTATTGCGCAACTTGGAAAAACAACACTTGAAGACCGCCTCCCTCCCTCTAATTATCGTTATCTAGAAGATGATCTCTACGGTGTAATTTGCCCGGTTAATGGATATGGTAATCTGAGATGGTACTTTGAACAAGACAACACACGAGCCCCCGTAAAGATAAAATATGAATTTAATTAAAATACAATTAAGAAAAGAATGACACTGTGAATTACAATTTCTTTCTTTCTGAATACACTTAGTTCAGAAATACATAAACTGAAGCTTTAAAATAATGGATACATTCATAAAAATCCAAACACTAATAAAAATAAATGAAGTTAGCCGTTAATACTGAGAGTAAATTTCATCATGGGATCGAATGTTCATTTAACATTGGACTGTTGGGTGATTCAAAATGACCTTGTTCGTCGACTGGTTTTTTCCTCTTCTGCGTTCCTCTTGACTTGCTTGCCCTTTGGTTGTAAGCGGGATTACACAACTCTGTCTTCCAACTTCTTTTTCCGTCTCTGAATTTCGACTTCATCGCTATTTCTTATTCGATCTTCAAACAAACTATTTTTCCTTGTAAAAGAAAAGGGTAAAACGCCCTAAGTATCTCGTTACTTTAAGAGTTGAGATTGTCCATCCGTCTTCAGATTCGAACAATCAGATCTTACTATCAGTGTTATCATTTATACGGCTAACAAATACTATACAAGTCTTCATATCAATAGAGCCATACTGCTAATTATCGACATCAGAATTCGGGAAAGTCATATATTCCCGCAAATCATTACGTAAAGTGAGGCAATATATCCTAACACACAATCCATATTCACTAATATGATAAATTCAAATTAATGTAACACTTTCCAATCATAAATGTACACGGCGGGTTTTCTACACCACCCATTTACCTACCTAAGTATATAAGGTAAAAAATGCTAATTCACAATTCAAAAATACATTATTAAATCACTGTAAAACCGACTATCCATACAAAAATATGAACACATCATGCATCTGTAACGAAGAAACATATCAAAGTACGTTATTAAATCATTGTAATACTGAACTATTTGTATCATAGTATCGATACATTATGCATATATGACAAAGAAAAACAGCATATACATTACATCGTGATAAAGATGAATTTGAGTTAAATACCTTGTGTTTTTGAGGTGCTTCTGCCGTTTGATTTCCGGCGGACTTTCCTGAGCTTATTGTTACGAAGGCACTGCTGTAAAAATACCCCCGGAGTCTTTATTCCGGAATTAATGATAGTAGTTCAACACTGCTTTCTTGCAAAGCGCCTTCCAGAAGACTGATTTAAACTCATTAGCTCAGAGAATATATTTCCCAATTCTAGGTTTCGACCCAACCCTCTCCTTCTACATTTGACCAATCGGAATAAATGCTATTCCTACTGACCTTCTGAAAACCGTCTATCAATATGCCAAAAATGCCACTTAGGGTCGAAATATCACCTTATCATTTGTCTCAATCATTTTTGACAGCTCTGCGTGAGGAATCACCTAGTTTAAGCGTGTCAAACACCCAGTCCGTTTTCACTCTAAATATTGTAACAGTCTGACCGAGGTAAACGAACATTCTTTCCGTTACAAACTCTACTCCAAGACAGTTGATTGTCGGCTAGCCTACGAATTAATTACTGGATTTCACTGACGAAAAATTTGGCACTTGACACAGTCCTTCGAAGTGTACACTAAACATCTTTATAAAGCAGGCTTATAGAGAAACAGTACTATCAAGAGATACTAGTAACATATGAGAAATATCTGATTGGAGAAAATATGATATGGGATCCAGCAAAGTTCCCAAAGAATCTGCATCTAGGAACGGTGGCTTCTATTTGTATCAACCCTGGCATAGGATCACACATATCCGAATGAGTTTGATTATCGTATCACAGAACTTTACTTTTTTAAAATGCTCATTATTTTGGATTCACGGATCTCTATAGTCTAGAAGTCATTTCAAACTTTATAATCATATAAGGAATTTTGGGATCACAGTTTATTGTAACGACTGGCATGTTTATTTTTTGCAAAAATGTTTTATTTTCATGGCAAGACAAGAAATGCGAGGTTAAATCATGGCAACGATAAACCTAAGAGAAAACGTTTAAAATATTGAAAAAGAAATTCGGCCCTGCTCTGCTTTAAAGAAATAGTTGCTTCTATGTGCTCATTATTAAAACAAAATCTTCAGGAGCAATTTCGCTCGTTAAATTGGTTAAAATCTATGGAAAGACAATGATTAAATAAAAACGCCGTCAGTTTCAGCGTTATTGTTTCATATAAATCACCCACATGCTGGTTTTCTGACTACAACCGTATTTAATTTTTTTAAAATAATGGTCATTCAATTAGGTACGACCATTCTCTTATAAAGGATATTACAGATATAGGATATTACAGATTCCACCACATAGAGGGTAGTTCCGTATCTAACGTAATAATTAGTTGCATGTGACCAATGGCAAGGCCACCAACTATACTAACACGAATTATTCAATTCTCTAATACTGTTTGGCATATAACTGTGGAACACATTCTATATATCGTTGTAAAGCACTACACGTGTCAACTACCAGGTTTGTAGTATAGTCTCTCTTTAGGAATCGCTATAGTATAGTATCCATAGAGTTCAATTCTCATTGTTCATGTAATAGTGTTTGAAGATTTTGTTGAAAATAAAAAACAGATCTCACTCTACAATATGCAGTGCAAATTGTTCATTACCTGTAGCACTGACAAGTAAAGTGCTCCTTCCACGAGATACAGAAAATGACACATTAAACTCTTCTACTATCATATGATAAGTATTATTACGTCTTATTTTATTAAAGAGAACACAATTTCTGTGTAACCTGTATTCGTTTTTGTTTTAATCGCATGCTGAATTGCATCAAAACGTTATCTTGACAAATTGGTTTGAAAGAAATTGTTATGTTCAAGGGTATATACAATTTACATAGAATTGGATTACAGATCATATTGAAAGGTTGAAAGAGCAGAAAACAGAATTAAAACGTATATTACAGACCTTTCATGTTTTACAATCGTTCCTCTTCTAATAATTACTCCAAAGGCTGGTATGGTTGATATCAAGGAAAGGCAGAAGATATATTCTGTCTTTTCAAACGTTTGATTTAATTTATTTCACATCATTTATCAATACGAAATGCAAAATATGCCTAACTAAGAGCTGAAGAAGAAACATTTTGTGCATTGTTTGATTTCACGTCATTAGTAGGTGTAATTCAAACAGCAAACATTTCCGACTTTATCAGATAATGCTACCACTCAGGACTTTTACTATGGCACGCCTAAAATCGACTTGACGCTCAGACGTTTCCCTCTAGTAGGTTTGGCCTCAATGGATTCTTCACCGTGACCAAGAGGGAGTGTGTTCCAATAGCCTTGACCTTGGCCGGAACCGTTTCCGGATGCAAGAGGAACTTTTACCAATGTTAGATAATAATACAGTTTTGATATAAAGATTTTATATTGTCTTAAACGTAACACAAACTGAAAGAGGATATTGAAAAGGAACAATAACGTCATATGGTGGTAATATAACTTTTATCTAAGACATCGAAGAAACAAGACAGACATTGTTCAGTTACTAGAGGTGTATTAAGCAAATATTGCTTGCGGTATATTTTTATTTCCCTAATGAAATCTCAGAATTGTGGTTGTGAATTATTTATTGAGCTATAAGTTTAGGTACACGCAGTTTTTGAATTAATTTAGTAAAATCGAGGAACAGATAATTGAGTCTGATGTATTAATCAGATGCTTTCAAATTTTCTCTTTCACGTTTTTAACTTCATTGTTGTTACGAACAGCTTTCAATTTTATTTGTCTTTTAGTATATTATATCATGCCTTTGAATCTCACATACACGTTGTGTGAAATCTCTGATTGTTTTTAGTGTTCTTGTTAGCTTTCAAACTTTCAAAGTATTCTTATTTACTAAAATGTAATATTAGTCGGTGTATAAGCTGGTGCCAACACCAGCAAATAAAGACTGAGCGTGATGTTTGTTATTTTCCGTCTTATTTAAAAATATGCACTTGCTGTTGGAAATAAATGTACATTTCAAATTAAACAATAAAAGGCGTATCAAAGCTTACAAAAAGGAGAATATAGTAACAACACTTACAGGAAATTTTCGAGACGTGTTATTTCTGTAGCAAACCTACTCCCTGACGCCGAATGAACAAAGAGACCCAATAAGGAAAAGAATACAAATTATCAATCATTATGCAGATGTTCAAAAATCGATATAAATGTTCAGTTTGCATAGTTTCATATTTCCACAGCTATATATCTTATATTATTACAATTATTACTTGACATTCTTTGGAATGCGGTGTCATTTGGTCTGAAGTGTCATATCGCGTATTATCGATTGAAGGAAAATTGTGACACTCTATAGAAAGTTACATTTTTCGTACTGTCGATTGATGGATAGCATGTCACTCTGTAGCAAATAGCATATCTCGTAATGTCGATTGATGGATTGCGATGTCACGCTATAGCAAATGGCATATCTCGTACTGTCGATTGGCGCAATGCAATGCCACTCTGTAGATATTAACATATATAGTACTGCCGGTTTATGGAATGCATTGCCACTCAGTAGATAGTGGCATAGTCCTTTATGCCGACTGGTGCAGTGTAATACCACTCTCTATTGGCTGGCATATCCCGTAATGCCGACTGATGTAATGCAATGTGGCTCCTTAGAAAGACCCAAAAGTGCTGTTAGATCACAGCAAAATAGCGAGGCCAAGTAGTTAAATTGTTTTGCCTTGAACACAAAGTGAAAATTCAAAGACATAATAGTGTGAATTATATTCACAATAAAACTAAATTATATTTCATTATCCAAAAATATAGATTGTTCTGAACGAATTCCTATAGTCTTAAACATCTTTGCGTATCTCTATGATGCAATCCAGATTGTCTCTGAATGAGCCCTCAGTAATCCCAATTAATGTTTTAGTGCAAAAACGTCAATGAGCACTTTGTAATTTCAATGAATTTGTTAAACAAGCAATTATTCTTAAATTGTATAACTACAGGTGCTTCTAAAGACAAATAATAGAACAGGAGTGAATATGTGTTTACTACATTCTACATACACCATACACTAATTTCACTTGACCTAGGACACACTCAATTGCCGAAGAAATACTCAGACTTTGAACTCAGGTCCTAGTAAACATCATGTATACATCTTATAGAGTCATAATAAAAATCAGGTAGGTAATACGATCAATCAGCAACACAAATCAAGTACACACTATTGCTATAAATAACAATTTCAATCAGATAAAACTTAGGATCATGGCCATATGATTGAAGATCCATGTATCTCACTACATATGGATGCGACGTTTGGGAGAAGGGTGCAAAGGTTAGTTGATACACTTAGTTCCACAGCGATGATATACCATTTGGATAGAAGACCTTCCACTATCGAAGCTGGGACAAGGCATTCTGACTCAGTTTGAAGAAGCTAATATAAGAATTCTACCCTTTGATGATGGAATTCTCGCATTTGAAGACAGAAAGGAATCAAATTAAATTCGTAAAGATGAAATGATAATGATTGTCTACATGAAACTGTTACCTAGTCACTGACAACAAGTTAACAATATGTCCTATGCATTTTATATGACACAATGTTATTTGTATTGATTGGCGATTGATGTGGTAAACATTCACACTTTGGTCTCTTTTGAATTTTTTTAAAGCCTTATAAAAGCAACATCTTGTGAAACGTATGCCTAAAGTCTAAGCTAATCAAATGCAAATCTCCTTCAAACAGAACTTACGCGAGACTAAATTCAAGCTTGGAAGAGCTCTCTATGAATAATGTGACAGGTTGGTTCGGTTAAACGAGGTTAGGATATCGGAAATACAGTGGCTATTGTTCTACGATATTCAAAAGAAAACTGACGTTTGAAACAAAGAGCATAAGACAAATGAAGGATGCTATCACGATTAAAAGTTTATAGAAATTATCATATGAACACTTTTGATTATTTCTTTCATGTGTCTTCGATAATGCCAATGCAAACTAATTAACACTCGTTGAAATATATAATCTCGTTTGATAGTTGAAAGAATAAATGATTAATCGATGTGAAATTAATATACAGATTTCATTTTTTACTGTTCTCAAGCAATGCCTTGAAAAATGATCACACTCTCCATATTTTCCAGTGCAGCAAAAAAAAATGTTCTATCCAAATACAATATCGCTTTGGGAGACAGTGTATTTTCATCTTAGCAACTTTCGTCGTAAATTAAGAGATTTCATATGAACAAAATAAAACCGCTACTGCAGGGTTTATGTAAATGTACAAATCAATGATCTTATCAGAATTGACCGACTGATATTTACTTTGTCCGTTGAATATGCATTGATAATACTTGCCTGAATACGATAAAACACTCATTTATATTTACTCTGATGACAGCATGGTTGTCTGATTTTATCTCTGGATTTACTGTTCCAAATGACTATCCCCGCCCACCTGGGTGATTAGAGCTGAGTTTCGGAAGACGTCATATCTCTTAAATCAGTGATTGATCACAATGTTTAAGAAATAAAAGAGGGTATGCTTAATGTTGGAAAAAGAATAAAAATGTTTTTGTATACAATTATAGATTCACGCACACACACACACACACACACACACACACACACACACACATACATACATACATACATACATACATACATACATACATACATACATACATACATACATACATACATACATACATACATACGCATGCAGGCATGCAGGCAGGCAGACAGGCAGACATACAGACAGACATCGCAGAGCGTTCCGGACACATGACAGAAAGGGGAGCGGGTTCGAATCAAACCCTCAACCCAGCCCGGGTTAGCTATCGAAATGTGTCCCTAGTTAAGGCACTGTATTCCAATTGCTTCTTCATGAAATAATGAATAGGTTTTGATGTGCCATAAAGGACCAAACGAAACATACAAACATCCATGCAACAACAGAATAAATGAGCGAAAACACACCTTTTATCATTATGTTAAGAATGGTTCGTCGCCTAGCTTAATAGTGGTTTGTTAGTTTCATTTCATGGCTATATTAATATCATACAGTTTCTAACGATATTGCCTATTGAATATAGCAATGAAGTCTAGTATATATTTCTTCAATTTATTGCATTTCATCTACGTTTCAATGTGCACATATAAACCATTCTTGCAGCGTCCATTAATCAAATTCTTAATTTAAAAAGTGATATACTTTTTAATTTACAGTTTGTATTTTGAGTGAATTAGTAGGTCTCAAGCGATACATCTGTGCCTGGTATCGATACGATTAACGAAACACAGATTGCGATACGATCCATATTGATACATATGAGTCTTTCCGTCTTTGAAAGTAGGTTGTGCCCCTTTATGGATGTTGATATACTAGTTGTATTTCCAGCATGCAGATTACAGATAGAGACATAGATTTGCATGCTCTTTTGCAGTTGTGTTACGTTTCCAGGCTGAGTTGCAACTACATTAAAATAGCTTTTATATTTATTATATATTTCATAATGCAGTATTGAAATATGCCAGTACGAGACAAATTATATCGCCACAGTAGCGATAACTCTTGTATGTCCACAGTGCCGATATAACAATTGGAGCTACTTTCTTTTCATGAGCAAAATGTAACAGACAACCCCAAACTCCCGCTAAGCAAATTATTCCATACAGAGATGGTCAAAATCATTAAAGTATTGTATTTAACGATTATATATTCTGTAATCTATCTCATGTGATATCTCCTTTATACTTCTGCAGTTTCCATGTATCCACCAATGTTTCATGTATTAATCCGCGCAGGAAATGTGTTAACGAAGCTAAACCTCGCCTTCTCTTCGTTTATAAGCAATCATTAAATTTACAAAATACATAATCTAAATCATTAGTTTTAAATTTGTAAAAGGTATTTGGGAACTTTGTTTTATCAATGTAGTAATGCAGTCGTTATTCGCATTGCTATGTAATGAATAAAGATATCCATGTAATATAATAATTTCCTATCGTAAATATATATGATGAAAGAAAATCGACTTTTTACAAATTAAATATAAGGAAATATTATTGTGAAGTGGAAACATTTTGTTTTGTCACAAGTAGCTTCACTAATCGAAAAAAAACGCAGTTTCCCATTTCACCTGTGAAATATTTCTTTAAAAAGTCTAAAGAAATAGAGGATATTTGCTTGAAACGAGTGAATAACGGATATATTTCATCGAGTGGATGAAAAACTCAGTATTTTCACGAGTGGCGAAGCCGCGAGTGAAAATACTAGAGTTTTTTATCCAAGAGATGAAATGTATCCGTTATTCACTCGTTTCAAGCAAATATTCTTTTTATTTTATGCTCACATAAATTTATATAGAAAATAAAAGGGAATTAAGTATGTTCTGACCCAAAAATATAGTTCCTGTAGTGAAAAAATATTGTTATTTTTTCACTGTTATTTTTTCACTTGTTATTTTTTCACTGCATTGAAATATCATTATTATTTTAACTAGAAAATCAAAGAATTTACTGCTGAGCATAAAATAAAAGTCGATATTATCTATGTACTCATTAGGCAAAACAAAATGGCATAAGCAAAACATACCTAATATAAAGTTTGGTTTCCATGGTTCAAGTAGCTTTCTTGGTACACGTTCCATCTATCAAGACATACCACGTTCCCAGAAACAGAGTATTCGTACATTTCTTTGCATTGGCTTAATATTTCATGGAAGTCAATTAAATTGCTGACTTAGATGGTGCTGGAATGTCAATGCTAATTTAAGGAGCTAGGTAAAACAGCAATATGATAATTACAAAAGCTGTTCAATTGAAGAGCTAAGAAGAGACTGCATTAGTAAGCGGCATTATCTACGTCATTAAATGTCATTATGTGCATCATTTAGTGCTTGTATACATATCTATTAATATGGGGACGTACAAAGAAAGGAACAAACCAATCGTAGTTAAAATAGGAGTTACAGGCCTAATATCTTGAATTGGATCTAACATAAAGAAAATCGCAAAGCAATTTTGAAAGTTTTGAAATATCATTCATGATTTATAGATAAGGTGGCAGATTATCTTCAAAGATGTGTCATTATTTTTCTTTTAGCGAGTCGATTTGATGATTGCATGTATCGTTAACAATGTCAAATATGCACAAAACTTCTACGCGGTTTACACCAATCTGATGGTAAATAATGTTTGCGCATGAATGTAAATATTTATTTCATGTATATTACCTCTGAGACACGCTATTCTCTTTATGTGAGAGAGAGAGAGAGAGAGAGAGAGAGAGAGAGAGAGAGAGAGATGTGCGTGACTTTCGTACGGAAATCGGGTTGATATTAAATTTCTGATTATAACATGTTACCATGTTTAATTCAAGCAATATAAATACAGGTAAAGAATGAACTCATAAAATGCAAGCCTTTTGATCATTTTTATTTGTATGCTTGTTATTTTCTCTCCTTTTAAAATTCTGTACTATTGAATAGAAAGATGGCCGATGATGATTCCAATCTGCGGCATTGCTTATGGAACACAGATCGTCTCAGGCGACTTACCGTAGGAATACGCATAAAAGGAATGCTCTGAAATACAATAATAATAATAATAATAATAATAATAATAATAATAATAATAATAATAATAATAAACATTATAATAAATAGGTATCATAAACATAGACGTAGTATTTCTATCTAACAAGCTAGATGCGTACTCAGATTACATGTGCAACATAATTAGTTTAAGCTCTGATAATCTATTTAATTAATCTTTGATATACAGAAGTGGTGTCCCGCAGCTGCTCTATAGTTTAGAAGTTATTTTCAACACTGGCTGCCTTCTAGAGAATTGGTTTGAGATTTCATCCCTTCTTAAAAAAAGGTTCTGTAAATAATGCTTAAAGTTATAGAGGTATCGCTTTTTCAGGTACCATGCAAAGTGTTCATTATGATTTTAAATAATATACTTTTTAATTGGGCGGATAATCAACAGGTATTTATCAAAATTCACGCTGTTTTGGGAAAACTACGTCCACAATATGATATACAGAATAACAGAATATTAATTCAGATCAAAAGTGTGCTTTTGCTAAAAGGTTCATTGAAATTAAAAAGGTTTGATTTGGTTATTGAATTGGTGCTTTATGACATATTAACGTAAGTTGGTGGTTGTGTGCCAATGCAACTACACAAAAACAAACTTAGTCTGATCCGTTTCCGTACGCTTTCAGTCGCGTGTTCAGCATTCTAACCATTGGGCCACCACGCCTACTCATTATACGGGACGATGTATTGTATAAATTACTTCTCAAATCTCTATTTGAAAATATTTATGGGAGAAGCTCAAATCACTAACAACAACGGGATTTCAAACATGTCCGGGACCCCCCCGGGGCACCCACCCGTCGTGGTCATAATTTTTTTTAATCGTTGCAACAGTTATTACAACGATTGGAGCCTTCTATGACGTTTTTTTAACACCCCTTGTTGTCATGTAATACCCGTGGTCACATTTTTTTAAATCGTTATTTCAGCGATTAGAACCCTCCTTCTATTAATTTTTATGAGGTACCCTCACTATAATTTGGTGAGTTCAGCCTTATTGCTGCTATATATATATATATATATATATATATATATATATATATATATATATATATATATATATATATATATATACATATATATATATATATATATACATATATATATATATACATATATATATATATATATATACATATATATATATATATATATATATATATATATATATATATATATATATATATATATATATTTATATATATATATATATCCTCCCCGACCTTTCCCAGAGATTCCTTCTCTTTCTCCAGACTTCTTCTCCTCTTCTATTTTCTCTCCCGCGACTAGATTTCTGCCAAATTCGAATGTTTCTACTAGTCTCAATTCCATCTCCATCTGTTGAAGACTCGTGACTCAATGGAGCCTGGAGTTTTCTGTCCCCTAAAATCTTCCTTTCCTGGCATTGTCTTTCTTTAGAATATTCCTCTAAGTTTCCCCGCCAGATTACGAGTGGCTTCTTTCTCGTAGTAACCCTACTGATCTGCAATCCGTCTAGGCAAATGCTAAATTTACAAGGTGAAAGGTATCAGTCGTGTCTGAACTGTACTCGCGCAGTTATCTCAATTTTTTGATTGGATATCGCTGTGGTCCGATCCAGTCAAACTTAGCGGACATTGGCCCACTCGCTATCTCTTTAGAGTTCAAACATAAGGCCGCGGTATTATTCATAAGACAGGTAGATTACAGCTTATACAGGACTTTATAGCTGCGGTTTAGCAAACGTTACACGGAGATATGAAAGAGACCAAAATGTACCCGACCAAACGAAACAGCCGCAAAGAAAGAACAATAGAAACTCTTACTTTTGGAAAGGCTCGTGTATGTCGAAATTTATTAATTACCGAATTTCATGATATCTACCAAGGTTAAAAGTATTGGAAGTTATATTCACAGAACATTAATGACATAATATCATAATGAATGCTGCTTTAAAGTTCAATACAGTTGCATTATTTAATTAACTAGTTAGTAATTATTAGTAAGATTTTAGTTTTACGTTCACTGTTTGTTTTAATCTCATCTCCATTTCATTGCTTAATACAGGCAATGATATATATCTTATCGCATGTGCACAATTCGTATGATACTTGAAGAAAAAAAAGCATTTGGGATATTTATTATACATTGTTGACAGTTGACGGATCTTCTGCCTATAAGTTCTTAATATATAAGCTACTCAAAGAAACGGATTAAGATATATTTTACAGGCCACGCATTAACGTGTTGTAAATTTATTTTTAAGCATACTGTACGTATATATGCATACATGTATGCATGTTTGGTTTAGGTTTGTGCATTTGTATGGCTACATGTATCGACATATATCATTTGCTAGTGTATATATGCATGTGGGGGCCACATGTGACCTAATTGTCCATGGCACACGCCTTTACAATCATTCACACCTCATGTCTGTCATTGTGGATTCAAATTTCGACTCGTTTGATGCGGTTGTGTGGTAAAGCTTGCCAGTTTTCTGCGAATATGTTCTTTCAAGGTTCTCGTCGGGTTCTTTCACCACCAGATAAACTGATCGCCATGAATAGTCAATTATGTTTTAAAGTGTTGAAACAATTTACGTTACCTCCCCAGACCCTGAAGAAACATGATATATTTATGAATGTAGTAGCGTGCATGGTGTTGTGAGAATGTGTATATCTGTAATATTTGAATGAATAATTGTGTATGATATTTGTTTCATTGCATTGTTCAATCGTGCATCATCAATTTTCGTAATGAACTTTTAATACATATAAATATATATATATATATATATATATATATATATATATATATATATATATATATATATATATATATATATATATATATATATATATACATATATATATATATATATATATATATATATATATATATATATATATATATATATATATATATATATATATATATATATACATATATATATATATATATATATATATATATATATATATATATATATATATACACATTTATTAAAAGCAACTTATTCTGGGTTAGTGCACTGCTCAAACACATCCAAGCCCCACATGGTTTTGCAAGAAATATCTAACACTCACCACAGAATTACAAATTGATGGAATGTTGAATACGGATGGATGCTTTATGCCTGGTGTGATACCAGAAAACTCTACCACATCGACAGTTGAAACTGGAACGAAGCAAAAATATGCAATTTGAAAATAAAAGTGCGATAACTTCCAGTTCGGATTTGTTCAACAGCAAAAATGCACTCTCCATCGATTCATCGACCTAACACATAATTGCCGCATGAAACACTTTCTAAATGATTCTCAGAAGAGATCTTCTAATAAATGAATCAGATTTTTAAAACTAAAATGCATAGTTCTACTGGTAAGAAATGGAAGAAAACAAATTGAAAGAACCATTTTTTTTGGGAAGATATATAGATTTTGTATGAAGCGAGATGAATGAAATCTAGGTTTGAATATTTTTTAAATGTTTAATGAATTATACTTTACACAAAGGTTTTTTTTGATATTTTATTCTTCGTTTGACAAAGAGCATTTTTGAAAAAGACCATGTCGCAGAATTATGTGATCTCTCTTTTAAGTGAGTAAATACATTTGTAATGAAGCCTGATCAATAAAACAGGTCTGTCTTCTTTTCCAAATTTTTAACAATCACTTCACAGTCGGGCATAATGAGTATCACGATGTCAACCCCATGTCTACCTAGACAGGTATCGTAATGTGTAAACTTTTTTCGACACGCTGCATTATATAAACTGCGTTTACACTTTCACGATGCAACATAATATGCTCCTCATCTTTTCGACTGTGGAAATACATTTGTTGTACTTATCTTTTTTCTATCTTGCTGCTATTTATTATTATTATTATTATTATTATTATTATTATTATTATTATTATTATTATTATTATTAATTTTAGTAGTAGTAGTATTAAAGGCATTTTTCCTGGGTGTCGTTTTGATTTGTTTTACTGATGTGGGACCACATTCCGTAACCTTTGACCTTTGATTGAAAGGATCTACTGCCGTATCATTGCTGTTCGTAAGAATGTCTGTTTCCAATATATCTGGTTTTAATGTTGTACGACCATTTTATATTCCTACATTAGGTGGTGGAGTGAGAGAAAAGTGTCAGCGCCAACCCCTCTCGTCCCTATATCCGCAGCTGATAAAATAAAATATATCATTCAGTAAGTCACTAAATTTGCATTAACTGTCTTAGACGTTACAAGTAGATACAAAGAAGCAACAGAAGCAACTAAAACAGCAATAGAAGTTGCATCTGCGTTTGAAAGAATTTATCTACGAGGATCCTTGCGATGGCCAAATTTGCTACATGTTGATCCTGGTAAAGAATTTCTCGGTGCAGTATCATCTCAGATAAAGCAACATAACGTCAAAATCAGACGATGAGACACCGCATTACATCACCATCAGACAATCGTTGAACGAGTTAATCGAACACATGTTTAGCGATTATTTGGATATCAATATGCACGAGAAATTTCCATAAACAGAAGATCTGTAATGTTTCTACAGTACACCTACTTATCAAAGTTCACTGCATTAATGAAACGCAAAAAATATGTTAACGAAAATACAAAAACTCCTCATTCTTAAATAGTATTTATACAATTATATGATTTTTTCTCGATGAGAACTAGACAACAAAGACATTCTTCATGTTTTTATATCAAAATAATTAATGCTCAATAGGAGGTGTCCATTTAATTGACATCAAAATGTGTCACCTACAAAATAACTAGTTTATTTCATAGCTTGAAAGATCCCAATAATTGCTTGTTGATGTAATGCACATTGCCTGTGAATGATTGGTAACCATGCTTATTTTGGTAACATAACTGTCCAATAATTCGTGATGTCTGAACCTGATATAACCACCACCTTTAAAAGAAGGAGTTAAACCAGCTGATGCCCAGCCTCCCATTGATCCGGAGTGGGGCAGCATCTCTCGCCTGCTGCCATGGCAACCAATGCTAGGATTAGTATGCTGTATATGAATGGGGATTGAGAATATTTCCTGAAAATAAACAACCACTATGCAAAGTATACGAACGGATAAAGGATAACAAAAGCTAAAGAAAACTTACTACGTGGAATATAGTATCCGTCAGTTTCATTCGTGCACGGTAATTCGTCTAATAATACCAAGACAAGAAGAATATATGATTGAGTTGCAATGTTTTTTATTGAAAAATTATTACGTGTAAAGATTAAATGCATATAAGTTCTTAAATTCTAAATTCGAATCAAGCTATTTCTTTAATACATTGCTTATATGATACTCTATAGTTGAAGACAAATAGTGACATGCAATCGCAGAGTTTGCATTAGATACATAAATAAAGGAAATATTAAAGCCATTCTAAGACATCTCTTGTATTGAAAATAATCCGTGAATGGCACTTACACGCTCATTCCTTTCTAAAACTCATCCAAACTGATACACAGTTAGACAGCGTAGGTTATTGCCCCAAGAGTATGAGTCACCTCAACCTTTGGTCAAGGAATGAAATCTTAAACTAAACATACTTTGCAGAATTTTTTTTTTATCAGACTTACCGTGACTGTGACCTTTGACCTTTACACCTGTGACCTTTGCATCTGTAACTTTCATTTTTACCCTAAGTGCAAGTCATTTGTAAAACTTACTCAAGAATAAACGTTACCTTGCAATAACCATTTGTTTGACCTGTAAGACCTTGACCGTCACCTTTTTAACCAAAGTCAAGAGCTGAGTCACACCATAAATGTAAGTCATCTACCAGCTCTGTGTAAAATATGTGACCTAGAAAAATTTTATTATGCAAGAACGAGTTCTTTTTGTTTAGCGAAAGTGACCCGGACATTTTACCTTTGACCCCAGTATCTTTCGTACCTAAAGTGTAATTCATCTACACATTTTGAGTGAAGATACATGGCCGAAAATTGAATTCTTGTGCAGTAACTATTTTTATTCTTCAGGTTAAATTAACCTTAACTTTTGACTTTTTATCCCAGAAATTAACAGACGTTTTACTTTCCCTACACGCGAGCCACCCACCTAGGCTGGTCTATGCTGCAGAGCTGATGTGTTTATGACGAAACCAGTTTTCCTTTACAATCAAATAGCCTTGATCTTCTGACCCAGAAATTGAACATCTTTTTGTTCCAAGTGCAACGCATCCACCAAGCATGGTTCAGTATCTGTTGTAAAACAAATGTTATTGTCAAGAACCGTTTTTTCTCTTCCAGTCAGAGTAAACCTTGACATTTGGTATTTTTTGCCCAAAAGTAAATACAGTGATCTTAAAAGCAGTTATTGAATATAAATGTCATATATTAAAAGGTTATACCCTAATCGAAAATCAACCAGCTCATCCATTCATCGATTCATATATTTATTCTCTGATAAGTACGTATTTAAACTATGGTGTATAATGATAGAAAGAATACGTCTACAACAGATAAACAAGTATAATGTTTAAGACTACCTGCATGAGATTACAAGAGTTTGATTTTAGTACCAGCTGATGGTGCATTTATACTCAAGGTCTCTACACCTAAATGCCATGGTTCTAAATATCAGCTTAGCAACTGAAGGGCGTAAAGGTCAACACTTATTATCAGGTATTTTGGGTGGGACCGTGATAACATGCGGTATATCTCCTTTGTTAATTATTTCAATAACTAGGCCAGTCGATTTTGCATGGACCTGCCTATCTCGAACAAGTACATAAATAAGCAGCTCAATACAGAGATGTTCACAAATTATCGTTATTATTAACGAAGATAAATTAAAACTGGTGAACACGGTTTCAAAAACAACTGATCACATTCCAGGCATATCAATACATAAAAAAGATACTTCAAATAATACCTTTATTTCAGAAATACGGGCACTTCAAAGTACGTAATTACCTAAAAAACATGGTACTGTTCAGCTGATGATTATAATGGAATATTTGTGGAAAATCTCTATACAACGCTGATCTTAATTAGCGTATGCATTTAGATTTATTAAGTAGTGCGCATTGTAGGTAAAAAAAAAACTTCTTATGTAAGGATCTAGAATGAGTGGAATTGGTAGTAGTTTTAATGATGGATGAAGATGGTGATAATTATGATAGTGCAAATATTTCTGATAAGTTTGATTTAAATACCAGTAGCACTGGTACTAGTTGTTGTTCTTATGTATTGCAGGTAATTAAAGAGGATTACACGTTATCTTACAACTTTATAAATATATTTTTGACGGTTTATTTGTTAAAAATATATGCTGTCTGAAGTGTATACGGGAGAAGATGAAGAAGCCGAAGACAGAAACACATGACTTGCAAAAATTTAGAAGCAGGCGTGAAACTTGGTGATAATTTTGATAATAAAAACAATGTAAATGTCGAGATAGCAGTATATTTAAACGATGATTATCCGGACAAAAATTTCGTTCAGCAATAGGTCATTCAGGTGACGAAATTATGGTCATAAAATATGACTGTTTCTGAAATATCTGGATAAAATGAAACCGATCAACGAACGGTGTACTGCATATGCATTCGTTATTAAGTAAATATTACCGTGTTGTAAGTACATGTATATGATGTATATAAGAACAGAAAAGTATACAAAAACATATTTTATAAAGATATTTCGTATGTAGGTGGTCATTTATTATGACCTAAACACGACAATCAAAGGCGGAGTTTATATAAATTCACATCAACTCTATTCATACATCTGCTGATGAACATTTAACTTTCATATGTGAACCATGTCGCTAACAATAACTATTCTTTCTGTGGTGAAATAAAGACGGCAAAACGCTTTCTTCAAGACTGTCAAGAATATTATATGAGAGATTAGATCTTGTTCACAATCCGTTTTGCTCTCACAACTGGAACAATAACACGCGAGCTGAATAAAATAACAGGCAAATAGTCCTACTTGTGAATAGTTGACAAAATGACTGAAATTCTTTGCATTGTCTTTGCAAATAGTTTAATGGTAAAAATGGCTACTATCAGAACTATTCCGTATTTTAATTTTGCCAATCTATCTAGCTAATAGTCAAGGATACAAACACTTCAGTGCGCCAAAAACAATCCTTATACAACATCATCATGGTAATGTTCGTATTGTGCCATGTAAACGTGTTTACAAGTATTGTTAGTACACGTGTCCAAACGATTGTCATTGCATTAAACATAACTTAAATCACATAAGTACAGTTGCGTTGTCAAGGTCTTTCCCAAGGAGATTCACCATGTGCATGTCGTTATCCACAAGAGAATATATATTAAGTATTTAGGCTCTAATAACACAGATGAGTTAAAACAACAAACTTTACACAGTTTAACAAATAATTTATTTCAACGAAAAAGATTGTACGAATGGAAAAGAAACTTGCACTTTTAAGAATCAAATCCAAAAATAATCCACGAATTAAATTTGTTAAGTCGTAGTAATTAAATGTTCTAATGAATGTGTGTCATGATGTAAAATCGAAGACGGAATACATTGAAGTATCATGTAGTCTGTATTGTGCTTATATACAGTTCCATGTAGAAGCGAAAGAAATAACGCTCACATGTTTGAAATCCGAATAATATTTTGAGAAACTGTCTTTTTCCATGAATTCTGTATGAGCACATTAAATGTTTCAAGAGAAATCAATTAATGTTTTAAATTCCAAATGATCCAAATCCAATCATAGATAACATGTAACAAGCTGAAGATGAATGATGATAAAACTGAGGTCATTATGATCACCACATAAAGACTTTCTCATTCACATCCTTTACATCAAACACTAAAAATCAACAACACCAACATTAAATTCACACAGTCAGTACGAAACCTAGGTGTTACTCTGGACAGTACTCTCACATTGCATCAACATGTCATGAACGAATGCAAGGCTGCATAGCTTGAGCTGAGGCGCATCAGCTCCATTCGCAAATATCTTTCAGTTGATGTTCCTGAAACACTTATATTTTCTTTAGTACTTTCAAAACTGGACAAGTTTAACTCAATTCTGTCTGGTTTGTCTCAATATATATTCCAGTAACTTGGAGAAAGTTTAAAACACAGCTGCTCGGATCAACCCCGGAGTACCAAGATCAGAGCACACCTCCATGCTGCTCTGTATCATACAATGACTATCCATTCGATCCAGAATCAAACACAAATGTTTTCTCTGTGCTACAGTTCACTGACATACTCTAGTTAAATATACATATCCAGCCTCACCCATTTGTACACACCAGCAAGATACTTATGCTGCTCTTCTGACAATCGTACACTCATTATTCACACTATGAAAACGAAGTCACATGGACAACGCTCTTTTGCATACCAGGGCAACGTGAAACGAATTGACCATCGATATTAGACACAAAGACACAGTAATGGCGTTCAAGAGTGCTCTTAAAACTCACCATTTTCGATTGCAAGAAGAAACGTGAAGACCTAATAATGTTTCCTACCTTAAATAATTTCAGCAGTTTTTATATTTTCTTATTTCATGGTGTATTTTTTGGGGTTGTATTATTATCATTATAGATGTCGTAAAACGCTTTGAGCTTCTAAAGTCATTATTATTATTATTATTATTATTATTATTATTATTATTATTATTATTATTATTATTATTATCTGATTTAAAAGAGACATAATCTCGAAAAATCGAAAACTGGTCACAAACAGACAATTTTAGTGTAAATTAAAACCCCGGACTGAGAAATGCTTGTCATAGCATATGTATTAAACTATAGCTACTGTGTAAAACAGATGCCCGTATGAGGGTCACACGACCATGGTTACATCTCATATTTCGTACTTGACCCTGACAAAAACCAATCATTTTACTTTAAAAAATAAACATACAAAAGTTATTTACTTTGTAAAATCCATCCACAAGCCGAAAGTCGCGCATTAAGACAGCCTAGATATCGCCGTTGTTTTTCTCACAATAAAAAAGATCTCTTTTACGTGGCTGCTACTAACTGTTAATGAAGGTCAGGATCTATTTCAACATTAAGTGTTTGCAACGAAACGGTCAGGTCAAACACATTTCTGAAAATTGTCAGATCCCTAGTGACAAAAAATACTTTATTTTAACATATAATGAAATAAAAAATAAAAGATTCTAAAACGATTAAATAAAATTGAATATATAAATATATATTATAGCAAATATACGTAAAAATATCAAATCGCAAGGTTTTACGGTGTGAGTTTCCTAGCAATGTCTGGCGCAATATGGTATTCCAGTGTTGAGATTTCTTGTTCTTTGTCTAACGAAGAATTTTTCTTATTGACGAGAAGGCACAGCTGAGTTTGAGCTATATTCACGTATAAAAATGAGTGAATCATTGCCGTTCACCAGTGCCGATTTCTGCTTTGATAGATTCCATAGTTTACGCGTACGAGGAATATTAATTATCGTTGCAAGTGGTGCTACTATGCGACGAAAGAACAATAGAGTTTTTGCCTGCATAGTGTGGGTGAGGCTGCAGGAAAGCTCGAGTTAAAAGGTTGAGACGCGACCTTTCCCTGTCCCAGGTGCTCATGAAGTCCTTTAAGAATAAGCAGGTCGATTTTGTCAGTTCCACTGGATAAGAACCACAGTACCGACGAGTGATTGGATAACTATCGTTGCATGGAGTTTTCCAGGTCAGAATTTCAGAAAGTTAATTAACTGTATCCGATCAAAGTGGAACGTCAAGTATTTATACGTGATGTTAGGGATAACGCTTAATACAGCGTATAATTTTTTCCAGCTTATATCCAACAATATTATGTCTTGACAAATCAGCGATACCACATTTAAGGCATGAATAGTGCACGTACACCAAAACATAACCGCAAAAAGGTGTTATCGTAATAGTATGTTTTGCTACAGATTTCGCATTTTCCAAGTCATAGACTTTTGCACTGATTGAGTTACAGTGTCAGCTTTATCTAACTGGCTGAGATTAACGGTCGCTGTCACTTTCTTTCCTTTCAAAATATGCGGTAGTACATGATCGATGAGGGAAATATCCAAATGATGAATTAAAATCAAGCAAACAATGATATTATTGTTGATTGATAATCCGAAATTGTAAAAAAGACTTTTGCAAATAAACATGATTGGATTTTGTGTGAAAATTATCATACAATTCACATGCAAACCTGAATAGAACTTCTATCTGTCACGGAATTGTATAAATCTTGTTTAAAAATTAAAGACATATTCTCGAGTTTCGTTTTCTGACTACAACGATGCCCAATGGTAATTAATGTATATTGTGTTGTATTTCAAAATAATGAGTTCGGTCCTTTCTATGCCGTACGTAGGAAGTGCTTTCGATGGGTAGAACCTAATGCCTTCAGTGCTCTAACAATATATGTGTATAACTATCTGACCGTAGGTAAAGCTCTTTACATTACGGGTAGTCATGTTAGTGAGCAGGTGTACTATATGGATTTGCAAATCTTCTACTGGAGTGGTATGTGAGTTTATTAATTTCTTAAATATAAGATATCACTATAGAACTATCACCTCTATTTTGTATGTGTGATATGTAGCATTGCTTACACGTTATAATGCACATATTTTTATTCATGTTTGCGAGATTGCAAGGGATAATAACAGGAATATAAGGCTACATGTTTAAGAAATGTTTAATACAGTAGGATTCTTATCGAGCAGAATTAGGTAAACTTCTTAACTTGTTGTTTTGTAATTATTGCAGTGATTAACGTCATTACGGTTTATGCCCATGTCATTCATAGTACACGGTGATGGATATGTTTTCAGCTGTCCAATGTATGGAGTGTCCAGATTCTAGAGTGTCCCGTGCATCTGGAATGTGCAGAGCTGAGTAGAGCTGTCGGTGATATCTAGGATGTCTAGAGTGACCCGAGTGACCCGAGCGTATCAAGTTACCGGAGTTATCGAGGCGACGTGGTGCAAGCTCAAAAGTCAACCACAAGGATTAACCGAAGCAGCTGTGAATCTTAGCTGTAGCAGCCGTGGAGCTGAAATAAAGTGTGCTGATGCTGGATTATATCTCCGTACATATAATCTTGTAGCCGTCGGCTAATTGTGGGGCTCGTAAAACCCATTGGATCTTTCGGGACTGTAAAGATAAAGTTGTATATCTGTCCCTTTGTTTTGTTTGCATAATTTCAGTGAATTCATTTTACTACATAAGTAAATATCTATATTGTTTGCTAAGTAAACTATATCCATCTTTTGTGAAATCACTGTGAATCATTCACCACTTGTTTTTGTATTTTGTAAAATTAATTTATTTGTTCATTATTACATTTGTGCGCTCTTATGTTAATTTGGATTATATATACACGCATGATTTCAAAATTAATTGCTCATTCAAGTTATTCATAACTAAATCTTATATTTATATCATCATCAAAAGTGTTATGTTGGAAATCCGGAAATCCCACCAGGTTATCTTGTTACACCATCAAGTCTGTTTCAGCCAAGAAGAGATCATATGACCAATCACGGAATATTACGTCAACTCGGATAAGCTTAGACTTTGCACGATTATATCCAACAACCTCAGACGTTCTGGAGATCTTGTATATCTTAAGTATGGCTTTTACATCATCAGACTCGGAACTCACTTCAGATGCTTTTTACCATTGTTTGCGTTTCCCCGCTTGTACGTTATTGTTGATCTGTTCATAATATGCCTCATAAAAGTCAGTGTTATTTTATAATTATGACAACATCCATATAAAAAGTTTATCATTAATAATATTTGCTGGTTTAACTATGTTAACTAATTGTTTCAATGCCATCATTCACTACTGCTTTCTTTATCTACCCTGATTAGTATAGTGAAATCATAAGACATTTCACACTTTGTCGCATTAGCTTTAAGACGAAAACATCGTTGTTATTCGAAGACAATTTCTATTTAATTAATTTTGTAAGTGGATTCGGCTAAAAATGGTGCAACATGTTTGATTTTCTTTGACAAATTTTTATGATGCAATTAAACAAAATGACATTATAATATTTTCGAAACTTTACACACTTTTATTTGTACTCTACTTATAGTACACACAAAATCCAGATTAACTGATGCTGCTTATTTATAATAAATAACATCGATATATTTAAATTGATGCTGAGTTTTATAATTTTACTGCTGTATCCCTCTCAAGACATTTTTTACCAAATTGTCTACATTCCAACATGGTATTTTGTCATTGTGTTTTCTAGTCATTTATTATTGTATTACTGTGTACATATAAGTCATCGTTTAACTAGCAAATATATGTAAGGGCACTTCACCAACAGTATATCTAACACATCTTTAGATTCAGAATTTCAGTCTTTTTTTTAGGAATTATCTGACATGCTCTCTTTTCCAGTGAAAATGTGTCACCTCTGGCTTCTTTGAAAAGCATAGCAATCTCTCCAAGTTTATAATTTATTTCCTGCACCATACATATATAACTCGATAACAGCATGGGTTCCTTGCTTGAGAAGCATGGCCCAAGCCACAAAGTGCAGAGTATTAATTCAAAAGTTTTCACCGTGGTATAGCAGTGTTCGGACCAACTTCGCGCCGCTTAATGAGACAGCAGTAAAGCGGAAAATCCTTGGCTTTCCACCAGACTTCACCATATATAAACAAATATTTGAAGCCACTAAAAAAAACATCACAAACATTATCCATTTAGCAAAATTATTCCACTACATTACTAAGATCGCGGAGAGTTCGAGCTGCAAAGAGCTCTTCGGGATTACTAACAAACTGATGTCAAGGAACAAATGTACACCACTTCCATCTACCTTCTCTCCAGTGGACCTTCCGGACCTATTTGCAAATTTCTTCCGTGACAAAGTACAAACCATTTGAGATAAGCTTAACAACACAATTTCAATTGACTGGTAGTCACCATACAGTTGTGATACAGAATTTCAGTGACAACCGTTAGCTGCATTTGAACCTATCTCTATAGATTTAGTACGGACAATCCTGATTAAGAGTGCACCATAATCGTGAACCTGATCCATTTCCAACATCACTGCCGCTTGCGTGCTTAGATGCAATATTGCTTTCAATAACTGATGTATTAATACCTCTCCCTCATGTGAAAAACTCCCATCATTTTTCAAAACTGCCATTGTAAAGCCTCTGCTGAAGAAACCAACACTTGATCATAACAATTTAAAGAATTACCGGCCGGTTTCTAATCTACCGTTCATATAAAGAATCTTAGAAAAGGTTGTTCAACTTGACTTGTATCACATCTGAATTCCAAGAGTCTTTTAGCAATGCACAATCTACATACTGCCATTGCCACAATACTAAAACATAATAAAAGATAAATATTAATTATAATATATTTGTTTTGAGCTGATGTTTCGTTAATTAGATAGGATTAATAATACTAAAAATAATCAAAATCAGATAGATGTCATAAATTGATATGGTAAATAGTATTGAAACTAATGAAAATCAGTTAGATTTTATTAGTTGTTGGGGGTAAAGATTACAACAAATAATGAAAATTCTAATATAAAACAGAGAAACTTAATGCATATAATAATAATATTCTGAATATTTTTATCAGAATACATGTTTTATCAGACTAAATACTATTAGTAGTGAAAATATTTAAAACTTTTTCTTCGCTGATTTGTTTGGTAATTTGATAGGTTAATAGTACTAAAAATTAAGAAAATCAGTTACATTGCATAATTTCGTGGGGTAAATGGTACGAAAGTAACTAAAAGCTGTTAGATTTTAGTATTTGTTGAGGGCAATAATGAAAATCCTACTGAGAACGGAAAATTACATATTAAAAATTAACATAATAAGGAATATTCTAATCTGAATAAATGTTATATTCTGGATAACTATTATAATATAAAAAATATTTCTGGATAAATAATACGTGTAATATTTATATTGAAATATTTTTATTCTGGTTCTCAGCTGAAGGAACGCTTGCTATATTCCCAATCACTTTTGAATGTATCACTGTTATCGTTATTACGATCTGACATAATCTTTTTCAGTTGTCTCACACGTGTACTGTTAATCGTTTTTGTTACATATTTGTTTGATAGATCTGAACTAATTGTATCGATAGCGAGTGAAAATGTCAAAGTCTGTTTCTTTAACCGTTGCTGAATAACGTAACAACTTGTTGGATATCAGAACTCAATCTATAATCTGAAGGTATTTAATCGCCTCCTTCAAATGTTCGTTACTGTAATGATTCAAAATCTCAAAAGAATTGCAGGGTCAAAAGTTTTACATTTTTAATTGCAGAAATAATAGAATTAATATTGTCATAGTTTATCACATCATAAATTAATATCTAAATTATATGCTAACCATGAAGTCACAATAGTTATACAGCACAGCGTAGACAGATCAAACGAATATTTCACATACATCTGTTCATTTTGTTCCATTTCGTATAATAAATTATGTGTCTAATGTATTTGTTTGAAAATCTAGTGAGATAGTCTTCAGCGATTCTTATTACCATGTCATTATTATTAGCATTATTCTTTCCATAATATCGTTTCAGCTCTGTATTTTTTTTAACCATCTCATTGTACAAACAACCGTATCTCTCCTCTAACTACAACATCGCATTTCAAACACGGTTTTGGTCCTAAGCTCCCGCGACGTACGTTTTCCAAGATCAGCAAAATTAATGTACGCAGGCTTTATTACAATGAGTTGTAGCGCCTATCCTTAGTCATTTACAGTTATCGTTTGTTTGAATTATTTATTAATATCATATTTCAATTTAAATACTTGTCCTAATAATACATGGAAGAGTTTGAGAAATTATCGAACATGAAGATTAAGTCTTCTAAATATAGATCTGACCTTGACAGATAAACCCCTGGCGAGATCTGGTTCATCGACGAATAATCTAATTGAGAGCATTCGTCGCATTCTAACAGACCTAAGACGCAAAAAATAAATAATTAGTCGGGTATAAACAATGTGTCCAAAAATGTTCGACTTTGATCTTGACGCTGAATTTATCACGACATTAAAACAACGAAGACGACTCATTGTGCTAGCTTAAACACAGTAATGTTGTGGCAATATTCAAATAACAATCCAATATTTAATTGATAGTAATCTCGGTCACACACGTGAAAATGTGATGCTGATCTGGCTTGAATGTAACTGAAGTCGAGGCGGTAGGTTACAAATGCGAAGAAGGTGATAATAGTGTATCTTCAGGAATTACTTGTAATTGTTCACGTAGAAATCATCGTTGAGGATCAGTTGAATCGAATCTTTCGATTGCAGGTCCATCCGTGGATCTTACCAAGCTGGATATTGGATGTGTCTTCACCGGTCGCTCATTTTTACATCCTTCAAGTTCAGAGAGTTCATATAAGTATTTTACAGTCACATATCCTAATACTGGTAATTTTCAAAAATCCAGTGGTGAGATTGTTATATGTTATTTTGTGATAGTATTAATAGTTTTCATAGAAATTGTACCAGTAATTTCATTATTTAACGCAGCTATTACAAACGGTAGTCTTGTAACACATTTACGAGATGTCTTTTTTATAAATATTTTCATTGTATATTGATATTTAAATAACCGCTCAGCGGTTCAACGATTGCCTGATCATGATGAATCCATATATGTCCTAGTCTGATTTTGACGTTTTTTCTTTTGTCATCAGAGATGATAATGCACCAATATATTCTTTGTCAGGATCAACATGTAGCAACCGAAGCCATCGCAAGGGTTACTCTTGATAAATTCTTTCAAAAGCAGATGAAATTTCAGCAGCTGTTTTATTTGGTAATGGTTTAGGTTCTGTATATCTACTTGCAACGTCAACAACAGTTAACGCATATTTATATGACGTCTACCAATTTGAATAGTATCATGTGGTAAGAATAAAATATCCGCCTGATAAACTTCATTCGGAGCGTTGACATCAAATTTGCGTACCAATCTGAAGCAACAGAACGTGTAACATTTGCTTCATCAGCGAGTTTACTAATCGCTACTCAACCTCTCCTATGTCATCGTGGTCTTTAATAAATCGATTTCATTATAATAATAATCGGTTGATTAATTACCAGGCCATAGGACTTGTATACTTTTACCACGGATCTTTCCCACGAATGAGCTTATGATTCTTCGAAAGATTAATTTTTGTTATGGAATTTAACGAATGAATCAACTTTTCATAATATTCAATATGATGTTATTGCAAATTAAGATTTTTGTACGCTACTTCATGAATGTGGCATGCTTGATCAGTCACATTTATTGGATACTCTGTATGTTTTGGATGGTTTCCTTTGTCAAGTCGGGTATCAAGTATGGTTCCAGGACCACAATACTTATACCCAGGAAGATATGTTTCTCCTGGTAATTTATCCCATGAGGTTCCTTGGAATTTTTTTAATCAAGCAGAATTATCACCACCTATTTGTTTTTGTAATTTTCTCGAGAGACAAATGTATATTTTTGTACCACATTGTACGCAATTGCCTTTAACTGCATGCTTGTTTTGTTCCTATTATTGTTGTTAATCCACTAGTTGGGCTGGATAATCTACATCGATCACAATATATATTCATATTGATTATTACCTTGATTTCTCAGCGACACGAAAACAATTACCAGTCAAACATCATCCAGCGCTACCAAATTATATCAGAGCAGTTATCATAGGTCTCTCTAGGTTTGGTAAGACGCAGTTATTACTTATTCTAATAATGAAATGGCTTAAATGGGATAATTTATCTTTCGATGCACCATCTGTAGATGACCATCGATGCTAAAATGTGCTTAAAGATTGTAATGAAAATGCACAATTATGGAATTAAAAATGGTGATGATATTATTAATTTCATCACTGATATTGATGAAGCCCCATCGATGACCTCGATGGATTCATTAATAATTTAGTTGTTTCTGATGATTTAATGCTAGACAAACAATCAAATCCAGATCGGATATTAACATACGTGATTTATATTATTCAGCGATATACACGGATACCTAAAGTGATCAGAGATAACTGCAATATTTTAGTTGTGTTTAATAGAGTTGAAACACATTCTTTACGAAATATTTATCAGTCTTGGTGTTCAAGAAATATGGGTATAATTAAGTTTAAGCACTTTTCCACGTGCGCAAGCTACCACACACGGATTAATAACGATAATTTGACATGACCTTCGATCACAATGCTATCGTGTAGGTCTTGACATAATGTTCGGTTTAGAAATAGAAGCTTGTCCAATACAATAATGATCAGATTACGTAAACCTGACATCAGCATAGAGGATGCGACCTCAATGAACGTCAGGGTGGGTAAACGAATGCACATATAAGTTTTGAAAAACACTAACTGAAAAAAGATAGTGTAACAAAGTATGCTAATCAAATTAGAGACACTCTCAATCAGATGCTTCGGTTTGGCGTTTTCGACCTAGTAATTTTCATTTTTCATTTTCGTAGACATTTTTTTTTTCAAAGATGAAGCTTCCGCAAAAGATCTTTTCGCCCTCTTTGCTGCTGGCATTTTTTACTCAAGTCAGGATTGACGTCAATTACATAAGAGTGCCTGATTTATTACGGGATGCTATTAGCAGCATTGTTCTCCATGTCTTATATTTAACGTGTCATTTACCTATCTTGCATCACAGGCATGTATCTTCAACTGCAGATCAATTTATATAAGGCTATTTTGTTCTATAATCGGTAAGAATGTACTGAAAGGTTCAAAGAAACAAAAGTTATTACAAAAATGTTTGGAAGTTTCAAAATAAACTTCGTACATTTGAGATAATTCTGGCACCAATTTGTATGCTAATTTCATCTTGGACTATTTGATTTGTATCCTCATAAAAGTAATTATTGATATGAAATCACTTTTAAAAACTAAATTATTTTATGTGGAATTTAAATTCAGTATATTTAAATATATTATCAATTAACAACATGTATATCGAGATGAAGATATCATAGTTGTAGTTGTAACATGACAATAATATATCTATATTACAATAAATTTAAGCCAACACAATTAGAATTTATCACCGGAATATATTTATTTTCTCCTGTCCGGCCTTGACAGTGTCTGCTACTGATCATTACAGTTTTGGAATATCAAACTCTAATTACAAACTAATTATCCTTCTGTCAACGTCTTAGTAAATTGACATTTAATCTCTTTGTTTATAACGTTGGATATAATGACGACTTAAGAATACCTGTGTCAAAGTAATCGTTTTAGAAATGAAAGGGTCATTACCTAAATCATTTTCAGTAGAAGTTTTTAGTGTGAATCAATTGTTACAAAGCCATATTTCATCTTCTAGGTGTTGGGAGTTTTAATTGTAGTTGTTTAACATCGATATTCATAAATCCCCAATGCTAGCAGGAGTATGATGTACATTGTTGGAGATTTAGAATTTTTCCTGGAAATGAATCACGATACAAATTATCGCAGTGGATAAGAGAAAGTAGATGAGAAAAAAAACTCACTTTGAGCAGTATTGTGTATGACTTGCTTATTTAATTCTTCTACGTCGATTCGCTAGGTAATATTACGATAACATATTGTTCTAAAAGCATGATGAAATTGTGCAAGTTACAGCAGAAGACGTACATATGTGCGATTTAGAACTAATGCTAATATGCAGAAATAACGTTTCTCCTTTCTTGACAAAGGATTACACAAACGCATTCCTCGCACAGACGGACATATATACAACGTCCAAAAACATTAAGCTGCGACTATCAACATGATTACAGCGCACAGGAAATAATGAAAAGAATATATACGCATTCAACATAAATCGACAACATATATTATTATTATTATTATTATTATTATTATTATTATTATTATTATTATTATTATTATTTTTTTTTTATTTTTTTTTTTTACCCTGAATATTTTATTACATGTACCGCAATAGCAATATGAATACTGGCAACAAAATCGTGCTGAAGTAGCAGTATTCATCCTTGAAGCAGTGATTTAATTTAAAAATAATAACACATAAACGGTATATGCTAAACAACAAATCAATCAGTCAATCCATTGATCCATCCATTTGTTTATCGAACTAGCAGGAATTTAGAGTCCGGCATCATAAGATATAAAGTAGCAGCTAAAAAAGCTAAAAGGTTTAAGATTACCTGCAGGTAAATGCAAGAGTCTATTTTTTGTCCAGGTCTTTGGTGCGTTTATACTCGAGTTCTCTAAACCTAAATAACATGGTTCTATAGATCAACTTAGCGACTCAAGCATGTCAAGGTCAAAATCTTGATCTTGATTTTGAGTAGGACCGTGATAATCTATGACGTATCTCCTAAGTTGCTTTATCCGATAACTAGGCAAGTGGATTGTGTGAGGGCCTATATTGAATTAGTGTCCGACAGCGACTCAACTCCTCCCCATCCCCATCCACATGTAAATTAGGAATATAAAACAAAACATCTCCTGCTCCTGTTAACCTGTGCTTCTGTTGATAATGTCCATGTCACGATCATCATTACTAAAGGAAAACTTCCGCTTTGTAGCCAATATTTCAGTCAATACCGAGTTGCCTTTAGCATTACGGAGATTACTCACAAACCAACACCAATCACACCATTACCACTACCATCATTATAACCCAATTAAAAGTACCACTACTGTTGCTGCAAATATTTTACACCACAATATCCAATATGCATATATGATAAAAACCATTCAGTGGCCCTCTAAAACGCGCTCCGTTACTGATCACTGCCATCTCACCTCTGTCTGCGTTTGGTCGAGTCTCGGATTCGGCCAATGTGGGTATGTGAGAAAGCTTACCCGTAGCTCCTCGCAAGTCGGTGGTTCTTTTTGGGCATTTCAAATAATACTGGCCGGCATGAAAAACCTCTATTATGCTGAAGATGGCGTTAAACTCTACAACAACAAAAAACACATTCATACATATTGCAGAAATTAAGAAATCCGCTGGTCAATGCAGATTATAGAAAGTGATCGGCATTTTTTAAAGTCACTCTTATAGGAGTGACATAACTAACACAAATAAAAACTGGTGGGCAAGGTTTCAAAATCAGCAGATCCATTTCCATGTATAGTAGTAGTAATACACTCTTATAGGAGTGACATAACTAACACAAATAAAAACTGGTGGGCAAGGTTTCAAAATCAGCAGATCCATTTCCATGTATAGTAGTAGTAATACATGTAGGAAATGTGGTGATTATGATATTACAAATGTTTCTATATGTCATAAAATAACAATACAAGTAGCAGTAGTATTATAGATAATAGTTGCGGTTGTTTTATATTGCTATCTAAGAAACCCGATTATCCTTTTTGTACACCGATCTTTACTACCTTACATCTTATGAATTATACTCTTGACATTCATGTTATCTAGGTATTCAATAGTAGAAGTAGCACGATTAGAAAGAAGGATGGTTGTTGTGATTTGGAAGGTAGAATCAATGTAAATGTGGAGATAGCAGTATAGGTAAAAGTTGGTTATCCAGACCCATCGGATGAACACAGATTTCAAACAGCTATAGGGAGTCCAGACGATGGATTTACCTTTAGAAAGCATGACTACTAATGAAGTATCCGGATTTAATTGGATCCGATCATCTAACTTCTTACAATATATGCATTAATAATTCAGTATATGCATTACTAATTAAGTAAATATTATCAACGTTTATTAAATGTTTTATTGATTTATATTTAAATTATGCAAAAAATGATATTATTTATGTGGTGGTGAAATAGTTTTTTAGCATCTAGAATATTCTGATCTGACAGCTCACATCTAATTCACAATCCATTTTGTGCTCAAAATTGAATCGTCATTATTTTGCAACCACATGTGCCCTAGAAATATATATATATATATATATATATATATATATATATATATATATATATATATATGTATATATGTATATGTATATATATATATATATATATATATATATATATATATATATATATATATATATATATATATATATATATTCTTTTATGTGCATTATATTATAATGAAGAAAAGATTTAAATAGTTAAAACCAATCATATCATTTGGCATCAAGTATTTTATTTTTGTCTGTAACAAAAGTTACAATCAAAACTAGTCCATATATATTGAAAGCCCCGCCCCCCCCTCTCTCTCTCTCTCTCTCTCTCTCTCTCTCTCTCTCTCTCTCTCTCTCTCTCTCTCTCTCTCTCTCTCTCTTATTAATAGGAAAGCTATGTAATGAATCTTCAAAATCCATCATTTGTACTTACACTCACAAGGTTTAAGAAATAAATATGGTTTAAACTAACTAAATACATTCCATGGATAAATCAGGTTGGTATGGAGATTTACTTGGTAGCTAAAACATTCCTAGTTGTTATAACGAACCTTTATATCGCCACAAAATTAATTCAGGTTACCTAATACAAATATAATTATAACTGAATGGAATTTTTTTCGACTATGTTTGTTTCTGTTATATATATATATATATATATATATATATATATATATATATATATATATATATATATATATATATATATATATATATATATTCTGTGCTGGCGTCGTGATTAGCAAATTGTTTCATTTATATGTACATGTGCATTGTAATTAGTAAAGGTTAGGAGGACGCGCTCTTAGTAAGTTCCAGAAAATAAAAGGTAGTCGGAGTATGGATAATAGATGTTTTACTGTAGTAGTAGTAGTAGTAGTAGTAGTAGTAGTAGTAGTAGTAGTAGTAGTAGTAGTAGTAGCAGCAGCAGAAGGGAACGATAAAGATGTTTCACTGATATTTTATTTCATTTTTACGTTCAGAACAAAGTGTTGAGTTTCTTTTTGTTGTTTGTTTTGTTTAACTGTAATGTATCGCACTTGCTATAAATAGTTATGAAATCAGAATCACCGGTGATCTTTAAGTAGGTCACCTGTTATTCACGTCAGGATCGAAAACTACGATGTGCACTGATCCTCACTTGGAAGATCTAAACATATTTCAAAGGAGTCCCGTCTTACTCACCGCTGAAATAAATATATCTCCAGAGGAAGTCATAAAAATCTCAAGTTTGTAATTGGTATTTTCTTTATAGTTTTGTTTTGTTTTATCACTGACAGCAACTTTTGATGAAGGACTTTTATGAATGTGGTTAAACTGAATTTGCAAACTTCAACAGTAATCATCATACAAAGATGTAACGCAAATAATTAAATTAACTCAGCAACAGTTTCCATTATTGTTATATGTCTGTTAGTTGAAGGGTGGGTATACACATGGCATAATACTTGACGGCATTCCGGTTAGGATCATGACAGAAGATGTGATTAAATTAAAGCATTTAATGAGTAAAGCATTCAAAAATCAGCTGGGCATTGTTGTCTTTACATGAACCAGATAGTTCAAAATGTTCTTTGATCAATAAAACATTAATAAATCCCAGAAAGTACAGTTCGCAGTATTTAGAAGAAAAAAAAAATGAGTTATTCGTTAAAGTAAAAATACAAAACAAAAACAATGGAAATTATTTTGTATTTATCACGTTCTAAATTGAACTTATTTCAGAAAAGGCGTTTAAAAGTAGGGGTTATTTTCCTTCCAAAAAAAAGTGTTGAAACGTGGCGATTGTTTTCCTTTCACTTGACACACAGATTGTCATTGACAGCCATACTAGGTGTAATACCGCTGATCGTCCTGAAAAAAAGATGATGATGACAAAGAAGGAACAAATATTGATGATAATGGCGAAGACTACAACATTTATAACTTATTCTGACCAAATAAAATATTTACCTAGGTAAAGAACCTATGTGTAAATCATTTAATAACTGAAAATGGCAAAAAAAACTCGTGTTTGCGTCGCCGAAATTTGCGATAATTTGATAGTTTGGTAAATATTAGCAACAAAAGTAGTAATTTATAAGATAAAATAATTCCTTTACAATCGTTTTGTTCTGGATTTTTTTCCCAGGCTTAATTGCTATTTATAGATGATATTCTAACCCAAACTCTCGACACACTGACACTGCAGTATACGTATACCATTTTAGTTAACATCGATCAGAGCCATAATAAATGTAGGTTAATTGTCAAAACTAGCAAAAATCTTTAAAACTCCTCAGAATTAACAGCATTAGGAGAAGAAAAAAAAACGTGTTTCGCTGATACTATAATGCATTATTGTCTTTCAAAACAAAACCTGCTGTCGATTGTGTTTGTTGAACTGCACGTTTGTAGTTGCTATTAATAATAATGAAATCAGAATCACCAGAGAACGGGTCACTAATTATTCACGACAGGATCGAAAACAATGATGTGAACCTATTAACATCTGGGGGATATTGATATGTTCAACAGTGTCATATCTTGCCCATCCCTCAACTAAAAATATCTCGTGAGTAATGTTTATCCATCAGAATAAAAGAGGTCGGTAACTGCTATTTTTAAACTGAGCTTACGCACTTCAATCGTATTTTAACAACTCAGGTAATTGCTATTTTTATACTTTTTTGTTTACTTTTATGACTAGAAGCGACCACGAAGGAGTTTCATAAACGTTGACAGACTAAAGTTACACTCTTCAATTAATGCGTTAAGCAGGATTGCACATGTAAAATGCTTATTGTAAAGTCGACGCAGAGATGATGCTGTTTCTTTGTTTTACCGTTACTGTTATATGTCTATTGTATGAAGTATATATACAGTGTATACAATTTTTGCAACATTACGGTAGGGTCATGTACAAAGATCTTCATTAAATTAAAACATATAATGAGTACACACTAAACCATAATTAAGATGCATTTTAATTCTTTCAATAAGTCTGTTCATTCAATATGGTGGTTTGGTCATTAAAGCTTTCTAAAAATGCCCAGAAATGGTCTAGAAAAATAGTACAGAGGTCTCTTTTAAAATAAGCAAGAACAATGCCATGCAAAAATGCCACTTCATATGTAAATTAAATTATGATTGAAGAATTCGAAAAAAATTAAATTACAGGCTCACAATTCTCGAAGATTTTTATGCACTTATGACATCATAAAATAAACATATTTCAATATTTCAATATTTCATATTTCAATATATATATATATATATATATATATATATATATATATATATATATATATATATATATATATATATATATATATATATATATGTGTGTGTGTGTGTATATGTGTGTGTGTCGGTGTGTGTGTGTGTTACATCTATCGTAATCTGTAGAAATGAAGTTCATTGGCCAAAAAAAGCAATGACTATGAAACAGCAACAAAAGTTTGCTTCTGTAATGCAACATTTATATATTAGAAAGAGTATAAACTGTATCGCTGTCGTAAGCATTTACAAACGATATTTCAATACGATATTACAGACGATATTTCAATAACTTTGTTTCTGCTGTTTCTCACTTTTTGTAAAGTTTTAACCAAGCCGCGGAATTTAGACTACTTTTAAAAGCTATTATGGATCATATAAACGTACTTCACATGCAAAAACGTGACGGATGGATGGATGATGGATGGATGGATTGATGGATGGGTGGATTGATGGATGTGTGGATGTATTTTAGTCTGATTTTAAAACAAATATACGAGAAATATAAAGTCAATTTTATGTTGTAAGTAAATGAAGATTTATAACTAAAACACTTGATTAATACGGCGATGGGGAGAACAAAACTACAGAGGTGGCTGCTTGTTCGCCTGCAATGAAGTTAAAAAGCAAGAAAAAGAAGACCAACAACAACGAAGACTAGTATGAAAAGATCAGTAATTTGATCCAAGTAGTGACGGTGGACAATTTCATTCGTAATTGTAGCGACGGTGGAACATTCCATTTGTAGTTATGGGTCCGGGATGCACAATCTAGATGTTCCTATAGTTTTGGAGAAGAAAGAGTTATTCCGACGATGTAACATTTGAATGTAAATGAGCCTCTGAAGTTACCTTGTTAGTATGTCAAATTAAATCAAAACAATATCATCTATTCTACAATATATTAAGCTCGTCTGTTTGTCAACATAGGTCATTATATCATCTTGGCTTACACGGCCTTAATTGCATTTATGATACTTTGCAGAAAGAAAGTATGTGTCACAAAGTAATTACATTATTTTTAACTGTTATTACACAATCACACATATAATTACAAATATGTCAAAAGGTAATTGTAACAATTTTGTCAGCAAGCATTGTCAGAACTTCACAATGCTCCAAATATATTGCTTGAAAAGGATGGACGAAACTGACATGGAGCTGTGTTTACTGCCAGTGCTTGGTTGCTGTTATAAAGGAAAATATTTATATACAAACGCACGTCTATGCACACATATGCATACATATAAATATGAGCATGTACATGTATAGACAAACATATATTTACATTTATTTCCTTTCCCACATCAGATGGTCACTCACCCATACATATTAATATCACACAGTCAATATACAGGTAATATGTAGTTAGTGCTAAATAGATTGGTGGTATATATAATGATGTACAGAGGCATTTTTCAGTACAAACACAGTTATTTTATTCTCATGTTTGCCAATTGGTCCGTTTGCTTATAGCATCATGCAAATAAATTTCAAGTTCATGCTTTGTGTTTTGGGTGTCTGATAATGTTGTGTCGTCCACATAGGGATCTTTCGATGTCTTTCAGTAAAAGTGGTATGTCATTAATAAAAAAAAAATATTAATAGTAATTAATCTAGAACTGCGCCTTGTAGGACTCCATATCTAATTGTTTTCCAGGTTAAGACAGAGCATCATTTACATAACAGCAGTGTTCTATCGTTTAAGTATCACATAAGCCACCTAAATGTGTGTTAATCAAATTTGTAATTTTTTGTTCGCTCAAAATGAGATACTGATCAAACATGTCAAAAGCTTCCCTTAAGTATACAAGTACAAATCTTATTATTCTACCATAATCAAGTCAGTCTCACAAGAATGTTTCTATATAAAACCGGACTGGTTAGGTTTAACAGCAAGAAATCGGTTAAAAAATACATAAACAGTCAATGTACAGGTTGTTCAAGTAATTTTGGCAAACCAGGTTGTTCAAGTAATTTTGGCAAACCAGGTTGTATCGAAATTGATCGGCAGCTATATACATCTTTCTTAGAACCCGAATTGTGAATAGCCATTATTTTGGAGACAGATGAAGTTGCAAAACTTAAACTGCTGGTGAATGTAATGCTTTCTGAAATACCAGAGGCATATGTTTATTTTATAAGTCGTGGACGAATCAGATAATTTCTGCTGTTTCAATGGCGTTATGCAGTTTATAATTTGCACAGGGTTAGGGATTTAGAGAAAAAGAATTTCCCAGTTTCCCACTGGTTCTACTGGATATTTAAAAAAAGACCTTGCTCAAGACCTAGGTATTGTTCAAAGAACGTATAGTTTCCTTTATTGTGGTTCATGATTGATGTATGTAATGTGGGTTACGGAGTATAAAGCTTGGCCTTACCGTAGATGTGCACCTTTAAACAAAACTGCTAGCTCCGCTTGGTCATTTCCACGTTCTGGATTTCAGAGGTAAATTGTATAAAAAGATAACGTTTTTCTTATATATACATATTTGATAATACATTCATTTCGCTTTCTGAAGCTGGTATTGTCTAGTTTGGCAAAATTAATTTTCCCTATTTTTAATAACTGTAAAAAATTGTGTGCTTTAGACTGAAATTTTGATCACAAGGATTGGTGATTTTAGTAAGCCGTTTGCTTAGATCATGTACTATTTTCACAAGTTGAATATCCAATCAAATATCAGCCACAGTACATGAAAGTAGCATAAAGGTAAACCAACATTACTTCCATTGTGCATGTTGCAAATGTAAAAACTTCACATTACACCTGTCAGACTCTCGGAGCTTCAAACTAACCTGTGGAGGTTTCTTAATATCAACTTCAGTGAGATACGTTTGTTTATGCTTGGGGGATAAATAAACATACATCCCTAGCACATTTTCTGGTACAGAACTTGATGGGTAATAAGCGTTGTTTTCTTTCACTTGTTCCTTTAATTTTGTGGTACTGTTGATGAAAATAACCATTGAACGCATTTTCAAAGCCAGACATGGCTTTTGTAAGTATTGGTATAAAGAATTTAATAAACCAATGCTGCTGCGCTTTAATAGGCATATACATTTCTTTAACATCAGGTTATGTTTCATCAATATTAGTTCTTCGCTGAATTTCCACTGATTAATCATTAGCTATTAATAACATATGTTAATAATCCCCGTCATCTAAATGAATTAACATGGAACACACTTTCACTGATGTCCGTACTCTTTGATCTCTTGATCTCTCTCGTGCATAAGGGATACGATACGGAGAGAGAGAGAGAGAGAGAGAGAGAGAGAGAGAGAGAGAGAGAGAGAGAGAGAGAGAACTGAACTTGCACCAAGTAATCTACCAGCACATGGGACATATTAACGATTAGGTGTGCACATTCCATTAGATTATAATAATAGTGTTCACAATACTAATGATACAAATTTGCAACAGATTCTCAAGATTGTCCACTATTAATTAAGGGTCTAAAACTAATTATATAATATTGAAATGTCGCAAGGCCACACTTACAACACACCCAGCCATTATCTCTATGAAAATGGTTCAAGTTCTACATAACAACGTTGCCACTTGCATTGCCTTTAATTGTTTGCGTGACTAGAGGTTATAAATGGTTACGAAATCAGTTTTTTTTTAAAAATATCCACGGAGTATGATTGTTCATGTTGTACCTATGGATAGGGATAAATGTATTGATCTTGTCTATTGACATAATAATGTAAATAGTATGTGATAGGTCCCGTTTGAAACATGACTCGTGCATTTATGCGTCAACTTCAGATATCGCTGATTAGAGTGCCTTTATAAATCCATGACCGTACCGCAGAAAGTCAGACATTTCTGGAATCTGAAACCTACTTTACTTCTACGGTAAGAATCCTAGCTGTTTTTAATTTTCTTTAAATAAAATAACTCTTTCATAACTAATGATAGGTAGTAGTAACTGCAATAGTTTATGTTGCTATTAATCTCAACTCCAGGTTCTGTTTGTAAAGTGTTTTTTTTAAAAAATATGTTCAACCTGTTTTAGCTTATAACTCATTTAAGAAATAAGGAATGATTTTAAGGAACTATATTGGACTTGAACTAAGATATCAAACCAAATTTAAGTACATTTGTGAATAGTTTGACCTTATACTAGCTGTTACACTTTTAACGAGTTTTAAAAATATATAAATATTTATTAGAAAGACTTCATAATGTTTGTCGGCCTGCTTCTGCTCGCTTTGGCGGTATCGGCATCTTCGGCTTATCGATGTTGTGTACCAACACTGTGGGAAGCCAATGAGGGGATGATGATGGCAAGTTCGACACACGGCAAGGGGTCTTTAGAGGAGGTAATATAGCTATTTAATGAAGATTAAAATATTTAATTTTGGTTAAAATGTCTTATCAGAAGATGGTTGTTAAACATTTGGTGTAAATATGTGTTCTATCCTATTCATTATGTGTATTATGTAATTGCCTGCCTCCATACGACTGAGAAATGTAAATATTACCATCTGGAACAACTGTGAGTTTACTAATCCTAATATGCGACAATGCAAAATCTTGTTTAGCATGTTGAAGAACAAGAATATAATAAATTCTAATGTACCTTATTATTTAAATTATCTTCATTATTCCAAAGATGTATTGTACCCTTGTAAAACACAACCATAACTCAGAAAACTACCAAAATATATGGGACAACTGAGCTTTGAATCTCCGAAGCAATGCTAATATAAAGAGTATGTGTGTATGTATGTATGTATGTATGTATGTATGTATGTATGTATGTATGTATGTATGTATGTATGTATGTATGTATGTATGTATGTATGTATGTATGTATGTATGTATGTTTTGTTTGACGGTTCCTCGTACAAAGATTAGGTAGCTATGGTGCCATGTAAAACTATAATTGCAAAATGATTACATTAAGAATTGTCAAAAACCCTTTTAAATAAATGTTAACATCAAGCTGAAAGATAAGAGAAACTGATCTGCAGATTCGGCAAAAGGCAATAACAGATGAATGTAAACAGATGAACGGCAATAACAGATGAATGTTAAACATGAAAATACTTCTTTAAGAAAGAGATGTCATACGGAAAGAGACACGCACCCAGATACATATGTTAATTCTATGTAACTTAAGTATGAACATAAAAAAGATACAATTGTTGTCGGGCTACTTATTTGTTTGGCATATTAATGAATACAGTTTGTGTCAATGCACGTGATGAGTTTCCTATTAAAAGAATACAGCTTATATAATTTCTGTTTGATTTAATTTTGTTAGGACTTTACCCGTGTATCCTTCGATGGGAACCAGAAGATGATAGCAGTCGTGTACCTGTCTGGACCCAATCGAAACAAGCGGATAGTCCAGGATTTTTCAAAGGTATCAACTTATCAGACTATATTTGCATTATTATCTCACGAGATTTATTAATCCGTTAATTAAATAAATGAACCAATTTTAATTTGATTAATTGTAGTCGTGTGCCAGAAAGATGGATAAGCAAATCGATTGGTTGATAATGTATACAAAGGATAAATTTGAAGCAAACTTATATTTCTTTCATCAGGAGATATCCTCACTTTCGGAGTTGACTTGACGTATGATGTTGTGAACGGAGAGAGAGAGAGAGAGAGAGAGAGAGAGAGAGAGAGAGAGAGTAGCGGATGTTATCTGCACCTGCTTGCAATTGCTCCATGAAGTGGTAGATTTAATACTGGTTGATATGATTTTTTTTTTAATATAGATGACTCTGTATTCCATTGAAGGAACGCAGTGTCATCAATACAGTTTAACCGTGCCATGGGATCCTTACTGTATAGCAGGTATACATATACAGGTTAATTTAAATAAATACTATCATCTATGAGACAATTAGAAAATTATGAACTATATAAGTATATAATATCTGCAAAAGCGTAGATGGATACATTAATTAGTTCAGAAACATGTATCCAAGCAAATGTTGTGTACATATGAGCATTTTTACTTTTCATTCATCATATAGTTATTTTATGGTAGTGACAGTCTTAATTATTAGTTTCGCTCTTTAAGTGGTGTCCATAACGGTATCGGACCACTATTGTAGTTCAGTAACGAATTGAGGAATTATTCTATGTGTGAAAAAGCCAATATAGAAAAGAATAATAATTAGGTTTGATTTTTTAACGTTAAACGACCATTTCATGTACGTGAATATCTTTGTTAATGAATCTGTCCCAGGGATGTTTAAATCAGAAGACCCTGTGGGTCATGAAATTCACATGGAAGTAATTTAAAGCAGTCCTTCGAAGTGTACACTAAACATCTTTTTAAAGCAGGTTTATAGAGAAACAGTACTATCAAGAGACACTAGTAACATATGAGAAATATCTGATTGGAGAAAATATGATATGGGATCCAGCAAAGTTCCCAAAGAATCTGCATCTATGAATAGTGGCTTCTACTAGTATCAACCCTGGCATAGGATCACACATATCCGAATGAGTTTGATTATCGTATCACAGAACTTTACTTTTTTTAAAATGCTCATTATTTTGGATTCACGGATCTCTATAGTCTAGAAGTCATTTCAAACTTTATAATCATATAAGGAATTTTGGGATCACAGTTTATTGTAACGACTGGCATGTTTATTGTTTGCAAAAATGTTTTATTTTCATGGCAAGACAGGAAATGCGAGGTTAAATCATGGCAACGATAAACCTAAGAGAAAACGTTTAAAATATTGAAAAAGAAATTCGGCCCTGCTCTGCTTTAAAGAAATAGATGCTTCTATGTGCTCATTATTAAAACAAAATCTTCAGGAGCAATGTCGCACGTTAAATTAGTTAAAATCTATGAAAAGACAACGATTAAATAAAAACGCAGTCAGTTTCAACATTATTGTTTCATATAAATCACCCACATGCTGGTTTTCTGACTATAACCGTATTTAATTTTTTTAAAATAATGTTCATTCAATCAGTTACGACCATTCTCTTATAAAGGATATTACAGATATAGGATATTACAGATTCCACCACAGAGAGGGTAGTTCCGTATCTAACGTAATAATTAGTTGCATGTGACCAATGACAAAGCCACCAACTATACTAACACGAATTATTCAATCCCCTAATACTGTTTTGCATATACCTGTGGAACACATTCTATATATCATTGTAAAGCACTTCACGTGTCAACTACGATACCAGGTTTGTTGTATAGTCTCTTTTTAGGAATCGCTATAGTATAGTATCCATCGAGTTCAATTCTCATTGTTCATGTAATAGTGTTTGAAGATTTTGTTGAAAATAAAAAACAGATCTCACTCTACAATATGCAGTGCAAATTGTTCATTACCTGTAGCACTGACATGTAAAGTGCTCCTTCCACTAGATACAGAAAATGACACATTAAACTCTTCTACTATCATATGATAAGTATTAATACATGTCTTATTTTATTAAAGAGAACACAATTTCTGTGTAACCTGTATTCGTTTTTGTTTAACTCGCATGCTCAATTGCACCAAAACGTTATCTTGACAAATTGGTTTGAAAGAAATTGTTATGTTGAAGGGTATATACAATTTACATAGAATTGGTTTACAGATCATATTGAAAGGTTGAAAGAGCAGAAAACAGAATTAAAACGTATATTACAGACCTTTCATGTTTTACAATCGTTCCTCTTCTAATAATTACTCCAAAAGCTGATATGGTTGATATCAAGAAAAGGCAGAAGATATATTATGTCTTTTCAAACATTTGATTATGCCTATTTCACATCATTTATCAATACGATATGCAAAATATGCCTAACTAAAATCTGAAGAAGAAACATTTTGTGCGTTGTTTGATTTCACGTCGTTAGAAGTTGTAATTTAAACAGCAAACATTTCCGACTTTATCAGATAATGCTACCACTCCGGACTTTTACTATGGCACGCCTGAAAATCGACTTGACGCTCAGACGTTTCCCACTAGTAGGTTTGGCCTCAATGGATTCTTCACCGTGACCAAGAGGGAGTGTGTTCCAATAGCCTTGATCTTGACCGGAACCGTTTCCGGAAGTAAGAGGAACTATTACCAATGTTAGATAATAATACAGTTTTGATATAAAGATTTTATATTGTCTTAAACGTAGCATAAACTGAAAGAGGATATTGAAAAGGAACAATAACGTGATATGGTGGTAATATAACGTTTACCTAAGACGTCGAAGAAACAAGACAGACATTGTTCAGTTACTAGAGGTGTATTAAGCAAATATTGCTTGCGGTATATTTTTCTTTCCCTAATGAAATCTCAGAATTGTGGTTGTGAATTATTTATTGAGCTATAAGTTTAGGTACACGCAGTTTTCGAAGTAAGTTAGTACAATCGAGAAACAGATAATAGAGTCTGCTGTATTAATCAGATGCTTTCAAATTTTCTCTTTCACGTTTTTAACTCCATTGTTGTTACCAACATCTTTCAATTTTATTTGTCTTTTAGTATATTATATCAGGCCTTCGAATCTCACATTCACGTTGTGTGAAATCTCTGATTGTTTTTAGTGTTCTTGTTAGCTTTTAAACTTTCAAAGTACTCTTATTTACTGAAATGAAATATTAGTCGGTGTATAACCTGGTGCCAACACCAGCAAATAAAGACTGAAAGTGATGTTTGCAATTTTTAGTCTTATTTACAAATATGCCCTTGCTGTTGGAAATACATGTACATTTCAAATTAAACAAGAAAAGGCGTATCAAAGCTTACAAAAAGGAGAATATAGTAACAACACTTACAGGAAATTTTCGAGACGTGTTATTTCTGTAGCAAACCTACTCCCTGACGCCGAATGAACAAAGAGACCCAATAAGAAAAAAATACAAATTATCAATCATTATGCAGATGTTCAAAAATTCATATATTGCATAGTTGACATAGCTGAAACTCTCACATTTTACATTTCAGCGGACAATTTTTGGGTTTTTGGCATGACAAATTTAACCATGGGAATACAAGATCCATCTATTTTCAATGTACCAGACACATGCAATAAAACGGTAAGAGCACTTGCTGATTCGTTGTTTTTTCATAATAATACGAAATTTAAATGGAGTCAATATATCAAAGATAATATAAGTAAGTTGCAATTTTTTTTATCTCGATAATGTACTAGAATAAAAAGTACCAAATCAAAAACATCCCTGAGAACTTCTTAATAAAACGTTTTGACTAATTAGTTTTATGTATGTATGTATGTATGTATGTATGTATGTATGTATGTATGTATGTATGTATGTATGTATGTATGTATGTATGTATGTATGAAAATATGTGTGTGTGTGTGTATATATGCATGCAGGTAGGTAGGTAGGTAGTTAGGTAGGAAAGTAAGTAGGTAGGTAGGTAAGTAGGTAGGTAGGTAAGTAGGTAGGTAGGTATGTAGATGGGTATGTAGGTAAGTAAGTATGTAGGTAGGTAGGTAAGTAGGCAGGCAGGCAGGTAGGTAGGTAGGTATTTTGGTATTTATGTATATCGGTAGATAGGTAGGTATGTAGGCAGGCAGTCAGGCAGCCAGGTGGGTAAGTTGGCTGGAGGATGTTGTAAGATGCACCATCTTACTAACCATTGGTCAGTCCACTGTCGTTTTGTAACCAAATATCCCGAACCCCATGGTGAACTTTTCCAATTTAGTTACATGTTTAGCTCAGGTTTAACGAGAGTTAGGGAAAAATACACATTGAAGATTTGTAATTAGCGGTTGTATTCGTTTTATTTACTTTTTATTAATTTCACTTCTGTAACAAGATAACAAGGTGGGAATGTTGGGATTCACAAAAAGAACACGTTTGATGATAATATAAATACATTGTTTTATACTGAATGACTAGAATGAGTAAATAACTTATGAATACGTGCGTGTGTCTTTAATCCAAATATTGGATTATTTACATAATAATGCACAAATGTAATGAAGAAAACATACAAACAAATTACTCTACAAAAGACATACACAAGGATTCACAGTGACTGAATAATGGAAAGATGGATATAGTTTACTCAGCTAGCAAACAATGTAAAATTTTACTCATGTAGTAAAATGGATTCACTCATGGTGAAATTATGTAAATGAAAAAGGACAGCTATGAAACTTATCTTTCATCATCATCAGTCTCTTGACCTAGTTTGGTCGTTGAAGCACTGTGCTGCTGAACATCTGACCAGTTCCCTCAACTTGTCTCGATCATGTGCCAATGCCTGTGTCTCCACAAAACGTTTCGTGGTCCATTCTGTGATGTTTTCATCCACTTTGTTCTCTGTCTACCTCTCCTTCTGCCACTTTGGACACTACCCTGCAGTACTCTTGTATATATATTGTTAGTTCTAGTGACATGGCCATGTAATTTCAGCTTTCTCTTTTTGACAGTGGTGACAAGGTCTTCAGATTAGCATACTCTTTGACTGATGGTGTTACACACTTATTTATTTGTGTTGTGGTCGATGTAAGAGATGCAGAGGATGGTTCTGTCGCATCTCATTTCAAGTGCCTGGATTCTTCGTTGTAATTCTGCTGTCAGGGTCCAGGCCTCGCGTGAATACAAAACAATTGAGATGGCTAGTGCTCTCAATAGTCTGATTTTAGTTTACTGACATATATTCTTGTCTCTCCAGATGGGTATTAGCTTTGACATAGCTGCCGTTGTTTGTGCTGCTCGTGACAATTTCTGCTCTTGATTCCTCTTCGATGATTATGGAACCAAGATATTGGAATTAGCCGTCTGTTTCCAGTTCCTGTGATTGACTTTAATCTTGGTTGAGATTTATTTGCCACTATTTGTCATCAGCTTTATCTTCTAGATGCTTATCTTTATGTCTTTATCTTTATGTCAAATCTGGAAGATGTTTCATCCAGGTTCTTCACTAAGGTGGCACGCTTATCTTCACCTCCTGCCAATCCATCAATGTCGTCTGCAAAGCGTAGGTTGGTGATGTTACGCCCTCCAGTGCTGACTGTCTCACAGTGGTTTTCCAGGGCTTTGCTCATGATACGCTCTAAGTAGATGTTGAAAAGTGTGAGTGACATGAGACAGCCTTGCCGTACTCAAGCTGTTGTCTTGAACCAATCCCACACAGAACCTTTAGTATACTGCACTGGTTGCCTTGGCGTACATCTGCTTGATGGTATTAGTAAACTTTTGACCCATGTTGTACTTCTTCATTGTGGCCCATAATTCCTCATGCCACACTCTGTCAAAAGGCTTTTTGAACTGTATGAACACATGATAGATGTCTTATTGATCTAGTGAGTACTTTTCACACAGAACCCTAAGATTTAATACTTGTTCTGTTGTGCTTCTTCCACTCCGGAACATTGCCTGTTCTTCAGCGATTATTTCTTCAACTTGTAAGTTCAATCCGTTCAATATGATCTTCAGCATCACCTTACTAGCAGGCTGATCAACTTATCTTTACAGTCCCTAAAGATACAATGAGTTTGACGAACCCCGACATTTCAGATTTACATCTGCTACCATTACTGTGGTTGGCTTTACAGCCTGTACAACGTAGACCTCGATTCCTTCGATACTTGGAACACTCGTTTCCCTCTAGTCACTCTGGACAACACCGTAAAAAACCGGACACTCCATATACTGGACAACTCTATAGCTGGGACACTCCATACACTGGATATCACCGGACAACACCGGACACAATGGCTGCTGGACATTATAGATACTGGAGAGCTCTCTAGCTGGGATACTCCAGATACTGAACATTCCAGACACTCGACAACACCAGACAACACCGGACATTCTGGACAATTCCAGACATTGGGCAGATGAAAACATATCCAATACTGCGTACTATTCATATGATGTGGGCATAAAAACATAATAAGGTTATACACGGTAAGTTATACAGATAATATTACCGGCACAATAATTTCAAAACAACAAGTTCAGAAATAAACCTAACCCTGCATGATAAGTATCCTACTGTACTAGACATTTCAAAAAAATGTTCTCTTATATTACTAATACAAAATCCTTTGCTATGTCGTAGCAAGAATATAAACGTCTGCATTACCTGTGTAAATCAAAGCTACAAAGTATGCAGAAATTGACGTGATAGTACAATAGTGTTATCGTATATACTAGAAATTATTTAAAATTACCTACCTATATAGCTGGAGATGTGCGAATCCATATAGTGGATCGCCGACTAACAAAACCTTCCGTAATGTAAAGAGCTTTACATGGGGTGAGGTATTTATACACAGGTATTGTCTGTGCATCGACGGCATTCGTTTCATCTCATAATACGCACTTCGCACGTGAGGCAAAGGACGAACCGAACTCACCATTGTAAACTACGACACAATATACATTAATCACCCTCGGGTATTATTGTACGCCAAAATGAAACTCTAGTACACGAATTTAATAATTAAAAAAAGGGTTTATACAATTCCGTGACAACTTCCACATATATGGGAAGCTGCAGGTTGATATCTATATAAACGGTATAATCGGATAAAACGATTTATATGTCGGACATTTAGTGCATCAATTAGGGTTATATTAATAATCTCCTTTGGAAGAAAGTTGATGACATGTATTTAATCGACCTTCCACGCTTTTATTTCAGACCAATGCCCAACCCAGTGCATCTTCGGGGCGAGTTCGCCGATCTTTCTTCGAGGTTTGATGAAGTACCTCGAAATTAAACGCATCTTGTATATGTCGTATCTTTATCTTTAAAGTAAATATTTTTGAAATCCTCAAACAATATATTCAGAATTAAAATATTTCTTAACTTTTGCTGTATATATTTTTATTGATATTTACATTGAAAATGTATTAGATTCATTTTATTATTCAAAATTATTTAATAAACATTGTACCTTTAATGTGCATTTCTGTTCTTTTCTTGAACACACACACACACACACACACACACACACACACACATACACACACACACACACACACAACATTGTTGCAGCACATATGTTTCATTTCTTTTATGAGCGTATTGCATAGAATACTGGTTCATGAAAGTAGTCAAAGGCACATCGCTGCCTTAACTCAAACTGACAGATGGGGTCAAATACGTTCATATTCTTCACATTGACTTGATGGCACCAATCTCGACGATTCCATGCATCCAAATGGAAACCAATGCCAAAATGATCTCCAAAATATTTCCTAATGACACTAATATTTGATTTATGCAAAATCGTTTCGCTTGACTGGATCAGTTACAGCAATGTATCCATGACTTTGTTAAAATTTAAATCTGATTCGAGTACAAGTTAGAAGAAGGTAGTCCGTACCACATTGCAACCTTACTTGAGATGTTTCACTCCAATCGAGATGCCACAAAATTGGAAGAATTCCTTGCCCGCAACTGGAAATCAATATAAACGAGGTCTGCAGAAGATTTAATAATTATAAAAATAATGTGTACAGTTTGACTGCCTCTGATAGATCATTGCTCGCATAATTTGCTCAAGAACATTTTTACTAATTTATGAATACTAGAAACGAATTTGAAAAATTTCTACCTTTCTGCTCATTCGGAGACACGAAATGTTCATGACAAAAAGATCGTATTTCCACAGCTATATATCTTATATTATTACAAATATTACTTGAAATTCTTTGGAATACGGTGTCATTTGGTCTGAAGTGGCATATCGCGTATTATCGATTGAAGGAAAATTGTGACACTCTATAGAAAGTTACATTTTTCGTACATTTGATTGATGGATAGCGATGTCACTCTATAGCAAATAGCATATCAAGTAATGTCGATTGATGGATAGCGATGTCACTATAGCAAATAGCATATCTCGTAATGTCGATTGATGGATTGCGATGTCACGCTATAGCAAATGGCATATCTCGTACTGTGGATTTGCGCAATGCAATGCCACTCTGTAGATATTGACATATCTAGTACTGCCGGTTTATGGAATGCGTTGCCACTCAGTAGATAGTGGCATATTCCTTTCTGCTGACTGGTGCAATGTAATACCACTCTCTATTGGCTGGCATATCCCGTAATGCCGACTGATGTAATGCAATGTGGCTTCTTAGAAAGACCCAAATTTGCTGTTAGATCACAGCAAAAGAGCGAGGCCAAGTAGTTACATTGTTTTGCCTTGAACACAAAGTGAAAATTCAAAGACATAATAGTGTGAATTATATTCACAATAAAACTAAATCATCTTTCATTATCCAAAAATATAGATTGTTCTGAATGAATTCCAATAGTCTTGAACATCTTTGTGTATCACAATGATGCAATCCAGATTGTCTCTGAATGAGCCCTCAGTAATCCCAATTAATGTTTTAGTGCAAAACGTAAATGAGCACTTTGTAATTTCAATGAATTATTTAAACAAGCAATTATTCTCAAATTATATAACTACAGGTGCTTATAAAGACAGATCATAGAACAGGAGTGAATATGTGTTACTACATTGTACATACACTAATTTCACTTGACCTAGACACACTAAATTACAGAAGTATTACTCAGACTTTGAACTCAGATCCTAGTTAACATCATGTATACATCTTATAGAGTCATAATAAAAATCAGGTAGGTAATACGATCAATCAGCAACAAAAATCAAGTACACACTATTGCTATAAATAACAATTTCAATCAGATAAAACTTAGGATCATGGCCATATGATTTAAGATCCATGTATCTCACTACGTATGGATGCGACGTTTGGGAGAAGGGTGCAAATGTTAGTTGATACACTTAATTCCACAGCGATGATATACCATTCGGATAGAAGACCTTCCACTATCGTAGCTGGGACAAGGCATTCTGACTCAGTTTAAAGAGGCTAATATAAGAATTCTACCCTTTGATGATGGAATCCTCGTATTTGGAGATAGAAAGGAATCAAAAATTAAATTCATAAAGATAAAATGATAATAGTTTTCTACATGAAAATGTTACCTAATCACTGACAACAAGTTAACAACATGTCCTATGCATTTTATATGACACAATGTTAATTTTGTTGATTGGCGGGTGATGTAGTAAACATTCACACTTTGTTCTTTTTAGCATTGTGTAAAGCCTTATAAAAGCAACATCTTGTGAAACGTTTGCCTAAAGCCTTAGCTAATCAAATGCAAATATCCTTCAAACAGAACTCTCGCGAGACTACATTCAAGCTTGGAAGAGTTCTCTATGAGTAATGTGACAGGTTGGTTTGGTTATACGAGGTTAGGATATCTCAAATGCAGTGGCTATTGTTCTACGATATTCAAAAGAAAACTGATGTTTGAAACAAAGAGCATAAGACAAATGAAGGATGCTATCACGATTAAAGGTTTATAGAAATTTATCATATGAACACTTTTGATTATTTCTTTGATGTGTCTTCGATAATGACAATGCAAACGAATTCACATTCGTTGAAATATATAATCACGTTTGATAGTTGAAAGAATAAATGATTCATCGATGTGAAATTAATATACATAAATCATTACTTACTGTTCTCAATCAATGCCTTGAAAATTTATCACACTCTCTCCATATTTTCCAGTGCAGCAAAAAAAGGTTCTATCCAAATACAATATCGCTTTGGGAGATCTTATCAGAATTGACCGACTGATATTTACTTTGTCCATTGAATATTCATTGATAATACTTGCCTGAATACGATAAAATACTCATTTATATTTACTCTGATGACAGCAGGGTTGTCTGCTTATATCTCTAGATTTACTGTTCCAAATGACTATCCCCGCCCACCTGGGTGATTAGAGCGGAGTTTCGGAAGACATTAGATCTCTTAAATCAGTGATTGATCACAATGTTTAAGAAATAAAAGAGGGTATGCTTAAGGTTGCAAAAAGAATAAAAATGTTTTTGTATACAATTATAGATTCATGCATACATACATACATACATACATACATACATACATACATACATACATACATACATACATACATACATACATACATACATACATACATACATACGCATGCAGGCAGGCAGGCAGGCAGACAGGCATACAGACAGACATCGCAGAGCATTCCGGACACATGCCAGAAAGGGGAGCGGGTTCGAATCAAACCCTCAACCCAGCCAGGGTCAGGTATCGAAATGTGTCCCAAGTTAAGGCACTGTATTTCAATTGCTTCTCCACAAAATAATGAATAGGTTTTGATGTGCCATAAAGAACCAAACGAAACATACAAACATCCATGCAACAACAGAATAAATGAGCGAAAACACACCTTTTATCATTATTTTAAGAATGGTTCGTCGCCTAGCTTAATAGGGGTTCGTTAATTTCATTTCATGGCTATATTAATATCATACAGTTTCTAACGATATTACCTATTGAATATAGCAATGAAGTCTTGTATATATTTCTTCAATTTATTGCATTTCATCCACGTTTCAATATGCACATATAAACCATTATTGCAGCGTCGATTAATCAAATTCTTAATTTAAATAAGTGATATACTTTTCAATTTACAGTTTGTATTTTTAGTGAATTAGTAGTACAAATTAAATATAAGGAAATATTATAGTGAAGTGGAAACATTTTGCTTTGTCACAAGTAGCTTCACTACTCGAAAAAAAAACGCAGTTTCCCATTTCACCTGTGAAATATTTCTTTAAAAAGTCTAAAGAAAAGTCGATATTATCTATGTACTCATTAGTCAAAACAAACTGGCATAAGCAAAACATACCTAATATAAAGTTTGGTTTCTATGGTTCAAGTAGCTTCTCGGTACACGTTCCATCTATCAAGACATACCACGTTCCCAGAAACAGAGTATTCGTACATTTCTTTGCATTGGCTTAATATTTCATGGAAGTCAATTAAGTTGCTGACTTAGATGGTGTTGGAATGACAATGCTAATTTCAGCTGCTGGGTAAAACAGCAATATGATAATTATAAAAGCTGTTCAATTGAAGAGCTGAGAAGAGACTGCATCAGTAAGCGTCAATATATACGCCATTAAACGTCATTATATACGTCATTAAGCGTTATAATGCATGTGTGTGCATCATTTAGTGCTTGTATACATATCTATTAATAGGGGGACGAACAAACAAAGAAACAAACAAATCGTAGTTAAAATAGGAGTTACAGGCCTAATATCTTGAATTGGATCTAACATAAAGAAAATCGCAAAGCAATTTTGAAAGTTTTGAAATATCATTCATGATTTATAGATAAGGTGGCAGATTATCTTCAAAGATGTGTCATTATTTTTCTTTTAGCGAGTCGATTTGATGATTGCATGTATCGTTAACAATGTCAAATATGCACAAAACTTGTACGCGGTTTACACCAATCTGATGGTAAATAAGGTTTGCGCATGAATGTAAATATTTATTTCATGTATATTACCTCTGAGACACGCTATTCTCTGTATGAGAGAGAGAGAGAGAGAGAGAGAGAGAGAGAGAGAGAGAGAGAGAGAGAGAGAGAGAGAGAGAGATGTGCGTGACTTTCATACGGAAATCGGGTTGATATTAAATTTCTGATTATAACATGTTACCATGTTTAATTCAAGCAATATAAATACAGGTAAAGAATGAACTCATAAAATGCAAGCCTTTTGATCATTTTTATTTGTATGCTTGTTATTTTCTCTCCTTTTAAAATTCTGTACTATTGAATAGAAAGATGGCCGATGATGATTCCAATCTGCCGCATTGCTAATGGAATACAGATCGTCTCAGGCGACTTACCGTAGGAATATGCATAAAAGGAATGCTCTGAAAGACAACAACAATATTAATAATAATAATAAACATTATAATAAATAGGAATCATAAACATAGACGTAGTATTTCTATCTAACAAGCTAGATGCGTACTCAGATTACATGTGCAACATAATTAGTTTAAGCGCTGATAATCTATTTAATTAATCTTTAATATACAGAAGTGGTGTCCCGCAGCTGCTCTATAGTTTAGAAGTTATTTTCATCACTGGCTGCCTTCTAGAGAATTGGTTTGAGATTTTATCCCTTCTTAAAAAAGGTTCTGTAAATAATGCTTAAAGTTATAGAGGTATCGCTTTTTCAGGTACCATGCTAAGTGTTCATTATGATTTTAAATAATATACTTTTTAATTGGGCGGATAATCAACAGGTATTTATCAAAATTCACGCTGTTTTGGGAAAACTACGTCAACAATATGATATGCAGAATAACGGTGTTGGGAAAATATCTTTCGACCCAAGTAATTAGCCAGTCTCTAGAGGCACATGCCACAGTGTGCAGTATTGATGAGGTTTCATGATGGCATGGTTTAGTTTCCAAGTGAGTTCAGATCAGAGCTAAATAAGTAGGCTTAATCTAAGTTGTACCTATTGAAATCTAAAGGTGCTGATTAATGTTCTATCTCAATGTAAATTATTTGTGACAGGGATTGCTATTTTGTAAAATGGAAGAGAGGGTTGCTCCATTATTTGGAGACGTCTTTTATTGCTGGCATGATGGTAAATAAGGTGTAAAGACAAATGTACAATGAGGCTCAAAGTCGTGGTTCGACTGATCCAGGGATAAAGTAGGAAATTAATTCTCCGTCTTGGTGATTGAGTTGTATTTATATTTTTCATGAAGAACAGGCGCTACGTTACAGACATCTAACAGGGAGAAACCATGCATTTGTGACTGCCATGCCATTTTTAAGTTGTGATTAAAATGTGGCGTTGGGATACTTTGTGGGCATTGGTTGATTAACATAACAAATTATTTATAGTCTTGGCACATTGTTAGAACTTGAAATTGACAACAATTACTGTATGGAAAAGTCCCTGGAAATAAAGGGGGAAAATGGGCCTTCGAGTAGAGAGTTCATGAGTGTTTGATTCACTAGGTAAATTTGAACTCCTTTGCATATTATTTTGGGAAGAATTTGTGTGTAGCCGGGGAATGTTTTTCATCCTTAATTACTTTTAAGGATATATCAACAGTAGTGTTCAAAGTGCTGGCATAGGTATGCTATAACTGGGTATGATTTTATACGCAGATGAGAAATTATATTTGCTGAATCCAAACAAAGTTCTAAAAATGGTCTAAGTAATCTTAGTCCATAATGTCACAAGTGACGCTTAAAAGTAAGAAAGAAAAACAAATCCAAATAAATGTTCACTCCATACAGGAGGAATAATAGTATGCGTTGCTTTATTCCCCATTACAAGTTTAGAGTTAAGGATTGTTTATAAACACGCGCTCCTTAAATTGTGTTTGCAGTAAGGGGTTCTTTCACAATTGTTCAGCAAACTTGAGCCGCACAAGCTTCAAAGGCATTATGGGCATATATAAATATTTTTACACGTTTGGAAATGTACCTCCAAAGGTAAAATGTGAAACTGTTGACACACTGAGTTTACATATTCTTAATTATTGAACTGTTCTTGTGCGTTCACGAACACATATGCAGAAATCTTCATGGGGATAAAAAAAATGGTGTCCACCCAAAACAATTTTATTTAATGGGAGTGTGAGAGGACATCCTTTTAAGAAGATATTACATCATTTTGAAATCGTGAACAAAGTTTATCTCCTTGGATATATATATATATATATATATATATATATATATATATATATATATATATATATATATATATATATATATATCCTCCCCGACCTTTCCCCAAATTCCTTCTCTTCCTCCAGACTTCTTCTCCTCTTCTATTTTCTCTCCCGCGACTAGGTTTCTGCCAAATTCGAATGTTTCTACTAGTCTCAACTCCATCTCCATCTGTTGAAGACTCGTGACTCAATGGAGCCTGGAGTTTTCTGTCCCCTAAAATCTTCCTTTCCTGGCATTGTCTTTCCTTAGAATATTCCTCTAAGTTTCCCCGTGAGATTACGAGTGGCTTCTTTCTCGTAGTAACCCTACTGATCTGCAATCCGTCTAGGCAAATGCTAAATTTGCAAGGTGAAAGGTATCAGTCGTGTCTGAACTGTACTCGCGAAGTTATCTCAATTTTTTGATTGGATATCGCTGTGGTCCGATCCAGTCAAACTTAGCGGACATTGGCCCACTCGCTATCTCTTTAGAGTTCAAACATAAGGCCGCGGTATTATTCACAAGACAGGTAGATTACAGCTTATACAGGACTTTATAGCTGCGGTTTAGCAAACGTTACACTGAGATATGAAAGAGACCAAAATGTACCCGACCAAACGAAACAGCCGCAAAGAAAGAACAATAGAAACTCTTACTTTTGGAAAGGCTCGTGTATGTCGAAATTTATTAATTACCGAATTTCATGATATCTACCAAGGTTAAAAGTATTGGAAGTTATATTCACAGAACATTAATGACATAATATCATAATTAATGCTGCTTTAAAGTTCAATGCAGTTGCATTATTTAATTAACTAGTTAGTAATTATTAGTAAGAATTTAGTTTTACGTTCACTGTTTGTTTTAATCACATCTCCATTTCAATGCTTAATACAGGCAATGCTATATATCTTATCGCATGTGCACAATTCGTATGATACTTGAAGAAAAAAAATGCATTTGGAATACAGATTATATATTGTTGACAGTTGACGGATCTTCTGCCTAAAAGTTCTTAATATATAAGCGACTCATAGAAACGGATTCGGATATATTTTACAGGCCACGCATTAACGTGTTGTAAATTTATTTTTAAGCATACTGTACGTATATATGCATATAGGTATGCATGTTTAGGTTTAGGTTTGTGCATTTGTATGCCTACATGTATCGACATATATCAATTGTTAGTGTATATATGAATGTGGGGGCCACATGTGACCTAATTGTCCAAGGCACACGCCTTTACAATCATTCACACCTCATGTCTGTCATTGTGGATTCAAATTTCGACTCGTTTGATGCGGTTGTGTGGTAAAGCTTGCCAGTTTTCTGCGAATATGTTCTTTCAAGGTTCTCGCCGAGTTCTTTCACCACCAGATGAACTGATCGCCATGAATAGTCAATTATATTTTAAAGTGTTGAAACAATTTACGTTACCTCCCCACACCCTGAAGAAACGTGATATATTTATGAATGTAGTAGCGTGCATGGTGTTGTCAGAATGTATATATCTGTAATATTTGAATGAAAAATTGTGCATGATATTTGTTTCATTGCATTGTTCAATCGTGCCATCATTAATTTTCGTAATGAACTTTTAATATATATATATATATATATATATATTTATTAAAAGCAACTTATTCTGGGTTAGTGCACTGCTAAAACTCATCCAAACCCCACATGATTTTGCAAGAAATATCTAACACTCACCACAGAATTACAAATTGATGGAATGTTGAATACGGATGGATCCTTTATGCCTGGCGTGATACCAGAAAACTCTACCACATCGACAGTTGAAACTGGAACGAAGCAAAAATATGCAATTTGAAAATAAAAGTGCGATAACTTCCAGTTCGGATTTGTTCAACAGCAAAAATGCACTCTCGATCGATTCATCGATCAAACACATAATTGCAGCATGAAACACTTACTAAATGATTCAAAAGATATCTTCTAATAAATTACTCAGATTTTTAAAACTAAAATGCATATTTATACATGTATGAAATGGAAGAAAAAACAAATTGGAAGAACCATTTTTGTTTTATGATATATAGATTTTGTATGAAGCGAGATGAATGAAATCTAGGTTTGAATATTTTTTAAATGTTTAATGAATTATCCTTTAAACAAAATACTTTCTTGATATTTTATTCTTGGTTTGACAAAGAGCATTTTTGAAAAAGACCATGTCACAAAATTGTGTGATCTCTCTTTTTAAGTGAGTAATACATTTGTAATGAAGCCTGATCAACAAAACAGGTCTGCCTTCTTTTCCAAATATTTAACAACCACTTCACAGTCGGGCATATTGAGTATCACGTTGTCAACCCCATGTCTACCTAGACAGGTAACGTAATGTGTAAACGTGTTTGACACTCTGCATTATATAAACTGCGTTTACACTTTCACGATGCAACATAATATACTCATCTTTTCGACTATGAAAATACATTTGTCGTACTTATCTTTTTTCCCATCTTGCTGCTATTTATTATTATTATTATTATTATTATTATTATTATTATTATTATTATTATTATTATTAATTTTATTAATTTTAGTAGTAGTAGTATTAAAAGCATTTTTCATTGGTGTCGTTTTGATTTGTTTTACTGATATGGGACCACATTCCGTAACCTTTGACCTTTGATTGAAAGGATCTACTGCCGTAACATTGCTGTTCCTAAAAATATCTGTTTCCAATATGTCTGATTTTAATGTTGTACCATCCTATTTTATACTCCAACATTAGGTGGTAGAGTGAGAGAAAAGTGTCAGCTCCACCCCCTCTCGTCCCTATATCCCCCGCTGATAAAATAAAATATATCATTCACTAAGTCACTAAATTTGTCTAGGTGACTTGAATATAACGTGAAGAAACACAGAGCTACCTCCCTCAGCTGTTGTGCCTGACATGGCCTCCACAATCGGGATACAACCACTGGCGGTCGCTGTGGCATACACCTGAAGACCTTTGTCCATGAAACTGTATGTTTTCACCGCCACCATTGCAGATCCAGCACCGAAATAGGTGTTCTGCACGACTTGGGCATCGTCTGTAAGTAAGTAAATATATAAGGAAACAAAGACAAGAGTGCATGTATGCACGTTAGTATGTATGAATGTATGGATAGGGTTTAAGGTCACATCAGCATAATTCTGGCTATGTAGTTTCGTACTAAAACTATAAAGCAAAATGCCAAGTATAAAATCCTTGACACAATTATCAAGAAGACCAACCTCTCCAAATGAACGTAATATGCACAATGCAACAACACAAAATGCAAAGATGCCGTAAAAGCTTCATCTCCTCAAGACAATATACTGTGCCCCCTCCCCTGAAGCATACAACAAAGACGAAATGAAGTTGGCAAAATGGAAAGCAAACGTTTTTCCATCTACGATTGCACTCATTCTAAATTCAAAGACCCCACCAGCCATAACCTTATCACCAGACAAAGCCACAAGAGGCTGTCTCTACTAGTCACCTTACGATAGGCGTCATTCGGTACACAACGCATAGCGTCTTGAAGAGAGAGAGAGAGAGAGAGAGAGAGAGAGAGAGAGAGAGAGAGAGAGAGAGAATCTGCTTCTGCTATACGTGATTTTGACAAGAGTTATGGAATGAATACTAAACAGATTTATTTTGATTTTCCATCTATCGTATGTTCTATAAGAATTACGTATTACATTGTACTGATTGGACAAACCAATCGTCATTAGTTCATTATAGAGAATCCTACCTGGAATGCATTTTGGCTTCCATGGCTCAAGCGTTTTCTTGGTACATTTTCCATTCATAATCATATACTCCGTTCCCTAAAATTGAATGTTAGTACAGTTTTGTTTAGCATAGTTATTTCATGCAAATAATCTATCTTTTATTTGAATTGTGCAAAGTTGGGTATAGAACTAGTAACCTATCGTAACTAAAGACAAATGCAAGCACTCTAGTCATAAAAGATCGGGTGAAAATATGTCCTACCCCAATAAAGGAGTTAGTAAAGAATTGCACGACGTCAAAGTATTTAGCCTCAGGACACAAATATATACCAACCCTAAACATTATCCCCAATAATGAAATATCCCACTGATAAAGTCCAAATTCACCAATTGATAGGAAGTTATGTTACTGCGTTTGAGCGGGATTTGGTATTACTTTGGTTGATTAGTAAGTTTAGATATATTGAATACCTTTGCGATGACATCGATGTTTAGTTCATGTATTTTATTATAAACTTACCCTGTTGTAGTCTTGAATTATTTTCAGCTTTATCTCGTGATCATCAACAGTTAAATCTTCCTCAATAGCAATGATCTTCCCGGTGTTATTCAGATGCAACCTGAGTCCACCCTAAATTATAGAGACATTAGATAATAAGCGTCCGGGTAACATGATGATAATCATTATGAGAAATCTCGTACCAAAATGTTTTCTTTTTAATTTATATATTTATTGATATATTATTCTTACGTGATGGACAATGTTTGAAGAAAGAAAACATTAATAACTGAGCTTTAGTTAAAGACCTTTTTCTTGTTTCATTTGGCTCTCTGCACTGAAACTCAAATTTGCGTTTGACCTATTCTTCTTTTTCTATTCTTATTATTAACGACAGTGAATATATCACCAAAATCAATGATTGCATACTATCATAAGCAACGAACGCAACGACAACAATAATGGTTGAAAAGATAGCGAGGAATATTTTACAAATTAAAACTTACCTTGGTGAGGTGTGCTTTTCCAGCCTGTACTGTTCCGGCCAGAAGACCTTCAACCCCCTCCCAAGCATCCGGTGGACAGCAACCTTCGCCCATCACCGTGGCTAATGACACAAGAGCCAACACGACACGCAGCATTGTTGCTAAAGATCTGAAACTAAAGAGAATATATATTTAGGTACATTTTGATGTTGAAATGATCTAATGAAATTGGTGATCGCCTTCTTCTGCATAGAAGCTATACTCAGCATGCGTGTCCCCCATATTGATTTTGTTTACACACGAATATACATCGGTTACACGTTGGTGGACACAATGACGTTACATAATAACAAACAAGGTCACCAGAATGGTCAAATGATCCGAGTGAAATACTATATTTGTTCCAGCTTTACTTTATCGCGGCTCTTAACATCGCACACATGGCTTGGCGTCTGATTTTATAAGTGCATTATCAACTATTGTAAGAGCGCTTGCCCTAACATAGTCAGATCTATTGTACTTGGGCGTGGTAAGCGTGATCATTCAAATGCGATTTACAAAAGATTAACAAAACGCATGTACAGTTACTTTGGCCAGATTTGAACATTCACTGGCTGCCAAAATAGCTTCGTTTACGATAGTTATGCAAGCCTCACGATCATGTGAACTGGGTATGTGACTTCAAAATAACGGATTATTTTTGTGTCTCTACTGTTCCTCCCAGCAAACATGGAATATATATATATATATATATATATATATATATATATATATATATATATATATATATATATATATAATAAGCCATACAGTCATGTAACGTGTTCGTATGCCATCAGTGCAAGCATGTGTTTACTTACCTGTTTGCCGCAAAACAGAGGTAAATTGACCAAAGAGGGTTTTCACAAACTTTATACTCAATCTTATCAGGCCTGTCTCTTATGCTATGACTCATCGACATGTGCTTGGATACTTGGTTCGACAAGTATTCGTGTGACCTGCAATCATTTCTATTAATAGAATGCGACTGTAGGCTTAAGAGTTAAAAGTAAATAACATCCCCCCTCCGACTTTTCACTAAACCCTCCAAATTTTCAATAAATTAAAGCTGGAAATGATCGAGACGAAACTTTATCTATAATCCAAGATTTTATTGACTGATTTTATTTATCTGAACTGGACTGTAACCTGTAAACGACACAAACTACGTTCATAAAGTAGCACCTACCCATTTCCAGTCGTTACGAAATAAGAACTAGTTTCAGTATTTTTTTACATTCCCCCATTTTTATGCTTTGTAAATATGTTTAGCTGTATCAGTGAAATTTAAACCAAGTGGGATTTATACAATGATGGTTCAATATGTCTTGAAATATTCACGCGCTGACGCCAAATGGTTCTAATATGGGTATGTTACCGAAATACGGATTGGATTGAACAGCGATATCGAGCACGATATCAATCCTGTAAGATTGAATCGGTATGTAGTAACTTGATGGTACCGCAATATACCATTGCTGCATAAACTAGTGACAATCATACCAAATAAAAAGTTAATTTTACACAGACACCTACATAATGTATGCCTCATCCTGGCCCCAAATGTTTAATCATGGATTTATTCATTCTCTCTCTCTCTCTCTCTCTCTCTCTCTCTCTCTCTCTCTCTCTATATATATATATATATATATATATATATATATATATATATATATATATATATATATATATATATAAGACGTACTTGATATCTTGCTGTATGTTGAAGTTTGTTTTACCATACAAATACAATGGGTATCTCTTTGTGAACGATTGGGTGACTAAAGAATTTAATAGCCGTTATCTAATGATAGGATAAGATGTCTGTAGGGTGAGATAAAAAAAAAGCTATGGAAAAAGATTGTACTGTCCTTGTGTCTTGAAATGAAGCTTTTTAGAGGATAGACAACGTCCGGTTCCATTGGGTCCCACGTCTTGAAGAGATGGAGAAGGAATTGAGACTGTAGCCGAGAGTCGAAGTCGATACAAGTGTAGTCGTGGGGGCGGAAGTGGAGGAGGCGGAGAAGGAGTCTGGAGAAAGTGGAGAAGGAGAAAGAGTCTTGAGAAAGTCAAGAAGTGGAAGGAATTTGGAGAAAAGTCAGAGAGGAAGATGAGAAGGAATTGGGAGAAGTAAGAGAGTGAAAGTATTAGGATAGATTTTTTTAGTAAAATGAATAAGATTGCCATTTTCTTTAAATTATATTAAAGTAATGTTTTATACGTTTATATTAAAGCAAGTTTCTAAAATATATTAAGATTAATTTCAGTTATTTCCAAAGCACAACTATATATGTATAGAATGAAAATACAAGCATTACATTGGCAATGTACATCGCTGTGGTGTATGCCTAGTAAGATATACGAATATACATTGTTGTGTGGAATAAGTGTATGATGTTACTAAAGGCAGGATTCAGTACATTCTATATTTGCTGATTCGGTAAAAACTCTTAAGTCTGCTCAGCAGAATATATATATATATTTCTGCAATCTACGCAGATTTCAAGATTATGCATTGGCTGATTTCCAATCATTTGACTGAGAGTTTGGTCTAATCTTCAGTCCAATGACGTAAAACAAAATGGTTCTTATGCAATGAGGGTTGGCATCATCCCTGCTAGTGTGATCTAGTGAAGAATGACCATATTTCGTATTGGTGTGCGCCAGACGGATATAAATAAGTATGCATAACGCCCAGGTCAGTTCTTCATAGCGACAGCTAGCAGGATGTTTGTCTTTTCATTGCAGGTAAGAACTGTATATGTCGTAAATTTCTTTTAGAAGTAGGCATTTTTAATGTTTGATATTCTAATGGTAAAATTTATATGTTTGCAGCATTGTTTACTGAATTCTTTTATTTATAATATATTATAATGAATGTTTAAATGTTTTAAAGAATTCATATTTAAAGTCGAATTCGCTACCAACTTCATGTTAAGATTTAATGTTGAAATAAAAGTATTCTTTAGGCAAGAAAGAATAATATCTAGCAACATATTCTAAATCAATATTCTTTTTTAAAATGAGTAAAATGCATTTCTTTAAATTAATTGTTGCATTAATTACAGTTATTACATTTTATACTTTTGGTTATCTTGAAATTGATCGAGAATTAACTATTTGTATAATATCCTAAAAATGCAGAAATTCTATGAATGAATGAAGTTGGAAAGCTTAAAAGGAAAGTGTACCTTTATATGTATTTCATGAATTTTGATTATAAAGTTTATAGATATGTTCTAGAATATAGTAATATATATGTGTTGATTATTTAAATAAAGTTCTTCATAGCGACAGCTAGCAGGATGTTCGTCTTTTCATTGCAGATGTAGTGGTATTCCATCATCGTGGCGACACTTCTTTCTTTCTATCTCTCACCATGGACATTGACTTTCCTTAACTTACTAGTAATTCCTTCTCATAGTAAGAAATGAGAAGAAGGTTATGAAAAGCTAATCACAACCTACATAACAAAACTTTTTCATAACAAAAGGATACAACAGATGGGTAGATATACAAGGGCAGGTAGAAATCAATCTTACACAGCTAATCAAGTGATGCAATAGGCTTATTAAAAGGTAAAGCGGAAATAGTGTATTTGGAAATTTGAGTCGTTTAGTTTTTGAATTGTTAATAAAATTGTTAGTCACTGAATTTCAAACTTTTTTGTATATTTAACCATCTAACCGTCGTCATTAATTGCTGACTGGGAGCTTAGAGCGTTACATCTATCTTACATTCAATTTAACTATTATTATTATTATTATTATTATTATTATTATTATTATTATATACTCATTTTCAATTGCCGTATAGGACGATTAGAAAATTAGCTTTGGTTTACAAAACTGAACAATAGCTATCTAAATATATATGCGTTTTCAGTTGTAGACCGGTCATACTCTGTATGTGTGACTGAACTGCAGTTCTTTGTTTAATCTTAGATAAACAAGGAATTGCATGTGTGACTAACTGTAGCTCTTTCTTTCATATTAGATAAATAGTTCACTACGGCTGAATTTCATAAGATCATTGAACTTAGAATCTCCTTTAAAGCAATCATAAAGAATTTGCCTGTTTTGGGAAAAAATATTTTGTTCCAAATAATATAGTTTTATGATGGAAACATACTTCTGGTCAATTATTGCTAGATATCGATTTAAACATGGACAACCAAGGGACACATTTTTATTTATAATAAAGATTAATTATTTCCCACCAAATTAGTTTCCCAATAAAATCGCGTGTACCTACATGCATAGATATATCTCCCTTTGTGCTCTACTCTTGACCTTATTTGTTTAGATATGATATGAACCGACAGGTGCCCGTCACCAGGACTGATTCTTACGAGTTACAAGTTGATAAACCAGACCTTGGCAGGATCATTATTGCTCACCTTTGTTGTGGACATTCTAAAATTTGATTTGTCATATGTACATATTGTTGATATGTTTTGAAACTACTGTCTTAAAATTTGATTCAGATGATTTTCTTTCTTATTTTGCTGTCTAAAAATTAGCAACACAAAATTTGTAACTGTCAAACTGACATATTTAGAGTTCCTTCCTGTAGTAAAATTGAAGTCCATTTTATAATTAGTAATTAACGTATGCATTTGATGAGGAAAATATTCGTTATTTGAAACTGAATAAAAATGATATACCTCATTATTTTCTTAGCACTTGAATCATATAACTAGATTACGAAGTGTGGTTGTCATTATTCTAATGGTTTCTTGCATAACGTATTTTTTTTTTTAAAAAGTAGTCCGGACTACATCTCACCCATACCTCAGAGTGACAGACTGGGAAATATTAGAATACCTCAGACTGACAGATGGATAAATATTAAAATACTTATAGATCCTGAAGTCCAACGAGATGACACCAAACTGATACTCGCAACTGCATATCAATAACAACAAAATGCCCACATTATTTATATTTAAAAATAGCGAAGGATTGAAGAAAACTTGATATGTATGCGGTGAAAACGAATTTAAATAGATCGCATCTTATTAACAAATAGGAAAGAGACATGACACTTACATAATATATCTATATATTTTATATTTCGTATCCATGTCTACACCAGTAGTACATGGCATTTTGAAGAATGCAATGTATCTTGGTACAAAGTAGCATATTTGGTATTATCGATTTCTGGAATGCTATGCCAATTTGTACAAAGTGGCATATCTGGTATTATCGACTGATGGAAATGTATTGCACTCTGTACAAAGTGGCAGCATATCGGGTATTATCGATTGATGGAATGCTATGAAACTCCGTACAAAGTGGCAGCATATCGAGTATTATCGATTGATGGAATGCTATGAAACTCTGTACAAAGTGGCATAATTGGTATTATCGATTGATGAAAAGCTATGCCACTCTGGGCAATGTGATATATTTCGTATGATCGATTTATGGAATGCAAAGCTAATCTTTAGAAATTGACTTATTCCGTACTGCATATTGGTCGAATGCAAACTAGTGCATATCATATGTGTTGATTGGGTAAACGCAAATAGTGGTATTCAATTCGACTAGACCGTATTGGAATTAATGCGACCACCACGGTAGGAATACAGCCGCTTGTTGTTCTATGATGAACTTGTAGGTTTTCACCGTCACATTTCTAGATCCCGCAGCAGAGTAAATAGGTTTTGCATAAATGTCGCAGTTTTGTTGGAAAGTGTAGGTTCTAGAAGCAGTGCCAAAAAATGATATAGAATTTCCCCACTGCTGAATCAGCATATTAGAGATTGGAGATAAGCCTGACAAATAGGGTGCTAGATGCAGGTCAGTCAAGCAATTCATTTATAGTTTGTATGCTATGGAATAAACATCTGTTTGTAGAAATAGGTATTTTCCTCTCTCATTACACAAACCAATCATTACAGCTAGACACGCTGAGGATAACAAGGAAAGACGTACGACACTTGTATCATTATACTCAGAGAATTATTACAGACCTGCTACTGTGTGGTAAAGTGGTAGTGAAAGTCTATATCTCTGATAATGGCAGCACATTTTCCCATTTTCCCACCATTCTCAGTCCATGAAAATGCACCTGATGATCGATGGAAGGAGTTGGTGAAACGACTTGATAACCTTTTAATTAGAATGGACACCAGAAACTCAAACCATCGACGTGCATTGCTTTTACACTATGCTGGAGAGGAAGCAAACACCATTTTTGAAACCCTCCAAGAGACACGAGAAGATTATCCAACTGCCGCAGAAAAGTTGACAAACCATTTCGCACCAAAGAAGAACCACAAATTTGAAATCTATGCAAGTTAAGTGATGTCAACAAAGAAATAAAATCACAAATAATTCAAGGATGTCTGTCAACATGTCTTAGACGTCGTGTACTTCGTGATGAGATGGACTTAACCCACCTTCTTACACTTGCCCGTGCCATGGAACTCTCTGACAGACAAGCAACATAATAGAAAAATGAAAAGCAAAGAATACCAGTGCCATAATCATACGAATGACACTGATTCGTCGTAGCAAGTGGCATTTCACGCAGAAAGCGAAAGACACCAACAAACAACACTACAATACCAGGCATGCAGAAATTGTGATGGCGAATATCCACACAAAGTTAGGCAGTGTCCTGCAAAAGAAGAAAAACCATTTTTCTAAAGTCTGTAGATCAAGAAAATTAGGCAGAAAGCAAAGTTAATTAAGTTGAAAGCCAGCGGGATAGAAGTAGTACATCCGAGAGCTCAGATGAAGAGTAAACCTTTAGCCTGTGAACTCGAATTAAAAACAATACTCTAAAACCATAACAACCTCACGCAATGGTAGAAGTAGATGGAACGAAAATAGAAGTACTGATTAATACAGGATCAAGCATTAATGTCATGGATGAACATACATTCGAAAAGCTGAAGCCAAAGACTAAACTGCTGAAAACAGACTAGAACTTATTTGCCTATGGATCAGAAACAAAATTACATATAGTTGGCAAATTTCAAGCCAAAATTGAAACAAAGTATAGGATCACTATAGCTCCATTCTATGGAAATTTTGGAAATCTACTGAGGTATGAAAAAAGCATACCGTTACAAATATATCGAAGAATATGTGCAGTGAAGAGAAAATATGAATAATTGTGTAAAAAGTACCTAGATATCTTCAAAGGAATTAAAAAACTAAAAGATGTAAAGATACACCTTCACACTGACGATACTGTAATCCCTGTAACTCAACCCCATCAACGTATTCCATTTCATATTCGGAAGAAAGTCGAAAAAGAGTTGATGAATTGGATATTATCGAAAAGGTAGACAGACCAACTCCTTGGGTATCTCCAATTGTTGTTGCTCCCAGACCCCAAAAGCTCGACGAAATTATGATCTGCGTTGATATGCGTTTGCCCAATTAAGCAGTACTTCGCAAGAGGCACTTCACAGCAGCATAGACGAACTGATATCAGATGTCAACGGTGCAACCGTAGTCTCCAAGCTTGACCAAAATTTGCTAAAATATTGGAGAATAGGTAACCCAGGTGTTACACTTGTAAGAAGATTATTGTGTGCTGAGAAAAACTATTTCGATATTGTCTAAGTATAAAAAGTAACAAAGTTCAAGTTCAAACAGTACAATTAAGGGAAAAATAAGATTGTAAAAAATACGGTAAAAGAAAACAAAAAGAAATGGACTACAAGCGAGGGAACATCTTATTAATGGCAGGAGAGCATACATAGAACAATTTTACCCCATTTTAACCCAGTTGGATGAAACAAGTAACTGCAATCATTAATGATTTACCAGTTACAAGGAATCATTCATCAGTCCACATGTTATAGCAAAAGCAGCTTTCCCGGTGGCACAAGCTTCCACTACAAATATCCAACACCTACCATATTTCCAGACAGGAAATATCAATTTTCCAAGAAACCGTGAACTTGATAAGTTCAGCGTATAGTTATTTGCTAGGGTCAGTATTTGAAGGGTGTTTCATACACGGTGGTAGTTTTACTATCAATATTACGTTCAACACTACTATGTCACAAAATGTTTCACCTCCTCCAAAGAAAAGGAGAGTTATATGAGATAGTGACACAGATCTCCAATCAAACATGAATAATCCAATCACGATCACTCGAACTACATGTAACTTTTCGTTATAGCATGCATAGGGCCGTGTACCCAGTATCGTTTCTTTAATTACTATATTACATTGCTAAATTGAAACTGATCAAAACCGAACATTTTCTTGTAATAAATATTAATTATTTATTGTTAATTTCATGTAACATCATTTTTGGGGGGAGGGGGAGGCTAAGCGTACAAATTATGTACTTCGGATGGAACGGTTACACCACAGCCATCAATAACGTATTTGTATGAATGCGCCGCTGTAAACATTTGCGCTTCAACTATAGTGCAAAATTGAAACATTCTTTTCAATTTCAAGCAAATTATTGGGTGATCAAACAATCAATATTCAGGTTTACATGACGACAAGGAAACCCCAGTCGCGGGGTTACATTATATCTCCCCACGAGACTTGCGGTAGCCCCTTGACTGAGATTTTCCTTGTCTGGGTGCAAACCCCAGTATAGATTTTATTATTTTCACCCATGCAACAGAGAAATCTCCATGTTTAGCTAAACTAACTTTCCTATCAGTCTGGCTTTCTCAGATCAGTCGTCTCAGTCATTGTGTCCGCGTGTTAGGGATTTCTTTATCAAAGGACGCCATCATTGTTGTTTTCTGATTGGCCTGATGCAGTTGTGTCCGATCAAAACAGTACAGATATTAAGAACGTGGTTGACATCGCTGCATAGACAGGAGTATCTTTATCCATTTAGTAGCATATAGATTCTTAGATACAAAACGCTGCAGTGATACTACCACAATTATTCCTAAAACCTTGTTGCAATGGATTTGGAAAATTAATGTGTACACTTTTTTGAAGACAGTTTCAAGTAACTGTATACTGCTTTGAGTGTCCGCAAACAGTAAATGCTCGGCAACAATACCGTCGTGTCCACATGCCTTATCTTTATTGAGAGAACTAGTTGCACTACTGATTTCTTTTCTAGTGGGAATTTGTCAACAACTTCATCAAAGTGGGAATGGGTTTCTATACTCTGTTTTCTAACCTCTGCGAAGACCACCTGGTAATGATTCTCATCGTACAGATAGGTATTGTTACGTAGTGACAAATTGGAAAAATGATTTGCCCATAAGTCTCTCATAGAGACGTGGTCGCGTACAATTTTTCCGTAAGATTCAATTTCGTACACGTAATCACGTTTATGTCTTTTATTCCGTATAAACTTATAGAAAGTGGAAATATCGAGCTCTGCAGCCTTTTCAAGCTCACTGAACTGTTCTCTATCACACATTTCTTTTGCTCTCAGTAATTCTTTTCTAAACAGTTTCTTCGCTTTCTTATAGTTCGCGTATGACTGAAATTCCCATCCTCTTCGCCTACCATTAGAGATCCATACCCTACGTTTCAGCCTCATTTCTTTATGAAACTTTTTACGTTTAGTAGTTTCCAATAGGGGTTAGCGTACGGGCAAAACCTTTTTATGGGAAGAAACCTAGAAGAAGCGTCATGTAAAATCTTTACTGTGTCTTGAATAATAACTTCAATATCGACATTTGTCACTAGTTCTGTCTAATTCAGTTGCGCTAAAAATTCATTGCGTGTTGCTTCCTTATACCTATTTATTTGTTCTGTCGATGCTTTCTTCCAATTTATGGAAGGAATTATATGCTTGTCAGCCATGATTATATTATATGCAAAAGGAATGACCAACTCTATTTTTACAGGATGATGATCTGAAATGATCAAAGGATGGTCATCAATTATTTCGACCTTAACCACTAAATCGAATTTGCTTTTTTGCAATAGTATATGGTCTATCAACGATTTGAATTTACCATCGATTGAGAAAAAATGTGAAGTCAGGCTCTTCACAAAAAGATTGACTATTAACGGATATTAAGTGCCTATCGGTCAGAAACTTTTCTAGAATAGCGCCTCCAGCGTTTGTTGTTAGACAGTTCGTTTTGGAGTTAAGCAGTGAACTTAACTGGCCATTGAAGTCTCCCGCGAGTTTGGGAATGCTTTCTTTACAGAACATATCAAACTGGTCCTTTAATTCTTCCATTGTTTCATAGTAACTTGCAATAGTAAAATTAGTTGATGGCAAAAGTGCGCCGAATACAAAATATTTAAATGTATCATTACATATTACCTCTATCCCTAAGACTCTATCGCTGCCGATACTCAACAAAGGATTAACGCAGAGTGACTTCCTATATAGGATTGCTATTCCCCCAAACCCTATATGCCTTATCCTTTCATCATAATTCACTTTTAGCCTATTGTCAGAGCGTGAGAAAGATTTAAACTTTGGATGTAAATTTTCTAGGAAGTTGAGTTGCTTCGGAAGAAGCCAGTGCTCAGTAAGCACTGCAATATCTACCTCATTTAGCAAAGAGTACAAGTATGGTGCACCATACATAGCTCCTTCTACGTTCCATGTCATCAGACGAAATGTATGACTAGACATTTGTTGACTTAAAAAATAGATTTTCAACACAAGTATTACAATGACTATAAAGTAGTTGACCATAATTTATGCATATGTATGCGACTTATAGCCCCTTTATATAGTTTCACCTGAACCTCTTGGCGTCCTTATCACCGTAATCCTCATACCATTCTCTTGCACATACAAAATTTGGCCAAACACCTTTCTCTAAAACCTTCTCAAAGTCTAAGTCATCCACCGTGACTAAAGCAGTAAAAGTGTCCTTTCCTCCTCTTACACATCAATGCTTTAAGATCTGAGAGTCAATTATTTATATTCCTTTTTCTCATCTCCTCTCTCGTTCTGTCAACCGGTATCCTGGACATTAGAACTCGACGTTCATAAGAGTTTCTCACTTTTTTTGTGGTCTGCAGTTTCTGTCAATTCTTCAGTTGAGGTACTGGGTATGGTGGACAGAGTCAGAGCCACTCCTTCCATTGAATCAGTGGATTTCAAGCGACCGCCTTTGTTCTTCTCCGTATATTCCGTTTGGTCCGATAAATGCTTCCGCCGTTTTGTACGATCAAGATTACGAGCAGTTCTCACATTCACCATAGTTGCTGTTTGTGTTTCAATTGAAGGTTTGCCCATACGCACTATATCAGCTAGTGTTATTTGAGTCTGTGCCTCGCATTTTGTGGTTACATTTTCTTTATCTTTATCACATACTCTATCTTTAATACTTTCCAACTGGTTATTCTTCTCCCTGAGTGATATTCTCAAGGCCAGATTGTCTTTATATAACTTTTCTACCTCTTTGCATCTTTCTAATTCCGATTGTAGTCTAGTAGAGTTAATATCTCTAGTGTGCAGTTCTTTACGTATCTTGTCAATCTCAGTTTTCAATTCATTTGTGATGTCATCTATCATTTGTTGAATACTGCTTTGTATAAAATGTTTTAGATCTATTATCTTGTATACATTCTCTATTGTTATGGAACTGTCATCTTTATCATTTAAAAGAGATGATACTGAATTGCATTCGGAGTTCTGCATCACTTGTTCTGGTTCTGATTCTGACCGCTGTGACTGTTTGTTAGATCCTTTTCTTTTAGATACTCGTCTCACACATGTACTGCTATCATGGATACCCATGCGTGGTTTCTGTCTCGACGCGAGACTTTTCACTTCGGATAAGTTATCTCCTGCTAAGAAATGGTATAGAATAAATATATCCTCAGCTAATCTCTCCTCTAGAGGCGCACTATCACATCTTACTGTCCTCTCAACTATACGAGTCACAGGATAATTACTGTTTTCCAATTAGCCAAGTCATGTAGTGATAGTCTTATATCTTTTAAATTCTGCGTATCCAATTTCAAACACATCTTCTTTTTAAAATCATCTCTGTCCAAAGTTCCAAATTTAGAATCGATTTGCTGATATATATTTTTTTTCAGTCTGGGTTGCTGTCAAGTCTTCTTCTAAGTCGGACATTTCATCACGGCTGTAACGCTCATCTATTTCTAGCTCATCCTCCATGTCCGTAGTTCACATCAATATCCGTTTAAATTTGATAAATTAGCTAAAGCTTGTTATAGGTCGCTCACACTTGCATTAACTATTAGGAGTCCTATTCTGCTAAGACACATGTAACCGCTGTATGCTTTACTACCTCTCGTGCATCTTAACTGTTCCCACCGTTTTAACGAGACGTAATACCTGTGGTAACTCAAAAATAACACATTTTTACGATACCAAGATTAATGCCTCCACTGTCATATTTTTTTCAACTCATAAATATGCGATTTGTACACTAGATACTCACTATCTACTCATAAACACATAATATATAACACATATAATCATATACCTGCTGGCACTAAGCTGAGTACACATTCACAATGGTATAACCTAACGAGATCAACAGCTCACAAAAGTAGCTCATAAAATACATATAGCTTTTATCCACGATGCTTAACGTAACTGACATACCCGCTCAACACGTTTCTAACATCTTGATCCAAAAATATTCAAATGTTAATTCCGATCTTAAATATAGTCCGACCGTAGATGACATATCTACATAATTAGTACATATGAATCCGACATCAAGTAGAGTAAGGTCATATAGCTCTACTCATTGCAATAACAATTACATATAGCATAAAATGAATATCATGTATATGACACTCGTAATTTGGAAAGTAAAGGGCATTGAACGATTATATATCTATCAGTGTATCTCACTGTTTTATAATGCCGTAGTTTTCAGAATTAAACTAAATTCATATTTTCATCATATTGCACATTTTCTGACGATTAAGACAGGTGTGTATCTTTTTTTATAGATAGTATATAACCATGTTACATGAGTAAACGGAGTGTCACACTCACCCACTGCGTCTATTCATCCAAGAATGTCTTTCAACATAATTCAAGTAAATCATATCCAAAAAATCAAAATTCAGTCATGAATATCATAATCAATATCAATTAAGCATTGCGAGTTTAGCAAAATCAGTTGCACTTTAGCCAACATGTATTGACTAACTAATGAATTCAATTACTTCGGAACACAACTCCTCATACAAATCACAAGGACAATGGATATAAATAAATCACATGTCAGGTGAAATATTAAACGCCACAATTAAAATTCCACCACTAAAAAGGCGAATGCTCCATGAATATATCCGTATTATCTTTAAAGAAACTCCTCACATCTTGCCATCAAATTTGGTGATATAATTAGGGCTAATAAACCTATGACTTGACTCCATGACAGCTATCTTGTTATTTTCAAGATTGAAAGGAAAACTGAAATTTCTTGAATTTCCTTGAAAAGTAGATTACATAAAACTATGGTACAGTTACCATTCTGTTGTCAAAGTATTCACATATCATAATTTCATCATTGGAATGAAAACACTTCTCTCTACTCTTTAAGGTCTCCAAAATTGACCAGAGCTTGTAAGCATGACATCCACCTTATCGGCCATCTTGTAATCCACATCTCGGGCTACTTATTTGTTTGGCATATTAATGAATACAGTTTGTGTCAATGCACGTGATGAATTTCCTATTAAAAGAATACAGCTTATATAATTTATGTTTGATTTAATTTTGTTAGGACTTTACCCGTGTATCCTTCGAAGGGAACCAGAAGATGATAGCAGTCGTGTACCTGTCTGCATCCAATCGAAACAAGCGGATAGATAGACTTATCAGACTATATTTGCATTATTATCTCATGAGATTTATTAATCCGTTAACTAAATAAATGTACCAATTTATAATTTGATTGATGGTAGTCGTGTGCCAGAAAGATGGATAAACAAATCGATTGGTTGATAATGTATACAAAGGATAAATTTGAAGCAAACTTATATTTATTTCATCAGGAGATATCCTGACTATCGGAGTTGACTTGACGTATGATGTTGTGAACGGAGAGAGAGAGAGAGAGAGAGAGAGAGAGAGAGAGAGAGAGAGAGAGAGAGAGAGAGAGAGAGAGAGAGTGTAGCGGATGTTAATTGCTCCATGAAGTGGTAGATTTAATACTGTTTGATATGATTTTTTTTTAATATAGATGACACAGTATTCCATTGAAGGAACGCAGTGTCATCAATACAGTTTAACCGTGCCATGGGATCCTTACTGTATAGCAGGTATACATATACAGGTTAATTTAAATGAATACTATCATCTATGAGACAATTAGAAAATGATGAACTAAATAAGTATATGATATCTGCAAAAGCGTAGATGGACACATCAAGTAGTTCAGAAACATGTGTCCAAGCAAATGTTGTGTACATTTGAGCATTTTTACTTTTCATTTATCATATAGTTATTTTATAGTAGTAACAGTCTTAATTATTAGTTTCGCACTTTAAGTGGTGTCCATAACGGTATCGGACCGCTATTGTAGTTCAGTAACGAATTGAGGAATTAATCTATGTGTGAAAAAGCCAATATAGAAAAGAATAATAATTAGGTTTAATTTTTTAACAGTAAACGACCTTTTCATGTACGTGAATATCTTTGTTAATTAATCTATCCCAGGGATGTTTAAATAAGAAGACCCTATTGGTCATGAAATTCACAAAGAAGTAATTTAAAGCAGTCTGTAAGGTGCTGCCTTCGGTTATCAAAGTGTTATCAGTCAATATCGCACAAGGCCTGGTCAGAGGTATTGCGCAACTTGGAAAAACAACACTTGAAGACCGCCTCCCTCCCTCTAATTATCGTTATCTAGAAGATGATCTCTACGGTGTAATTTGCCCGGTTAATGGATATGGTAATCTGAGATGGTACTTTGAACAAGACAACACACGAGCCCCCGTAAAGATAAAATATGAATTTAATTAAAATACAATTAAGAAAAGAATGACACTGAATTACAATTTCTTTCTTTCTGAATACACTTAGTTCAGAAATACATAAACTGAAGCTTTAAAATAATGGATACATTCATAAAAATCCAAACACTAATAAAAATAAATGAAGTTAGCCGTTAATACTGAGAGTAAATTTCATCATGGGATCGAATGTTCATTTAACATTGGACTGTTGGGTGATTCAAAATGACCTTGTTCGTCGACTGGTTTTTTCCTCTTCTGCGTTCCTCTTGACTTGCTTGCCCTTTGGTTGTACGTGGGATTACACAACTCTGTCTTCCATCTTCTTTTTCCGTCTCTGAATTTCGACTTCCTCGCTATTTCTTATTCGATCTTCAAACAAACTATTTTTCCTTGTAAAAAAAAAGGGTAAAACGCCTTAAGTATCTCGTTACTTTAAGAGTTGAGATTGTCCGTCCGTCTTCAGATTCGAACAATCAGATCTTACTATCAGTGTTATCATTTATACGGCTAACAAATACTATACAAGTCTTCACATCAATAGAGCTATACTGCTAATTATCGACATCAGAATTCGGGAAAGTCATATATTCCCGTAAATCATTACGTAAAGTGAGGCAATATATCCTAACACACAATCTATATTCACTAATATGATAAATTCAAATTAATGTAACACTTTCCAATCATAAATGTACACGGCGGGTTTTCTACACCACCCATTTACCTACCTAAGGATATAAGGTAAAAAATGCTAATTCACAATTCAAAAATACATTATTAAATCACTGTAAAACCGACTATCCATACAAAAATATGAACACATCATGCATCTGTAACGAAGAAACATATCAAAGTACGTTATTAAATCAATGTAATACTGAACTATTTGTATAGTATCGACACATTATGCATCTATGACAAAGAAAAACAGCATATACATTACATCGTGATAAAGATGAATTTGAGTTAAATACCTTTTGTTTTTGGCGTGCTTCTGCCGTTTGATTTCCGGCGGACTTTCCTGAGCTTATTGTTACGAAGGCACTGCTGTAAAAATATCCCCGGAGTCTTTATTCCGGAATTAATGATAGTAGTTCAACACTGCTTTCTTGCAAAGCGCCTTCCAGAAGACTGATTTAAACTCATTAGCTCAGAGAATATATTTCCCAATTCCAGGTTTCGACCCAACCCTCTCCTTCTACATTTGACCAATCGGAATAAATGCTATTCCTACGGACCTTCTGAAAACCGTCCATCAAGATGCCAAAAATGCCACTTAGGGTCGAAATATCACCTTATCATTTGTCTCAATCATTTTTGACAGCTCTGCGTGAGGAATCACCTAGTTTAATCGTGTCAAACACCCAGTCCGTTTTCACTTTAAATATTGTAACAGTCTGACCGAGGTAAACGAACATTCTTTCCGTTCAAAACTCTACTCCAAGACAGTTGATTGTCGGCTAGCCTACGAATTAATTACTGGATTTCACTGACGAAAACTTTGGCACTTGACACAGTCCTTCGAAGTGTACACTAAACATCTTTATAAAGCAGGCTTATAGAGAAACAGTACTACCAAGAGATACTAGTAACATATGAGAAATATCTGACTTGAGAAAATATGATATGGGATCCAGCAAAGTTCCCAAAGAATCTGCATCTAGGAACGGTGGCTTCTATTTGTATCAACTCTGGCATAGGATCACACATATCCGAATGAGTTTGATTATCGTATCACAGAACTTTACTTTTTTTTTTAAATGCTCATTATTTTGGATTCACGGATCTCTATAGTCTAGAAGTCATTTCACACTTTATAATCATATAAGGAATTTTGGGATCACAGTTTATTGTAACGACTGGCATGTTTATTGTTTGCAAAAATGTTTTATTTTCATGGCAAGACAAGAAATGCGAGGTTAAATCATGGCAACGATAAACCTAAGAGAAAACGTTTAAAATATTGAAAAAGAAATTCGGCCCTGCTCTGCTTTAAAGAAATAGTTGCTTCTATGTGCTCATTATTAAAACAAAATCTTCAGGAGAATTTTTCGCTCGTTAAATTGGTTAAAATCTATGGAAAGACAATGATTAAATAAAAACGCCGTCAGTTTCAGCGTTATTGTTTCATATAAATCACCCACATGCTGGTTTTCTGACTACAACCGTATTTAATTTTTTTAAAATAATGTTCATTCAATTAGGTACGACCATTCTCTTATAAAGGATATTACAGATATAGGATATTACAGATTCCACCACATAGAGGGTAGTTCCGTATCTAACGTAATAATTAGTTGCATGTGACCAATGACAAGGCCACCAACTATACTAACACGAATTATTCAATTCTCTAATACTGTTTGGCATATAACTGTGGAACACATTCTATATATCGTTGTAAAGCACTACACGTGTCAACTACCAGGTTTGTAGTATAGTCTCTCTTTAGGAATCGCTATAGTATAGTATCCATAGAGTTCAATTCTCATTGTTCATGTAATAGTGTTTGAAGATTTTGTTGAAAATAAAAAACAGATCTCACTCTACAATATGCAGTGCAAATTGTTCATTACCTGTAGCACTGACAAGTAAAGTGCTCCTTCCACGAGATACAGAAAATGACACATTAAACTCTTCTACTATCATATGATAAGTATTATTACGTCTTATTTTATTAAAGAGAACACAATTTCTGTGTAACCTGTATTCGTTTTTGTTTTAATCGCATGCTGAATTGCATCAAAACGTTATCTTGACAAATTGGTTTGAAAGAAATTGTTATGTTCAAGGGTATATACAATTTACATAGAATTGGATTACAGATCATATTGAAAGGTTGAAAGAGCAGAAAACAGAATTAAAACGTATATTACAGACCTTTCATGTTTTACAATCGTTCCTCTTCTAATAATTACTCCAAAGGCTGGTATGGTTGATATCAAGGAAAGGCAGAAGATATATTCTGTCTTTTCAAACGTTTGATTTAATTTATTTCACATCATTTATCAATACGAAATGCAAAATATGCCTAACTAAGAGCTGAAGAAGAAACATTTTGTGCATTGTTTGATTTCACGTCATTAGTAGGTGTAATTCAAACAGCAAACATTTCCGTCTTTATCAGATAATGCTACCACTCAGGACATTTACTATGGCACGCCTAAAAATCGACTTGACGCTCAGACGTTTCCCTCTAGTAGGTTTGGCCTCAATGGATTCTTCACCGTGACCAAGAGGGAGTGTGTTCCAATAGCCTTGACCTTGGCCGGAACCGTTTCCGGATGCAAGAGGAACTTTTACCAATGTTAGATAATAATACAGTTTTGATATAAAGATTTTATATTGTCTTAAACGTAACATAAACTGAAAGAGGATATTGAAAAGGAACAATAACGTCATATGGTGGTAATATAACTTTTATCTAAGACATCGAAGAAACAAGACAGACATTGTTCAGTTACTAGAGGTGTATTAAGCAAATATTGCTTGCGGTATATTTTTATTTCCCTAATGAAATCTCAGAATTGTGGTTGTGAATTATTTATTGAGCTATAAGTTTAGGTACACGCAGTTTTTGAATTAATTTAGTAAAATCGAGGAACAGATAATTGAGTCTGATGTATTAATCAGATGCTTTCAAATTTTCTCTTTCACGTTTTTAACTTCATTGTTGTTACGAACAGCTTTCAATTTTATTTGTCTTTTAGTATATTATATCATGCCTTTGAATCTCACATACACGTTGTGTGAAATCTCTGATTGTTTTTAGTGTTCTTGTTAGCTTTCAAACTTTCAAAGTATTCTTATTTACTAAAATGTAATATTAGTCGGTGTATAAGCTGGTGCCAACACCAGCAAATAAAGACTGAGCGTGATGTTTGTTATTTTCCGTCTTATTTAAAAATATGCACTTGCTGTTGGAAATAAATGTACATTTCAAATTAAACAATAAAAGGCGTATCAAAGCTTACAAAAAGGAGAATATAGTAACAACACTTACAGGAAATTTTCGAGACGTGTTATTTCTGTAGCAAACCTACTCCCTGACGCCGAATGAACAAAGAGACCCAATAAGGAAAAGAATACAAATTATCAATCATTATGCAGATGTTCAAAAATCGATATAAATGTTCAGTTTGCATAGTTTCATATTTCCACAGCTATATATCTTATATTATTACAATTATTACTTGACATTCTTTGGAATGCGGTGTCATTTGGTCTGAAGTGTCATATCGCGTATTATCGATTGAAGGAAAATTGTGACACTCTATAGAAAGTTACATTTTTCGTACTGTCGATTGATGGATAGCATGTCACTCTATAGCAAATAGCATATCTCGTAATGTCGATTGATGGATTGCGATGTCACGCTATAGCAAATGGCATATCTCGTACTGTCGATTGGCGCAATGCAATTCCACTCTGTAGATATTAACATATATAGTACTGCCGGTTTATGGAATGCATTGCCACTCAGTAGATAGTGGCATAGTCCTTTATGCCGACTGGTGCAGTGTAATACCACTCTCTATTGCCTGGCATATCCCGTAATGCCAACTGATGTAATGCAATGTGGCTCCTTAGAAAGACCCAAAAGTGCTGTTAGATCACAGCAAAATAGCGAGGCCAAGTAGTTAAATTGTTTTGCCTTGAACACAAAGTGAAAATTCAAAGACATAATAGTGTGAATTAAATTCACAATAAAACTAAATTATATTTCATTATCCAAAAATATAGATTGTTCTGAACGAATTCCTATAGTCTTAAACATCTTTGCGTATCTCTATGATGCAATCCAGATTGTCTCTGAATGAGCCCTCAGTAATCCCAATTAATGTTTTAGTGCAAAACGTCAATGAGCACTTTGTAATTTCAATGAATTTGTTAAACAAGCAATTATTCTTAAATTGTATAACTACAGGTGCTTCTAAAGACAAATAATAGAACAGGAGTGAATATGTGTTTACTACATTCTACATACACCATACACTAATTTCACTTGACCTAGGACACACTCAATTGCCGAAGAAATACTCAGACTTTGAACTCAGGTCCTAGTAAACATCATGTATACATCTTATAGAGTCATAATAAAAATCAGGTAGGTAATACGATGAATCAGCAACACAAATCAAGTACACACTATTGGTATAAATAACAATTTCAATCAGATAAAACTTAGGATCATGGCCATATGATTGAAGATCCATGTATCTCACTACATATGGATGCGACGTTTGGGAGAAGGGTGCAAAGGTTAGTTGATACACTTAGTTCCACAGCGATGATATACCATTTGGATAGAAGACCTTCCACTATCGAAGCTGGGACAAGGCATTCTGACTCAGTTTGAAGAAGCTAATATAAGAATTCTACCCTTTGATGATGGAATTCTCGCATTTGAAGACAGAAAGGAATCAAATTAAATTCGTAAAGATGAAATGATAATGATTGTCTACATGAAACTATTACCTAGTCACTGACAACAAGTTAACAATATGTCCTATGCATTTTATATGACACAATGTTATTTGTATTGATTGGCGATTGATGTGGTAAACATTCACACTTTGGTCTCTTTTGAATTTTTTTAAAGCCTTATAAAAGCAACATCTTGTGAAACGTATGCCTAAAGTCTAAGCTAATCAAATGCAAATCTCCTTCAAACAGAACTTACGCGAGACTAAATTCAAGCTTGGAAGAGCTCTCTATGAATAATGTGACAGGTTGGTTCGGTTAAACGAGGTTAGGATATCGGAAATACAGTGGCTATTGTTCTACGATATTCAAAAGAAAACTGACGTTTGAAACAAAGAGCATAAGACAAATGAAGGATGCTATCACGATTAAACGTTTATAGAAATTATCATATGAACACTTTTGATTATTTCTTTCATGTGTCTTCGATAATGCCAATGCAAACTAATTAACACTCGTTGAAATATATAATCTCGTTTGATAGTTGAAAGAATAAATGATTAATCGATGTGAAATTAATATACAGATTTCATTTTTTACTGTTCTCAAGCAATGCCTTGAAAAATGATCACACTCTCCATATTTTCCAGTGCAGCAAAAAAAAATGTTCTATCCAAATACAATATCGCTTTGGGAGACAGTGTATTTTCATCTTAGCAACTTTCGTCGTAAATTAAGAGATTTCATATGAACAAAATAAAACCGCTACTGCAGGGTTTATGTAAATGTACAAATCAATGATCTTATCAGAATTGACCGACTGATATTTACTTTGTCCGTTGAATATGCATTGATAATACTTGCCTGAATACGATAAAACACTCATTTATATTTACTCTGATGACAGCATGGTTGTCTGATTTTATCTCTGGATTTACTGTTCCAAATCACTATCCCCGCCCACCTGGGTGATTAGAGCTGAGTTTCGGAAGACGTCATATCACTTAAATCAGTGATTGATCACAATGTTTAAGAAATAAAAGAGGGTATGCTTAATGTTGGAAAAAGAATAAAAATGTTTTTGTATACAATTATAGATTCACGCACACACACACACACACACACACACACACACACACACACACATACATACATACATACATACATACATACATACATACATACATACATACATACATACATACGCATGCAGGCAGGCAGACAGGCAGACATACAGACAGACATCGCAGAGCGTTCCGGACACATGACAGAAAGGGGAGCGGGTTCGAATCAAACCCTCAACCCAGCCCGGGTTAGCTATCGAAATGTGTCCCTAGTTAAGGCACTGTATTCCAATTGCTTCTTCATGAAATAATGAATAGGTTTTGATGTGCCATAAAGGACCAAACGAAACATACAAACATCCATGCAACAACAGAATAAATGAGCGAAAACACACCTTTTATCATTATGTTAAGAATGGTTCGTCGCCTAGCTTAATAGTGGTTTGTTAGTTTCATTTCATGGCTATATTAATATCATACAGTTTCTAACGATATTGCCTATTGAATATAGCAATGAAGTCTAGTATATATTTCTTCAATTTATTGCATTTCATCTACGTTTCAATGTGCACATATAAACCATTCTTGCAGCGTCCATTAATCAAATTCTTAATTTAAAAAGTGATATACTTTTTAATTTACAGTTTGTATTTTGAGTGAATTAGTAGGTCTCAAGCGATACATCTGTGCCTGGTATCGATACGATTAACGAAACACAGATTGCGATACGATCCATATCGATACATATGAGTCTTTCCGTCTTTAAATAGTAGGTTGTGCCCCTTTATGGATGTTGATATACTAGTTGTATTTCCAGCATGCAGATTACAGATAGAGACATAGATTTGCATGCTCTTTTGCAGTTGTGTTACGTTTCCAGGCTGAGTTGCAACTACATTAAAATAGCTTTTATATTTATTATATATTTCATAATGCAGTATTGAAATATGCCAGTACGAGACAAATTATATCTCCACAGTAGCAATAACTCTTGTATGTCCACAGTGCCGATATAACAATTGGAGCTACTTTCTTTTCATGAGCAAAATGTAACAGACAACCCCAAACTCCCGCTAAGCAAATTATTCCATACAGAGATGGTCAAAATCATTAAAGTATTGTATTTAACGATTATATGCTCTGTAATCTATCTCATGTGATATCTCCTTTATACTTCTGCAGTTCCCATGTGTCCACCAATGTTTCCTGTATTAATCCGCGCAGGAAATGTGTTAACGAAACTAACCTCGCCTTCTTTTCCTTTAAAATCAATCATTAAATTTACAAAATACATAATCTAAATCATTAGTTTTATAAACTAAATTTTTAAAAGGTAGTGGTCCTTAAATCATTGTGAATTTGGGAACTTTGTTTTATCGATGTAGTAATGCAGTCGTTATTCGCATTGCTATGTAATGAATAAAGATATCCATGTAATATAATAATTTCCTATCGTAAATATATATGATGAAAGAAAATCGACTTTTTACAAATTAAATATAAGGAAATATTATTGTGAAGTGGAAACATTTTGTTTTGTCACAAGTAGCTTCGCTACTCGAAAAAACGCAGTTTTCCATTTCACCTGTGAAATATTTCTTTAAAAAGTCTAAAGAAAAGTCGATATTATCTATGTACTCATTAGGCAAAACAAAATGGCATAAGCAAAACATACCTAATATAAAGTTTGGTTTCCATGGTTCAAGTAGCTTCTCGGTACACGTTCCATCTATCAAGACATACCACTTTCCCAGAAACAGAGTATTCGTACATTTCTTTGAATTGGCTTAATATTTCATGGAAGTCAATTAAATTGCTGACTTAGATGGCGTTTGAATGACAATGCTAATTTCAGCTGCTGGGTAGAACAGCAATATGATAATTATAAAAGCTGTTCAATTGAAGAGCTGAGAAGAGACTGCATCAGTAAATATATACGCCATTAAACGTCATTATATACGTCATTAAGCGTTACAATGCATCATTTAGTGCTTGTATACATATCTATTAATATAGGGACGAACAAACAAAGGAACAAACAATATCTTCGTTAAAATAGGAGTTACAGGCCTAATATCTTAAACCGGATCTAACATAAAGAAAATCGCAAAGCAATTTTGAAAGTTTTGAAATATCATTCATGATTTATAGATAAGGTGGCAGATTATCTTCAAAGATGTGTCATTATTTTTCTTTTAGCGAGTCGATTTGATGATTGCATGTATCGTTAACAATGTCAAATATGCACAAAACTTGTACGCGGTTTACACCAATCTGATGGCAAATAAGGTTTGCGCATGAATGTAAATATTTATTTCATGTATATTACCTCTGAGACACGCTATTCTCTGTATGAGAGAGAGAGAGAGAGAGAGAGAGAGAGAGAGAGAGAGAGAGAGAGAGAGAGATGTGCGTGACTTTTCATACGGAAATCGGTTTGATATTAAATTTCTGATTATAACATGTTACCATGTTTAATTAAAGCACTATAAATATAGGTAAAGAATGAACTCATAAAATGCAAGCCTTTTGATCATTTTTATTTGTATGCTTGTTATTTTCTCTCCTTTAAAAATTCTGTACTATTGAATAGAAAGATGGCCGATGATGATTCCAATCTGCCGCATTGCTAATGGAACACAGATCGTCTCAGGCGACTTACCGTAGGAATATGCATAAAAGGAATGCTCTGAAAGACAACAACAATATTAATAATAATAATAAACATTATAATAAATAGGTATCATAAACATAGACGTAGTATTTCTATCTAACAAGCTACATGCGTACTCAGATTACATGTGCAACATAATTACTTTAAGCGCTGATAATCTATTTAATTAATCTTTAATATACAGAAGTGGTGTCCCGCAGCTGCTCTATAGTTTAGAAGTTATTTTCAACACTGGCTGCCTTCTAGAGAATTGGTTTGAGATTATTGATGTGTCCCTTCTTAAAAAAGGTTCTGTAAATAATGCTGAAAGTTATAGAGGTATCACTTTTTCAGGTACCATGCAAAGTGTTCATTATGATTTTAAATAATATACTTTTTAATTGGGCGGATAATCACCAGGTATTTATCAAAATTTACGCTGTTTTGGGAAAACTACGTCCACAATATGATATACAGAATAACAGAATATTAATTCAGGTCAAAAGTGTGCTTTTGCTAAAAGGTTCATTGAAATTAAAAAGGCTTGATTCAGTTATTGAATTGGTGTTTTATGACATATCAACGTAAGTTGGTGGTTGTGTGCCAATGCAACTACACAATAACAAACTTAGTCTGATCCGTTTCAGTACGCTCTCAGTCGCGTGTTCAGCATTCTAACCATTGGGCCACCACGCCTACTCATTATACGGGACGATGTATTGTATAAATTACTTCTGTTGGGACTATTCAGCAAAACATTTAATATTGTGCATTCGCTAAGTGCATGAAAATGTCAAAGTAGAGTGAGATTCAATAATACTGAAATAAATCTAGGTTATACGTCATTTCTATTTACGTCTCCAAGTTATAGATTGGCTAGATTTTATGAATGTTTGATTATGGAAAGTCGATGTTGGGAAAATATCTTTCGACCCAAGTAATTAGCCAGTCTCTAGAGGCACATGCCACAGTGTGCATTATTGATGAGGTTTCATGATGGCATGGTTTAGTCTCCAAGTGAGTTCAGATCAGAGCTAAATAAGTAGGCTTAATCTAAGTTGTACCTATTGAAATCTAAAGGTGTTGATTAATGTTATATTTCAATGTAGGTTTTTTGTGACAGGAAGTGCTATTTTGTAAAATGGAAGAGAGGGTTGTTCCATTATTTGGAGACGCCTTTTATTGCTGGCATGATGGTAAATAAGGTGTAAAGACAAATGTACAATGAGGCTCAAAGTCGTGCTTTGACTGATCCAGGGATAGAGTAGGAAATTAGTTCCCCGTCTTGGTGATTGAGTTGTATTTATATTTTTCATGAAGAACAGGCTCTATGTTACAGACATCTAACAAGAAGAAACCATGCATTTGTGACTGTCATGCCATTTTTAAGTTGTGATTAAAATGTAGCGTTGGGATAATTTGTGGGCATTGATTGATTAACAGAACAAATTATTTATAGTCTTGGCGCATTGTTAGAACTTCCAATTGACAACAATTAATGCATAGAAGTCCTTGGAAATAAAGGGGGTAAAAAGGGCCTTTGAGTACAGAGTACATGAGTGTTTGATTAGCTAGGTAAATTTGAACCACTTTGCATATTATTGTGGGAAGAATTTGTGTGCAGCCGGGGAATGTTTTTCATTCTTAATTACTTTTAAGGATATATCAACAGTAGTGCTGACATAGGTATGCTATATCAGGGTATGATTCTATACGCAGATGATAAATTATATTTGCTGAATCCAAACAAAGTTCTAAAAATGGTCTAAGTAATCTTAGTTCATAATGTCACAAGTGACGCTTTAAATGTAAGAAAGAAAAACAAATCCAAATAAACGTTCACTCCATACTGGAGGAATATTAGTATGCGTTGCTTTATTCCCCATTACAAGTTTAGAGTAAAGGGTTGTTCATAAACATGTGCTCCTTGAATTGTGTTTGCAGCAAGGGGTTCTTTCACACTTGTTCAGCAAACTTGAGCCGCACAAGCTTCAAAGGCATTATGGGCATATATAAATATTTTTACACGTTTGGAAATGTACCTCCAAAGGTAAAATGTGAAACTGTTGCCACACTGAGTTTACATATTCGTAATTATTGAACTGTTCTTGAGCGTTCACGAACACGTATGCAGAAATCTTCATGGGGCTAAAAAAAATGGTTTCCACCCAAAACAATTTTATTTAATGGGAGTGTGAGAGGACATCCTTTTAAGAAGATATTACATCATTTTGAAATCGTGAACAAAGTTTATCTCCTTGGATATATATATATATATATATATATATATATATATATATATATATATATATATATATATATATATATATATATATATATATATATATATATATATATATATCCTCCCCGACCTTTCCCCAAATTCCTTCTCTTCCTCCAGACTTCTTCTCCTCTTCTATTTCCTCTCCCGCGACTATGTTTCTGCCAAATTCGAATGTTTCGACTAGTCTCAATTCCATCTCCATCTGTTGAAGACTCGTGACTCAATGGAGCCTGGAGTTTTCTGTCCCCTAAAATCTTCCTTTCCGGCACTGTCTTTCCTGCTTTCCTGAGAATATTCCTCTAAGTTTCCCCGCCAGATTACGAGTGGCTTCTTTCTCGTAGTAACCCTACTGATCTGCAATCCGTCTAGGCAAATGCTAAATTTACAAGGTGAAAGGTATCAGTCGTGTCTGAACTGTACTCGCGCAGTTATCTCAATTTTTTGATTGGATATCGCTCTGGTCCGATCTAGTCAAACTTAGCGGACATTGGCCCACTCGCTATCTCTTTAGAGTTCAAACATAAGGCCGCGGTATTATTCATAAGACAGGTAGATTACAGCTTATACAGGACTTTATAGCTGGGGTTTAGCAAACGTTACACGGAGATATGAAAGAGACCAAAATGTACCCGACCAAACGAAACAGCCGCAAAGAAAGAACAATAGAAACTCTTACTTTTGGAAAGGCTCGTGTATGTCGAAATTTATTAATTACCGAATTTCATGATATCTACCAAGGTTAAAAGTATTGGAAGTTATATTCACAGAACATTAATGACATAATATCATAATGAATGCTGCTTTAAAGTTCAATACAGTTGCATTATTTAATTAACTAGTTAGTAATTATTAGTAAGATTTTAGTTTTACGTTCACTGTTTGTTTTAATCTCATCTCCATTTCATTGCTTAATACAGGCAATGCTATATATCTTATCGCATGTGCACAATTCGTATGATACTTGAAGAAAAAAAAGCATTTGGAATACAGATTATATATTGTTGACAGTTGACGGATCTTCTGCCTAAAAGTTCTTAATATATAAGCGACTCAAAGAAACGGATTCGGATATATTTTACAGGCCACGCATTAACGTGTTGTAAATTTATTTTTAAGCATACGCATATAGGTATGCATGTTTAGGTTTAGGTTTGTGCATTTGTATGGCTACATGTATCGACATATATCATTTGCTAGTGTATATATGCATGTAGGGGCCACATGTGACCTAATTGTCCATGGCACACGCCTTTACAATCATGCACACCTCATGTCTGTCATTGTGGATTCAAATTTCGGCTCGTTTGATGCGGTTGTGTGGTAAAGCTTGCCAGTTTTCTGCGAATATGTTCTTTCAAGGTTCTCGCCGGGTTCTTTCACCACCAGATAAACTGATCGCCATGAATAGTCAATTATGTTTTAAAGTGTTGAAACCATTTACGTTACCTCCCCAGACCCTGAAGAAACATGATATATTTATGAATGTAGTAGCGTGCATGGTGTTGTGAGAATGTATATATCTGTAATATTTGAATGAAAAATTGTGTATGATATTTGTTTCATTGCATTGTTCAATCGTGCATCATCAATTTTCGTAATGAACTTTTAACACACACACACACACACACACACACACACACACATATATATATATATATATATATATATATATATATATATATATATATATATATATATATATATATATATATATATTAAAAGCAACTTATTCTGGGTTAGTGCACTGCTCAAACACATCCAAACTCCACATGAATTTGCAAGAAATATCTAACACTCACCACAGAATTACAAATTGATGGAATGTTGAATACGGATGGATCCTTTATGCCTGGCGTGATACCAGAAAACTCTACCACATCGACAGTTGAAACTGGAACGAAGCAAAAATATGCAATTTGAAAATAAAAGTGCGATAACTTCCAGTTCGGATTTGTTCAACAGCAAAAATGCCCTTTCGATCGATTCATCGATCTAACACATAATTGCCGCATGAAACACTTTCTAAATGATTCTCAGAAGAGATCTTCTAATAAATGAATCAGATTTTTAAAACTAAAATGCATAGTTCTACTGGTAAGAAATGGAAGAAAACAAATTGAAAGAACCATTTTTTTTTGGAAGATATATAGATTTTGTAGGAAGCGAGATGAATGAAATCTAGGTTTGAATATATTTGAAATGTTTAAAGAATTATCTTTTACACAAAGTGCTTTTTTGATATTTTATTCTTGGTTTGACAAAGATCATTTTTGAAAAAGACCATGTCGCAGAATTGTGTGACCATTTTATATTCCTACATTAGGTGGTGGAGTGAGAGAAAAGTATCAGCTCCAACCCCTCTCGTCCCTATATCCGCAGCTGATAAAATAAAATATATCATTCACTAAGTCACTAAATTTGCGTAGGTGATTTGAATATAAAGTGAAGAAACACAGAGCTACCTCCCTCAGCTGTTGTGCCTGACATGGCCTCCACAATCGGGATACAACCGCTGGCGGTCGCTGTGGCATACACCTGAAGACCTTTGTCCATGAAACTATGTTTTCACCGCCACCATCGCAGATCCAGCACCGAAATAGGTGTTCTGCACGACTTGGGCATCGTCTGTAAGTAAGTAAATATATAAGGAAACAAAGACAAGAGTGCATGTATGCACGTTAGTATGTATGAATGTATGGATAGGGTTTAAGGTCACATCAGCATAATTCTGGCTATGTAGTTTCGTGCTAAAACTATAATGCAAAATGCCAAGTATAAAATCCTTGACACAATTATCAAGAAGACCAACCTCTCTAAATGGACGTAAATTAATATGCACAATGCAACAGCACAAAATGCAAAGATGCCGGAAAAGCTTCATCTCCTCAAGACAATATACTGTGCCCCCTCCCTTAAAGCATACAAGAAAGACGAAATGAAGTTGGCAAATTGGAAAGCAAACGTTTTTCCATGTACAATTGCACTCATTCTAAATTCAAAGACCCCACCAGCCGAAACCTTATCACTAGACAAGCGACAGGAGGCTGTCTCTACTAGTCACCTAACGATAGGCGTCATTCGGTACAACGCATAGCGTCTTGGAGAGAGAGAGAGAGAGAGAGAGAGAGAGAGAGAGAGAGAGAGAGAGAGAGAGAGAGAGAGATTGGTATGGGGAATACGTGATTTTGACAAGAGTTATGGAATGAATATTAAGCAGTTTTGTTTTTTTTTGATTTTCCATCTATCGTATGTTCTACAAACATTACGTATTACATTGTACTGATTGGACAAACCAGTCGTCATTAGTTCATTATAGAGAATCCTACCTGGAATGCATTTTGGCTTCCATGGCTCAAGCGTTGTCTTGGTACACTTTTCATTCATAATGATATACCCCGTTCCCTAAAATTGAATGTTAGTACCGTTTTGTTTAGCATAGTTATTTCATGCAGGTAAGGTATCTTTTATTTGAATTGTGAAAAGCTAGGTTTATAACAAATAACCTATCTTTACTAAAGACAAATGCAAGCACTCTAGTCATAAAAGATCGGGTGAAAATATGTCCTACCCCAATAAAGGAGTTAGTAAAGAATTGCACTAAGTCATAGCATTTAGCCTCAGGACACAAATATATACCCACCCTAAACATCATCCCCAATAATGAAATATCGCACTGATAAAGTCCAAATTCACCAATTGATAGGAAGTTATGTTACTGCGTTTGAGCGGGATTTGGTATTACTTTGGCTGATTAGTAAGTTTAGATATATTGAATACCTTTGCGATGACATCGATGTTTAGTTCATGTATTTTATTATAAATTTACCCTGTTGTAGTCTTGAATTATTTTCAGCTTTATCTCGTGATCATCAACAAATAAATCTTCTTCAGTAGCGACAATCTTCCCGGTGTTATTCAGATGTATCATGAGTCCACCCTAAATTATAGAGACATTAGATAATAAGCGTCCTGGTAACATGATGATAATCAATAAGACAATTTTCGTACCAAAATGTTTTCTTTTTAATTTATATATTTATTGATATATTATTCTTAAGTGATGGATAATGTTTGAAAAAGAAAACATTAAAAAATGAGCTTTAGTTAAACACCTTTGTTCTTGTTTCATTTGGCCCTTTGAACTGAAACTCAAATTTGTGTTTGACCTATTCTTCTTTTTCTATTCTTATTATTAAGGACAGTGAATATATCACCAAAATCAATGATTGCATACTATCATAAGCAACGAACGCAACGACAACAATAATAGTTGAAAAGATAGCGAGGATGTCAAAGAAAACATTTTACAAATTAAAATTTACCTTGGTGAGGTGTGTTTTTCCAGCTTGTACTGATCCGGCCAGAAGTCCTTCAAATCCCTCCCAAGCATCCGGTGGACAGCATCCTTCGCCCATCACCGTGGCTAACGATACAAGAGCCAACACGACACGCAGCATTGTTGCTAAAAATCTGAAACTAAAGAGAATATATATTTAGGTACATTTTGATGTTGAAATGATCTAATGAAATTGGTGATCTCCTTCTTCTGCATAGAAGCTATACTCAGCATGCGTGTCCCCCATATTAATTTTGTTTACACACGAATATACATCGGTTACACGTTGGTCGAAACAATGACGTTACATAATAACAAACAAGGTCACCAGAATGGTCAAATGGTCCGAGTGAAATACTATATTTGTTCTAGCTTTAATATATCGCGGCTCTTAACATCGCACACATCGCTTGGCGTCTGATTTTATAAGTGCATTTATCAACAATTGTAAGGGATCTAGCATAGTCACATCAAATGTACTTGGACGTGGTAAGCGTGATCATTCAAATGCTATCTAAAAAAGATTAACAAAACGCATGTACAGTTACTTTTGCCAGATTTGAACATTCACAGGCTGCCGGAATAGCTTCGTTAACGATAGTTATACAATCCTCACGATCATGTGAACTGGGTATGTGATTTCAAAATAACGGATTATTTTTGTGTGTGTGTGTCTCTCTCTCTCTCTCTCTCTCTCTCTCTCTCTCTCTCTCTCTCTCTCTCTCTCTCTCTCTCTATATATATATATATATATATATATATATATATATATATATATATATATATATATATATATATATATATATCATTAAGCCATACAATCATGTAACGTGTTTGTATGCCATCAGTGCAAGCATGTGTTTACTTACCTGTTCGCCGTGAAACAGAGGTAAATTGACTCCAAAGAGGGTTTTCACAAACTTTATACTCAACTTTATCAGGCCTATCTCTTATGCTATCACTCACTGACATGTGCTTGGAGACTTGGTCCGACAAGTATTCGTGTGACCTGCAATCATTTCTATTAATAGAATGCGACTGTAGGCTTAAGAGTTAAAAGTAAATAACATCCCCCACTCCGACTTTTCACTAAACCCTCCGAATTTTCACTAAACTAAAGCTGGAAATGATCGAGACGAAACTTTATCTATAACCCAAGATTTTGTCGATTGCCCTCATCTGAAATGGACTGTAACGTGTAAACGACACAAACTACGTACATAAAGTAGTACTTCTCCAACCACACTCGTTACGGAATAAGAAATAGGTTCAGTATATTTTACATTCCCGCATTTTTATGCTTTGTAAATATATATTAGGTGTATGAGTGAAATTTAAATCAAGTGGGGTTTATACAATTTTAGTTCGATACGTCTTGAAATATTTATGCGTCCTGACGCCAAATGGTTCTAATATGGGTATGTTACCGAAATACGGATTGGATTGAACAGCGATATCGAGCACGATATCAATTCTGTAAGATTAAATCGGTATGTAGTAACTTGATGGAACCGCAATACACCATAACTGTATCAACTATTGACAATCCTACCAAATAAAAAATTTCATTCACACAGACATTCACACAATGTATGCCTCATCCCGGCCCCAAATTTGTAATCATGAATTCTCTCTCTCTCTCTCTCTCTCTCTCTCTCTCTCTCTCTCTCTCTCTCTCTATATATATATATATATATATATATATATATATATATATATATATATATATATATATATATATATATATATATATATATACGTAATTTATATCTTGCTGTATGTTGAAGTTTGTTTTACCATACCATACAAGAACAATGGGTATCTCTATTTGAACGATTGGGTAACTGAAGAATTTAATAGCCGTTATCTAATGATTGGATAGGATATCTTTAGGGTGAGATAAAAAATGCTTTGGAAAAAGATTGTACTGTCCTTGCGTGTTCAATGAAGCTTTTGTAGCGGATAGACAAAGTCCGGTTCCATTGGGTCCCACGTCTGGAAGAGTTGGAGAAGTAATTGAGACTGTAGCCGAGAGTCGAAGTCGATAGAAGTGTAGTCGTTGGGGAGAAAGTGGAGGGGGAGTAGAAGGGGTCTGGACAAAGTGGAGAAGGAGAAAGAGCCTAGAGAACGTCGAGACGGGGAAGGAATTTGGAGAAAGGTCAGAGAGGAAAATGACAAGGAATTGGGAGAAGTAAGAGAGTGAAAGGATACAACAGATGAGTAGATATACAAGGACAGATGGAAATCAATCTTACACTGATAATCAAGTGATGCAACAGGCTTATTAAAAAGTCAAGCGGAAACAGTGTAATTAAAAATTTGAGTCATTTAGTTATTGAATTCTTAATAAATTGTTATTCATTGAATTTCATTTTGTTTTGTATATTTAACCATCTAACCGTCGGCATTGCTGTCTGGGAGCTTGGAGCGTTACATCTATCTTACACTAAGTTTAACTTCCAACAAGATAGAGCATGGATGGGACTTCCATAATAGTTCAAATAAAATATTGGGAGCACCCTACCCAAATCTCTGTGCTACGTTGCACTGATGGACTTCAGTCGAACATACCTATATGGCCTCACCCATATGTACACACCAAACCGATATTTATGTTCCTCTTCTGACACCAGTATTCTCATTATGGAAATGAAGACATATAAACAACATTGTTTTAAATATCAGGGCCCAGCAGCGTGGAACGAATTGCCCACTGAATGTGGACACAAGGACACCGTTATCTCATTTAAGAGTGCTCTTTAAACTCACCTATTTTTACTGCAAGAACATATTTAAAGGCCTAATATTGTTTCTTTACATGAGATATTTTCAGCATTTTTTATATTTTCTAATTGCACGTTATTTTTCTTTTGTAATCATATTATTATATATGTTGTATTTTTATGTAGTTGTCTAATGATGTAAATCGCTTAGAGCTTCTAAAGATTAGACGCTATTCAAAGTCCTCAGTATTATTATTATTATTCTTATTATTATTATTTTTATTATTATTATTATTATTATTATTATTATTATTATTGCTGTTGTTGTTGTTGTTGTTGCTGCTGTTTTTATTATTATTTTCTTTATTATTATTATTATTATTATTATTATTATTATTAATATTATTATTATTATTATATACTCATTTTCAATTGCCGTATAGGACATTTAGAAAATTAGCTTTGGTTTACAAAACTGAACAATAGCCAACTTAAATATATATGCGTTTTCAGTTGTAGACCGGTCATACTCTGTATGTGTGACTGAACTGCAGTTCTTTGTTTAATCTTAGATAAACAAGGAATTGTAAGTGTGACTAACTGTAGTTTTTTCTTTCATATTAGATAAATAGTTAACTGCGGCTGAATTTCACAAGATCATTGAACTTAGAATCTCCTTTAAAGCAATCATAAAGAATTTGCCTGTTTTGGGAAAAAATATTTTGCTCCAAATAATATAGTTTTATGATGGAAACATACCTCTGGCCAATTATTGCTAGATATCGATTTAAACTTGGAAAACGAATGGACACATTTTTATTTATAATAAAGATTAATTATTTCCCACCAAATTAGTTTCCCAATAAAATTGCGTGTACCTACATGCATGGATATATCTCCCTTTGTGCACTACTGGTGACCTTATTTGTTTAGATATGATATGAACCGACAGGTGCCCGTCACAAGGACTGATTCTTACAAGTTACAAATTGATTAACCAGACCTTGGCATGATCATTATTGCTCAACTTTGTTGTGGACATTCTAAAATTTGATTTGTCATATGTACATATTGTTGATATGTTTTGAAACTACTGTCTTAAAATTTGATTCAGATGATTTTCTTTCTTATTTTACTGTCTAAAAATTAGCAACACAAAAGTTTAATTGTCAAATTGAGTTCCTTCCTGTAGTATAATTGAAGTCCATTTTCTAATTTAGTAATTAACTTATTCATTTGATGAAGAAAATATTCTTTGTTTGAAACTGAATACAAAAGATATATCTTATTATTTTCTTACCACTTGAATCATATAACTAGAATAAGAAGTGGGGTAGAAAACATTAAGTGTCGACAATGCATTGTCATTATTCTAATGATTTCTTTTTTTTAAAAACATAGTCAGGACTACATCTCACCCATACCTCAAACTGACAGATGGGAGAATATTAAATTACCTCAGACTGACAGACTGGGAATATTAAAATACCTCAGACTGACAGATGGGGGAATGTGAAGTGCCAAATTTTCAGTCAAATCCATTAAATAACTCTTAGTTCTAGCCAGCAACCATTTGTTAGATTTATGGGACATTCTGCACGGAGAGATATTTTTCTAATCGGTTCTCCCAGTTAACTGTGTTTGTTTAAATTATGCTGACCGAAAGTGACCTCCTGGAAGGGGTATTCTCTCACGAAACATGTAAGAGTTGATTTGAAACAGAAACAGACAGCGTGGCATCTTGACAAGCTGACGAAGCGACTTTCAAGGGAAAGTGCGGGAAATTATATTGGTTATGTTGGTCACTGTGGAATAAGGGGTGTGTTCTACACGAGGAAATGTTAGAATATGTATATCCACTAGTTAAAAGTTACCTCAGTCTTGGAAGTACCTCTGCAAGAGAGGACAGTATTATTAATTCCGAAATAAAAGACTCCGGAGGTTAGTTTTAGAGCAGTACCTTCGAAAAAACATTAGGCTCAGAAAGATCGCCAAAATCCAACGGTGAGATTCGCACCAAAAACACGAGGTATTTGTTTCAAATCCACACTTATCATGATGTAATTGATATAATGTTTCTTCGTTACAGATCTGCATGATTTGTTGATACGTTTGTATGAATAGTTTCATTTGTTACATTAATTTAGTAATGTGCTTTTGAATTATGAATTAGAATTCTTACCTTAATTCATAGTATGAATGATGTAGTGTTAATTGATGTTGTAAAAGCACTATGTGGAGTCATGATTGGAAAGTGTTACGCTAATTCTTGAATTTATTACATTGTTTGGATATTGATTGTGTTCTAAAAATTTAATGTCTTACTTTAAGTAATGAATTACGGGAATACATGTGAATTCCCCAAATTTTGATATCGCAGATAATTTAGCGACAGTGTATAATGCATTAGGTAAAAGCAAACCGAATTAACAAGTGGTTTAGCTGTATTGATCTGAAGACATGTGTTGTTGATTACTAGCCGTAAAATTGTTATCACTGATAGTAATATCTGATTGTTCGAACGAGCAAAACGGACAGTCTCAGCTATTAAAGTGTAACAAGAGACTTAGGGCGTTTTACTTTTTCTTTTGTAAGGAAAATAGTTTTTATTTGGAGAGAGCAGTAAGGTATTCGATGACGTACAAGACGGGGAAAAGGAATTGGGAAGTAAGAGTTGCAAGGAGCATACATTAACACAGAGGACAAGTCAGAGTTCGAGAAGTAAGCAGAGAAGCAGAGAAGCAGTTCGACGAAACAGGTCATGAAAAACGAACAACGTGGACGAATTTTATTGAACACTCGATTCTTATGATGAAATTAGCTATCAGCCATAAAACGGCTAAATTTGATTAATTCTATATGCCATTTTTTTTAAATTGGGTTAAAGTAAATTCTGAAACCACGTGTATTCAGAAAAAAAAGGAAATTTCACTGTGTATGTTTTCTTTTTCTTTTGTGATTAAATTGTTTATTTATCTTTACGGGGGCTCGTAGTTTCTTTGTTCAATATATTATCTCAGTTTACCATATACATTCTATACTCGAACCGGGCGATTGCACCGTGGGCAGTCATCTCCTAGACAGCGAGTATTAGGGGGAAGTGGTTTAGAGTGTTGTTCCTCCAAGTTGTTCAATACCTCCGACAAGTGGGCTTGTGCAATATTGTACGAATAGAGCTCAGGACCTGAGACCCCTGCCACAAAGTTGGAGAGCTCGTCCCGGGATTCGAACATTTTTTAAGCCAGTAAAGTAATCTGAGCATATATTGAACAGAGCTATAATTTTGTTATTATTATTATAAGAAAGGATCGAGTGAATCAAATCAGTGTCTGCTATTTTTGTATACAGGAATATTGTGCATGCAAATTTCTTGCCAGTTTTTTCGTTTCACATTGCGTTAAAAAAACTATTGTAAGGATTTGAGATACATACCTTTTGTGTAAGGTCAGTCTAAAGTGTATAGGAGCGGTATTGCTTAAATATTCTCTTGGGACAAGAGCAAATTTGGACAAGTACTGTATTTTGGACAGCCATAAATTACGTCTTGTTAGTATAGGCCACTTCACTCATTTTGGGAGGAAAGTACCCCGCTGCGTGGAGCTTGTGTTTATTGGAATTTTGCCTGGTTAAGACAGGCTGATTGACCCCGGTCAGATCACTGCAGGAGAGTTTTATAAGTTACAGTACAAAAACTATTTTCAGATAGGTATTCGCAATTGTTTTGTAGGTAAGTTAAGGACTTAGTTCTAAACAGTCATAATGGCGACAGACAGACAATTGGTACGAGAATTTAAATCCATTGGCAAGGACGAGTTAGGTTACGAGGGAGAAAAGCTATCGGAATTTATTGAGCGTAGTCTTTGAGAACATAAGCAGCAATTAGCCATTGAGCGAGAGAAGGAGAAAGAGAAAGAGCTTGAACTAGCCCGACTACATGCTGCTGGGAAGGAATAGAAAGAATTTGAACTAGCCCGACTAGAGGCGGAAGAGAAAGCCAGAGAAACGGAACATATGTTAGCCATGGAGAGACTGAGGCTCGAAGCCGAGTTCAGAAGGGGTGAAGAGTCGAACGAACGTCCTGAAAACCCAAGTAGGCGTTTGGAAGACAGACGATCCATACAGATCACCATGCCTATGTTCAACGACAAGGACGAAATTGTTGACAACTTTTTGACACAGTCTGAAAAGTTGGCCCTGGTACATCAAATACCTAGGGACCAGTGGGCTATCAATATTTCGGCATTTTTACAGGGAGCTGCGAAAGACGTGTACCACAATATGACCCCAGAAGAGATAGACGATTACGACGCTCTGAAGAAAGCCTTACTTCGCCACTATGAATTATCAGCAGAAACGTTTCGGAAACTTTTTAGGGATTCGTCAAAAAGGGCTACCGAAACACACGCGCAATTTCACAGTCGAGTACGCGTAATGTTTGATAAATGGATAAAAATATCTGGTACCGCACTAACGTATGAGGGTATACGCGAAGAAATTTTAAAAGAACATGTCCTAAGTACTTACAGGAAAGATTTAATTGTTTTTGGCGGAGCGTGAATTCTCAACCTTGGATGAGATAAGTGTAATGGCGGAGCGCTACGAGAGCGAGCATGCGCGTCCAACTACTTGGAGTGGTAGGGACCGACCTGGAAACGGTGAGCATAGGAAGACCCCTGGGGTGGCACCCCAGAGACGAAATGGTCAGAATGGTGGGAGGCCAGGGGCCGGAAATCCCAGCCAAGTACATTTCCGTGGGTCGGGAAAGACTCAGGGGGTAGATAGGGATACCTCGGGTAGAAGAGGTGAGCCAGTGTGTTATGGCTGCAACAAACCAGGCCATGTTGTCAAGGACTGTAGGAAGTATCGTCCGACAACGATTAATTCGGTAACTCCGAATACTGTTAAGAAAGGAAAAACAGTGGAGTCAACTAATATAGCGGTTGCTACAGTAAATGGTGAGAAGGCCACCGTACTGTATGATACCGGCTGTAGTTACCCGGCCTTGGTAGATAGTAGATATGTTAAACCTGGAGATTACACAGGTGAGACGGTGGAAGTCCAGTTTGCTAACAGGACGAAGGATTCGCTTCCGATCGTTAGCATAGACCTTGATTCGCCATATGTTAAAGGACGAATTCAAGCAGCGTGGTTGTCGGGACTGTCTCATGACGTAATATTAGGGTGTAGGTATGTGTTGCCCCAACCTAACCCTATGACGTGTAACCCTATACATGTCGGGTCAGTTGAGACAAGGGCTATGAAGCGAAGGTCAGAGTCGAAGCCGCTAATATCCGTGACTTCGCCCATAGACATTTTGGTACCTGGAGAGTTGGGAAAACTTCAAAAGGAAGATTTGTCTCTTAACAAGGTACGCAGGTACGCGACGGACGGGTCCGTACGGAAATTGCCAGACGGCGAGGTTAAGTTCGCGATAAAACTCGGTATTTTGTATCGGTATGCCAAGAAAGGGACCGATATGTTTAAGCAAGTTGTGGTGCCCGTAGGAAAGCGTGATGAAGTGCTTAGGTTAGCACATTAGGGTCTTCTTGGAAGCCACATGGGCGTGGCGAAGACAAGAGATAGGTTGGTGAGGGAGTTTTATTGGCCAGGTGTACATGGGGATGTGAGGAGGTTTTGTTTGTCGTGTGACAAGTGTCAGCGAGTGGCACCTAAGACATCCCATCGCTCGGTGCCACTAGGAACCACCCAACTAATTGACGAACCTTTTTCGAGAGTGGCGATGGATAGGTCCGATTAAGCCGGCGGCAGAAAGCGGTAATCGTTATATATTAACGGTAGTAGATTACGCTACCCGGTACCCGGAGGCAGTGGCCTTGAAAAACATTGACTCAGTCACGGTGGCTGAGGCATTGTTAGGTGTATGGTCGAGAGTCGGAGTTCCAGACGAGATCCTGACCGACCAGGGGACGCAGTTCGTGAGCCAGGTGACGGAAGAGGTAAATAGGTTACTATCCATTAGACACCTGACGATTACCCGGTACCACCCGCAGTGCAATGGGTTGGTGGAGCGTTTCAATGGGACATTGAAACAGGCTTTGAAGAAGTTATGTGAAGGTCGACCTAGGGATTGGGATCGATACCTTCCAGCGATACTATTTGCGTATCGAGAAGTACCACAGGCAAGTTTGGGTTTTTCACCTTTTGAGTTAGTTTAAGGAAGGACGGTAAGGTGGCCCATGGCTGTGGAAACAATTATGGACGGATGAGCAAGCATCCGAGGAAGTGCGAACAACATACCAATATGCTGTTGTCTTACGTAACAAACTGGAAGAAGTTTGTAAATTGGCTCAAGAAAATCTCTGCGACGCAAGGGAACGTCAAGCCAAGTACTACAACAAAGGAGCGAAGGAACGTCACTTTGAGGTGGGTGGCAAGGTGTTGTTGTTGTTGCCATTAGAACACAACAATCTGCAAGTCTCATGGAGGGGACCATTTGGGGTAACAGAGAAGAAGGGTGGACAGAACTATCGTATCCGAGTAGGGGATAAGGACAAGTTGTTCCACGTGAATCTACTGAAACGTTACCGTGTGCGAAAACCATCCACGGAGTTCGTGGTGGCTACCGTCGTAACAGAAGAACACGACGACAACGAAGGGCAGGCGGAAGTACTCCCTAGTTGTCCTTTGACGAAGGATGAAACCTACGTCAATGTTGCACTTGACGTTACGTTAACGTCAGATCAACGTAAAGACGTGGAGTCGGTACTCCAAGAGTATTCGAGCGTCTTAACAGAAAAACCTGAGAAGACGGAACTGGAGGAGTTCTCTTTGAAATTATTGGACGAGAAACCAGTGAAGTTAAGACCATATCCATTACCGTATGGTAAGTTAGAAACTGTCCGCAAGGAGATTAAGGCTATGATAGACATAGGTGTTATCGAACCGAGTGAGCCAGCCTATAGCTCTACTGTTGTATTAGTCCAGAAGAAGGATGGGACACACTTTTTGCGTCGACTACAGGAAGTTAAACAGAATCACAGAATTCCAGGTAGAACTTTTACCTGACCCTGAGTCCATTTTTGCAGGAGTAACCAATGCAAAATATTTTTCAAAAATTGATCTGTCCAAACGATATTGGCAAATTCCAGTTCGTAGTGAAGACAGAGCAATTACTCGCCTTTGCAACTCCAGATGGGACCTACCAGTCGGTAGTCATGCCATTCGGGGTCCAGAATGCGCCGAGTGTCTTCACCCGTATGATGCGGAAATTCCTTGAACCGTTGCGGGGGATGGGAGTTTCCAACTTCATGGACGATCTACTATTAGCGACAGCTACGTGGAAGAACATATAATTTTGCTGAAAAACGTCTTAGAGCGACTGCGACAAACCGGACTGACCGCACGACCATCGAAGTGCCATATAGGGTTCAGAAAATTAAACTACATAGGACATACCCTCAGCGAGGACACGTTAACCCCAGATAGTTAAAAGGTCAACCAACTTAGGGACGCGTTACGACCGACCACTAAGACGGAAGTTAGATCTTTCTTAGGTTTGGCAGGGTATTATAGAAAATATTTTGCAAACTTCGGCGCTATTGCGAGCCCATTGACTGACTTAACTCGAAAAAAGGCGCCGACAAAAGTAGTATGGACAGACGCATGTGAACGTGCATTTCATACGTTGAAGGACAGACTGACGTCAGACGCCATAGTTAAATTGCCTGACGTGACGCGATATTTTGTCTTGAGGACAGATGCGTGTGATAAAGGTTTAGGGGTTGTGCTATTGCAAGAGCACGAGGGAAGCTTATTCCCAGTTGCGTATAGTAGCAGGATATTGTCAACTGGGGAAATTAATTATTCAGCGTCTGAAAAAGAATGCTTGGCTATTATCTTTGGAATAACTAAATTCCAACGTTACTTGTATGGCAGAAAGTTTATTTTAGAAACAGACCACCAGCCACTTGCGAATTTGGCCCAGGCGAAATTGACCAACGGTCGATTAATGAGATGGTCACTATTTCTGCAACAATATCAAGTTCAAGTACGCTACATCAATGGTAGGGATAATGTAGGAGCTGATTGTTTAAGTCGATTAGGAATGTCTGAGGTGAATAGGTCACCGGAGGACATGTAACGGAAGCAGAATAGATCTCCGGAAAATTTGGGAGAGTAAAATACCGATTTTACTCTTAACGAGGGGGCTGTGAAGTGCCAAATTTTCGGTCAAATCCATTAAATAACTCTTAGTTCTAGCCAGCAGCCATTTGTTAGATTTATGGAACATTCTGCACGGAGAGATATTTTTCTAATCGGTTCTCCCAGTTAACTGTGTTTGTTTAAATTATACTGACCGAAAGTGACCTCCTGGAAGGGGTATTCTCTCACGAAACATGTCAGAGTTGATTTGAAACAGAGAGCGTGGCACCTTGACAAGCTGACGAAGCGACTTTCAAGGGAAAGTGCGGGAAATTATATTGGTTCTGATTGGTCGCTGTGGAATAAGGGGTGTGTTCTACACGAGGAAATGTTAGAATATGTATATCCACTAGTTAAAAGTTACCTCAGTCTTGGAAGTACCTCTGCAAGAGAGGACAGTATTATTAATTCCGAAATAAAGACTCCGGAGGTTATTTTTAGAGCAGTACCTTCGAAAAAACATTAGGCTCAAAAAGATCGCCAAAATCCAACGGTGAGAATCGCACCAAAAAACACGAGGTATTTGTTTCAAATCCACACTTATCATGATGTAATTGATATAATGTTTCTTCGTTACAGATCTGCATGATTTGTTGATACGTTTGTATGAATAGTTTCATTCGTTACATTAATTTAGTAATGTGCTTTTGAATTATGAACTAGAATTCTTACCTTAATTCATAGTATGAATGATGTAGTGTTAATTGATGTTGTGAAAAACACTATGTGGAGTTATGATTGGAAAGTGTTACGTTAATTCTTGAATTTATCATATTGTTTGGATATTGATTGTGTTCTAAAAATTTAATGTCTTACTTTAAGTAATGAATTACGGGAATACATGTGAATTCTCCAAATTTTGATATCGTAGATAATTTAGCGACAGTGTATAATGCATTAGGTAAAAACAAACCGAATTAACAAGTGGTTTAGCTGTATTGATCTGAAGACATGTGTAGATGATTACTAGCCGTAAAATTGTTATCACTGATAGTAATATCTGATTGTTCGAACGAGCAAAACGGACAGTCTCAGCTATTAAAGTGTAACAAGAGACTTAGGGCGTTTTACTTTTTCTTTTGTAAGGAAAATAGTTTTTATTTGGAGAGAGTAGTAAGGTATTCGATGACGTACAAGACGGGGAAACGGAATTGTGGAGTAAGAGTTGCAAGGAGCATACATTAACACAGAGGACAAGTCAGAGTTCGAGAAGTAAGCAGAGAAGCAGTTCGACGAAACAGGTCATGAAAAACGAACAACGTGGACGAATTTTATTGAACACTCGATTCTTATGATGAAATTAGCTATCAGCCATAAAACGGCTAAATTTGTTTAATTCTATATGCCATTTATTTGAAATTGGGTTTAAGTTAATTCTGAAACCACGTGTATTCAGAAAGAAAGGAAATTTCACTGTGTATGTTTTCTTTTTCTTTTGTGATTAAATTGTTTTTTATCTTTACGGGGGCTCGTAGTTTCTTTGTTCAATATATTATCTCAGTTTACCATATAAATTCTATACTCGAACCGGGCGATTACACCGTGGGCGGTCATCTCCTAGACAGCGAGTATTAGGGGGAAGTGGTTTAGAGTGTTATTCTTCCAAGTTGTGCAATACCTCTGACAAGTGGGCTTGTGCAATATTGTACGAATAGAGCTCAGAACCCGAGACCCCCACCCCACCCACATGGAATATTAAAATACCTATAGATCCTGAAGTCCATCGAGATGACACCAAACTGCTACTCGCAACTGCATATCAATAACAACAAGATGACCACATTATTTATATTTAAAAATAATGATGGATTGATGAAAACGTTGTATTTATGCGGTGAAAACGAATTTAAACAGATCGCATCTTATTCACAAATAGGAAAGAGACATGGCACTTACATAATATATCTATATATTTTATATTTCGTATCCATGTCTACACCAGTAGTACGAGGCATTTTGTAGAATGCAATGTATCTTGGTACAAAGTAGCATATCTGGTATTATCGATTGATGGAATGCTATGCCAATTTGTACAAAGTGGCATATCTGGTATTATCGATTGATGGAAAACTATTCCACTCTGTACAAAGTGGCATATCGGGTATTATCGATTGATGGAAAACTATTCCACTCTGTACAAAGTGGCATATCGGGTATTATCGATTGATGGAAAACTATTCCACTCTGTACAAAGTGGCATATCGGGTATTATTAGAGTTTGGGACGAGCCTAGGTTCGAGCTCGAGGCTCGATAATTTTGGAGTATTTTCGGGGACTCGAAGCTCGAGGTGGACGAGCTTCGAGCTTACGCCTAGAAAAATTCTCCGCCTTTTGATATTATCGGACCGGATAAACCCATGCGATAATTAATTGACTGTGGGAATGAGCGGCTTTACATATTCACATGGCCTACGCTTCCCCATGTGTTGGTCGACCAGTGGGCGGTCGTTGCCTTGCCACGATCATCGCTAGGGGCTCCTTAGATAATAATTCCGACTATTGTGATTGCGGCTGACGGGGAGAAGGTTTTTTTTAACTTCTGCAAGCGAGAGAACCGGTGAACTTATCTTTTTTTTGGCCTTACGATGAGTGGAGCCGGAGGGGCAGTAGGCGCACAATTGACGCCCGAGGGATTTCTTTTAAACTGATTTTTGAACAGTTCAAACAACATAAACGTGCTTTCAGCGGATTTTCAAATTATATCTGCTCTTTGCTTGTTAATTTTTACTTAGATTTTATTTATATAGCAGTAGCGATGTCAAAGAATAAGAAATCAGCTGTTTGAACTTATTTTAACAAGCGTGAAAAGGATAATTTTGCAGCTTGCAATGAATGTAAGCAGACAATATCATGTCCACAAGGAAACACTTCAACAATGCGCCGACATCTGCTTAGCATTCATCATATTGACGTCAACAAGGATGAGTCTGAAATAAAGCCTAAGAAAATGAGAACACTGGATAACATTGTTGCCAAAACTTCAATGGAAGAAATAGTCTCGAAACTCACTGCAGTCGATGGATTCTCGATTCGGATAATTACTCATTCAGAATGTATTCGTTAATCGCTGTCATTAAGAGAAATGAAGCTACCTGCTGATGAAAGATCGTTTATGGCCCTTATTCGCGATTTTGAAGAAAAAGTGAAGCAACAAGTCATTCAGGACATTAAGAGAGAACTCTCAGAATCATAGAGATTTTCAATATCATTGGACGAATGGACAAGTATCGGAAATCGTCGATTTCTCAACATCAACCTTCATACGGTCTCGTCAAAATGTATCAATCTTGGTCTTGTCAGAATTTACGGAAGTTGTAATGCTGAAAGAATGAACGAGCTCGTTGAGGAACATTTTAATTTATTTGGTGTCTCATTCATACAGGATATTGTTGCCTCTACCGGTGATGGAGCAAGTGTCATGATCAAGTTCGGAGAAAAATCGCCCGCTCTGTATCAAGCATGCCTTGATCACGGATTGCATTTGAGTGTCACAAAAACTTTTTGAAACAAAGATTAGGATCACTATAGCTCCATTCTATGTAACCAAAGAAAATTTTGGAAATCTACTGAGGTATGAAAAAAGCATACCGTTACAAATAATTCGAAGAATATGTGCAGTGAAGAGAAAATATGAATAATTCTGTAAAATGTACCTAGATATCTTCAAATGAATTAAAAAACTAAAAGATGTAAAGATACACCTTCACACTGATGATACTGTTCTCCCTGTAACTCAACCCCATCAACGTATTCCATTTCATATTCGAAAGAAAGTCGAAAAAGAGTTGATGAATTGGATATTATCGAAAAGGTAGACAGACCAACTCCTTGGGTATCTCCAATTGTTGTTGCTCCCAGACCCCAAAAGCTCGACGAAATTATGATCTGCGTTGAGATGCGTTTGCCCAGTTAAGCAGTACTTCGCAAGAGGCACTTCACAGCAGCATAGACGAACTGATATCAGATATCACCGGTGCAACCGTAGTCTCCAAGCTTGACCAAAATTTGCTAAAATATTGGAGAATAGGTAACCCAGGTGTTACACTTGTAAGAAGATTATTGTGTGCTGAGAAAAACTATTTCGATATTGTCTAAGTATAAAAAGTAACAAAGTTCAAGTTCAAACAGTACAATTAAGGGAAAAATAAGATTGTAAAAAATACGGTAAAAGAAAACAAAAAGAAATGGACTACAAGCGAGGGAACATCTTATTAATGGCAGGAGAGCATACATAGAACAATTTTACCCCATTTTACCCCAGTTGGATGAAACAAGTAACTGCAATCATTAATGATTTACCAGTTACAAGGAATCATTCATCAGTCCACATGTTATAGCAAAAGCAGCTTTCCCGGTGGCACAAGCTTCCACTACAAATATCCAACACCTACCATATTTCCAGACAGGAAATATCAATTTTCCAAGAAACCGTGAACTTGATAAGTTCAGCGTATAGTTATTTGCTAGGGTCAGTATTTGAAGGGTGTTTCATACACGGTGGTAGTTTTACTATCAATATTACGTTCAACACTACTATGTCACAAAATGTTTCACCTCCTCCAAAGAAAAGGAGAGTTATATGAGATAGTGACACAGATCTCCAATCAAACATGAATAATCCAATCACGGTCACTCGAACTACATGTAACTCTTCGTTATAGCATGCATAGGGCCGTGTACCCAGTATCGTTTCGTTATTTACTATATTACATTGCTAAATTGAAACTGATCGAAACCAAACATTTTCTTGTAATAAATATTATTAATTATTTATTGTTAATTTCATATAACATCTTTATATTAAATGTGATAAGAGCTCAATACTATCAAACGTTTTGTGTTGTTATTTTTTGGGGGGAGTAGGAAACTAAGCGTACAAATTATGTACTTCGGATGGAACGGTTACACCACAGCCATCAATAACGTATTTGTATTAATGCGCCGCTGTAAACATTTGCGCTTGAACTATAGGTAAAAGTGAAACATTCTTTTCAATTTCAAGCAAATTATTGGGTGATCAAACAATCAATATTCGGGTTTGCATGACAACAAGGAAACCCGCAGTCGCGGGGTTACATTATGTCTCCCCACGGGGCTTGCGGTAGCCCCTTGACTGAGATTTTCCTTGTCTAGGTGCAAACCCCAGTATAGATTTCTGTTATTTTCACCCATACAACAGAGAAATCTCCCTGTTTTGCTAAACTAATTTTTCCTATCAGTCTGGCTTCCTCCGATCAGTTGTGTCAGTCATTGTGTCCATGTGTTAGGGATTACTTTATCAAAGGACGCCATAATTGTTGTTTTCTAATTGGCCTGATGCAGTTGTGTCCCGATCAAAACAGTACAGATGTTAAGAACGCTGCCTCGGTGATGGTATCACGGTACCAAATGCTGTTCCCTAGACCTCAATGCTAATGTTTTGTGAAATAAATATACTTTATATCCTACTTCAGCATGCATGTCACACACTGTCACAGAGAACAATCTTAGATTGTCAATTTGACAAGGACAAAACCAGGTACTCCATTGCACTTAAGAGAGATAACTCTTCTTGAACTAGAGAGGGCTAAGAGTTATCTAGTCTCAACAGACCCAGTTTCACCCATAAAAAATACAAAATATGATTTAGATATGAATTAACTTAATCTTACATGTTGCCAAGCGGTTTGACTTTTTTAAAATCCTAACACAAAATACAGCTCTTACATAATGCACCAATCACAGCTAGTGGTGTTGTTTATTTCCGAACGCAAGGTTTCCTTCACTTTTAAACTCCGCCTACCTGGGGGTTGTACTATTGGTACCGTTATATCTGAGGTCTCACTGGATAGTTTCGCATTTTGTCACGTCCCTAATATTTAAGGTAGAAGGCATGAGCCTAATTATCACCATCCTTGCATTGTTCAGTTCACACATAAACTGAATCTGTAATGTGGTTTAGATTTACTGTGAGTTAAATTTTTGCTCAATCAACATTAAATTTTGCTCGTCTCCGTAGTGCTTGCGCAGTGTAGCAAGCACTGCGCGCACATCTACCATTCGCTTAGAAGGAACGTTGGTGACTGCCTGTCACAGTTACACTAGCACTGGAGATCAAATGCGTAACTTGGGCTTCAAATGAGCCGCGAACTTGGCTTGCGTATTTACATGTGTCTGCTACAGAAATAAATATCTAAAAATCTAGATGGTTGAGGGCTGATGAAAAGTATGCTAATTTGTTACAATACTAGTGAACTTTATTTATGTATAAAGCACATACTGATTATTTTAGCTGTCTTGTCACAAGCAAATATTCAAAATACCCCCTTTCTGTAAAAAATGAATGTGAAATAGAGGGGTTGGGACAGTGTTTATTCAGTATAAAAGCCACTAGTTGCATAAGGAATTAACTTTAATTCGTCAATCAGAATCTTACAAGCATCATTTCAACAAAAATCATTAGTTAATTTTTATTTGTGTCTTTAAGGTAATATTATTATCATTTTTCTGGTATAGGTCATTGTCGTACAAAAATTTGCCCAAAAACTGCCCAGTGAGATCTGATGAAAATCACGATTCGACGGGGAGGCGCACCTATCCAATGTGTTTCTCGTCGAGAATGACAATCCACGAGTTATATGAGATAGTGACACAGATCTCCAATCAAACATGAATAATCCAATCATGGTCACTTGAGCTAAATGTAACTCTTCGTTATAGCATTCATAGGGCCGTGTACCCAATATCGTTTCATTATTTACTATATTACATTGCTAAATTGAAACTGATCAAAACCAAACATTTTCTTCGTGATTTTGCAGTTTGGGATTTTTTTCGAAATTGCGTATGTGTATGAAAAATCTTTGTTTTAGTTAAATATAATTGGTTTTAGGCATTTGCATATGACGTAAATAAGTCATTTTTTTATTTAGCCATTTTTGTTAAAATTCATGTTAACTATTCTTTAGTTCAGTTGGAGTTTAAAGGATTGATTCGTATATCTGGACATATTTGATGTGCTCAAACATAATTTATTAACAAAGACAGTTTATTAATATTTGTTACGGAGTTCCAACACCAGAGTGTTAAATATTGGGTGTATACAAAGAACTGTAGATAATGAAAAACAGACTTCTACATACATCATCGTCTTCCATCATGAATTTTCCAACAGGACTCGAACTTGAATCTATTGAATATATTAGAACATTTAATTACTTGGACTTTGTAATTTAATTAGTTGAATATTCTTGGAATATATTGCACTTGGTTCTCAAAACTATTTACAATCATTTTCCAAGGAAAATAATAATTTGTTAAATTTGACAAAGCTTGTTGTTTGCACTTTTTCTGTGTTACTGTTTATTATAGCCTAAACACGTGACTAAGGGGTAGGTCGTCCCTAAGATGTGAAGTTTAGCTAAAATATTTCAGGAAACCTTTTGTTTTCTAAAATTTGAATTTCCGTAGTTTTTTTAATACTCAAGAGAGATCGACAATTTTGTTTCTAAAATTTCATAAAAATTGGAAATATTTCCTTCAAATCCTACCCAGGAACAAGTCGACGTTTTCAAACAAGATGAATTAATTCAAGGTACCAGACAATGCCATCCTTCTGAAGCGAAAGCTTCCTAAAATGAAACAAGAAAAAAAAAACAAATTCGAATGCAGTTCGATAAGGAAGAAAAACAAAATGCAGTTACATAAGGAAGATAAAGTAGGAGAAATGCAGTTACAATAAGAACGAATTAAAACGCAGTTAGATAAGAATAAAAAAAACAAGTGCAATTTGAACAAGAGGAGAGAGAGAGAGAGACAGGTGCGGATGGAAAGTGAGGAGGAAGAGAGAAAATATCAATGTAGAATGAAATAAATAGAGCTGGCAAGTGAAAAGCACACTTATAGTTCAAATCCAAATTTAAGCGTTGATCTCGCAAAGACCATTAGACTAGTGCCCCCTTTCAGAGAAAGAGAAGTATACAAATATTTAACTCGTTTTGAAAAAGTTGCTAAAACTTTGAAATGGCCAAGGGACCGTTGGACCGTTGGGCCCAATATTGACCATGTGTACTCACTAGTAAGGCTAGTGATATTTGCCGTTGACTATCACCAAAGTGGTGACTATGATGCGGTCCAAATACATCTAATGGACTATGAGTTAGTCATTGAAGCTTATTGGCAAACATTCAGAAGCTATACAAAACAGAATCTGGACAACTTCGTGTCGAAATTACTAGGGTCATAGCAGTTATATTATAGATGGTATATAACCAAGAAAGTTGAAAACGATTATGAAAGTCCATGGTGATATTAAGAGTTATCATGACGAGTACGAGATCGAATCCTTGGAAAATGGCCGTTGCTCGTGCCGTTGATGAGTACTCTTTAACTATAAACTTCCGTTTGTTAATAAGACTTCTACTCAACCGTATTTTGGCAGCAAGGTATTTAGACCCAATGCAAGCCATTCTAAACTCAAAATGGCACAACTTCTAAAAATCAAACTTCAAAGAAGTTTCATTCTAGATCATTGTCTTTCCTACGTGTACATATTGCAAGAGAAAATAACACGTTATTTCCTATTTTTACAAATTGAAAAAAGACATTTGAATCAAGTCAGACCTATTCCAAATGTTTTTTTTAAGGAGTCAAGGTCACGGTCATGTATTGAAAGCAATACATTTGTTGTGCCTATTAAATCCTAGTCTGATTTTGTTATGGAGAATTATAAACCATTCATATCGAAGGGTTCAATATTATTCTTAGGTGATGCGGCCTATGCCACCCATATTAAAATGTTAAGGGACACAGGAGATTCACACAGTCTTTTGTTGACAGTACTTTTCCTGTTTCGGAGACTTCTTCATCTAATGAGTGTGTTCTTATTCAAGGGGTAGAGCGTGGCTTGGTTAATGTTATTCTCCATTGTAAAAATTTGTCATCAGACTTAATTTCATGACCCGTTACAGTCGGAACAGTCTCTGTGTTACCAGTAGTAGGGCACTTATTTATTACTAGTCAAGGACCTAGATAGAAACAAGGTTTTGGTTAATCCACTTTAAACTGACAAGTATTGGCTGGATCAGAAAGTCTACAAAATTCAAAAATAATTCCCGGATTTGATTCCCAACTTGTGCAGTTACTAAATCTATGGCAAAGTACATGTCTGTTATTTCATTTAGAATGGAATTCTATTTAGAAAATGGAAATATCTCGCGGTACATGCTGGTGGTGAGTGGTCAGTGAACTATCAAAATGTAGTGCCAAAACCTTACATACAGGATATTCTTAGTCTGGCACATGAAACTCCTTTGGATGGTCTTGTATGGATTGATAAGACTTATCCCAAGATCTTGACTCACTTTTATTGGCAAAATGGAAAAAAAGATGTCGCCAAATACTGCAGATCGTGCCATACTTGTCAAACGGTAAGGACACCCAATCAGAAGATACCTAAAGCTCATCTGCAACCTATTTCTGCATTTGAAGAACCATTTAGTATAGTTATGGTAAACTGCGTTGGCCCCTTACCTAAGACCAAGTAAGGTGACCAATACCCGTTGACCAGTATGCGTGCGTCAACAAGGTTTCCTGAGGAAGATCCTTTGAAGACGTTTAGACCTAGAACATTAGAAAAAGCTTTGATAATAAATTTAGACTCAATTTCGCCTTTCTAAATCTGTCCAATCGAGTCAAGGTCAAATTTTAAGTCTGGAACATTTCAGCCTATTGTGCTTGAATTTGGCATTCAGCAGTGCAAGTCAAAAGTGAAATTACGGTTTGACACAACTACGATGGAGATTACGTTTGAGTATGATAATTAAGATCTGTCTCTCCTGCTCATTGTTTAAACAATTCTTTAGATTATATTTTACGACCCTTGCAAAGTTAAGGAGAAAATCGATGAGTTAAATTATAATATTAGTGCTACTGGGATCTAAATAAATTGTAGGAGTACAAGTATATTTACAGGGATATCCAAATTAAACATGCAATTAACTTAGTTGTATCTGTCCCACTTAGTGAAGATTTAGGGAATTAATATCATCGGATTATACTGATATTGGAGTGAAACGTCTTCGGAACTCAGAAATTATGAAAGTTCTAGACCAGAAACTTTCATATTTGCATGACAAAGAAAGAAAGCAATGAACTCAAACCGTTATTAATTGAATATGAACACTTATTTCCAGCTGTTCCTACAAGGACAAATACAGTTTTCCATGTCGTTGAAATTGTAAATAACAACCCGTGAAACAACACCCTTACAAGACAAACCCTTTCGAACTAGATTATTTGAAAAATGAAATTCTGTTTTTGCTGGATAATCATTTCACTGAGACGAGTAAAACTGACTGGAGTCTCCAATACAATTTTCTCCAAAACCAGATACAGCTTTCCGTATGTGCATCTATTATAGGAAAGTGAATAGTGTGACAAAGATAGGTTCGTTTCCATTATCAAGAATCGAAGACTGTATTGATTAGATCGGAAATGTCAAGAATGTCACCTATGAGACCTTCTGAAAGGATTTTGGCAACTTCCACTATCGGAAAGAGCAGCGGAAATTGGGCATTTGTGACTCCAGATGGAGTTTACCAATATAATGTAATGCCGTTTGGGATGTAAGGGTAGACAAATATTATTTTTATTCAACAACTCGTGAATATTATCTAGATAATTGTGATATCATCATCTACATCATCGACACCTGAAAAAGAACAAACATTTAGCAACAATTCGGAAATTCTTTGACAGAATCATTGTTGCAAATTTGACAATTACTTTATTTAAAAGTTAGTTCTACTGGCTAGTGTAACGTTTGTAGGGGATTCAGTGGGGTAATTGCACGTTAAACCTATAGATGCTAATGTCGATGCTATATTTTAAATTTCCTGTGCCTGTTAATAAAAATTAAAGACTAGTAAAATGGAATTTATTGTTACAGGTATATAACCTTGACATCATGCACATCAAGGGAAGATATACTTTCATAGCAAATGCACTTTCCATTGTGTAGAAATATATCATTTCATGTACAGTTTGTAATGCATTAGAGCACTTCTCATGTTTTCTTAAACCTCATGTATAATTAATGTATGGTAAAAATAAAGCTTTATCATATCTTCAACTATTTGTTCGGTGAGGGTGTGTTACCTATGTCTTATTTGATATGTATTTAATTGTGTTTTTTTCAGTTATAAAATCTTTTTTTATTTTCATTACATACTAGTGTAATGCAAATTGATTCACTAGAGATGATGGTTTTTCAGGAAATTCGTTGTCTGGCATGAATTTGTCTTAGGTAAACAAGTAATGTTGATCTAGATCCTGACCTTGACTCAAGGTTAGTGGCAACCACGTAAACAGGTTTATATGTAATAAAAAAATTGGCTGTTGTCAAGGTCAAGATAGGACTAGTGAAGAAGTAAACAACCTTTTTTTCTTAAGGTTTTCGTCAGGGTCATGTTACGTGATATAGACCATCTCGGCTCCACAACCCACCCTTTCGTGATTTTGCAAAACTGGGAATCATTTCGAACTTGAAAAATGGAATACGATATAACCATTGTTTTAGTGAAATAGAGTTAGTTTTGGGCTTTTACATCTGACGTTAGGTCATTTCTTTTTCGTTTTAGCTATTGTTTACAAATCAATGCTAACTTTCCTTCCGTTACGTTTGATTTTAAAGGATTAATTCGTATATTTGGAAATATATGATGTGCTCATGCAGAATGCTTGCACAAAAAACGTTTACCAAAATTGGATTAGGATTTCCAACACCGGAGTGTTAAATACTGTGTTTATACAAGAAACTGTAAAAAAGCACAAAACAGACTTCATCATACGTCATCGTCATCCATCTTGGAATTTCTAACACGACTCGAACTTGAATATAATTGATCATTTCATTATTCGGACTTTTGTAATTTAATTCGTGGATTTTGTTTTGGATTTTTACAATTTTTTTCGAGGAAAATAAATTTAGTGTTAAATTTTACAAAGCTCGTTGTTTTTACTCTTTCTCTTTTGCCATTTATTAGGGCTTATGCTCGTAACAACTGAATGGTGCAGCTCAAACTTGTTAAGGAATTGAAATCGCATGTTTCAAACACACTTAGATCCAGAAAATACCGCGGCTCATATGGTTTTCTCTGCACAGAATATGTTATCCAGGATGCATTTATAGTGATAAATATAAGTTTGAGTATGTGCAATCAGAAATTTAATGCTATTAAATTTTAATCACATGGTGTTTATATAGGGAATTGAATTAGTACAAAGAATCCTATATTTCATCATTGCTATCAAGGGCGTTAATTCCACCATACAGAAAGCAGTGTAATGACTAATCATTATCAAGGTCTACATTCATATTATGACGATCTGTAGCAAAAGGCGAGTAACATCCAAATTCGGAATTAAAATGAAAAATCAGTAAGATTCACTGGTATGTAAAGAACTTAAGCATGTTGTTTCCTTAGACCAACACCATCTACAACTCGTAAGTATTGTAATAGTCATGAATAGCCATTTCAATTTATTCTAAGTGTAATATTCTCGGTACAGTAGCTTTACATATTCCCAATATGTGTATTGCATACGTTACTTTTTCCGCAAGGAATTTGCTCCCGACAATGGGAATTTTCCTTATTCCTTTCTTAGCTGAAAAAGCGGTTTTCCCCCAGCTTAAAATTATCTTTAAAAAATAATTGATGTTAATAATGTTTAAAAAGGCAGCTAAAACAAAACCTTGTTTTTTTATGATACCATTTGTAACATTTTAATAACGTTACATTTGTTTATACTGTAGATGCACTGAGTCTTGCCGAACGTGGTGACACCCAATCAAAATTATCAGCTCTTTGTTGAAGTAAATTCCAAATTGCATCGCGAGATGCTTAGTCCTTAAATCATTTGTATATGCTAGTTATTATAAATAAAATTATTTCAGGTTATAAAGTTGTATTTTTTTCTTTGGGGGGGGGGGTTGTAAAAATGATTAAATTCACTAAGATTTAGTATAACAAGCGTCACATGTATTGATTTCATTAGTACATGCAACCAAAATTGTGTGCTTCATTGTCTTCATTTTTTTATCTGAACATAATTTGAACTTCTTTTTTTATAAGAGCTTCAATAGTCGATGGTGCCTACCAACAGATATCTGTAGATCAGTTTTGCAAAAGAAACACGTATCGTCTCAAGCCGCTCATCAGACGAACGTATACAATCGACGTGTCCTGAAATGTGACAAAGATAATACAAAACTGTATGCACGTACACACACACACACACACGCACACACATACACACACACGTATGTATGTATGTATGTATGTATGTATGTATGTATGTATGTATGTATGTATGTATGTATGTATGTATGTATGTATGTATGTATGTATGTATGTATGTATGTATGTGTCCATGTCTGCATGCATATATATATATATATATATATATATATATATATATATATATATATATATATATATATATATATATATATATATTGTGTGTCTGTGTGCATGCTTATATAGGTTATTAAAACAAACAGGCAATGTTTGCTGTATTGGTGCCTACTCGATCTACGTTTGTGACCTTAAAATCTGAAACTGCATGGCATTAGGATTATAACAAAAAAAGCATACAATAGACTAAGAAAAGATTCGATGAACTATGTAAAGTCATTTTAAAACGTAATTAGCCTACACGACATTAAATGAAGTCGTTGCAATTCAGAAGGTTCATGGATTGAATTATGAAGACGTGTGAGCTATTTGTTAAGTTGTTTAACAGTCTACATGAACTAACCTTACACATCACCATGTTTCTATTTTATAACAGTGAAATGTATGCCTTACCGTAAGGCTTACTCTAATAAGAGATGTTGCACATAGTTGGGCATTATAAAATTACCATGATACTTAAGGTTCTTACAGAAAAGTTGTTTCCTTTTATTTTATCTGTGTAATTTATTAGATAAATATTTTGGCAATGTCATCATGACCTCGCCGCACACCTACTGGATACTTGACAGTAGGGGGGGGGGATGGCAAATACGGATGGATCATTCACGCCAGTAGTGATACTGCAGACTAGACCATGTCCATATTTCCATACCCACATTGGGCATTAACACGAATAACGCCATATGAACACAGTAGCTTTCTATCACCGTGAAGTAAGTCTCTTTTCCAATGATTATGAACTGCACGAATGAAGATCTTCAACTTTACAGAAAACAAAACCTACCGATTATTATTATTGGATTCAAAGTATCTCAGGTATATACATTGTACAAATGATTTGCAACGTTCACAAGAATGCGGGCGACCATGTCTTAAAGTACATTCCTAGTGTATTCAAGGGTCATATAAATTTGAAACAAAATTGTAATATCGTTCGATGTTGACAAATGTGTTAATCTAACATGGACAGTTCTCGCAGCTTAAGAGAATCAGTTAAGTTAACTTTCTCCAAGATGGAACAGAAAATGTAATACTTAAGGTAGATGAACAAATATATTAATTAATTAATAAATATCGAGACACCCAAACCAGGAAATATAACATTATGTCGATATCCAGAACATTTGAACCAATCTATTAAACTAGAGACCATCAATTTAATACCACTGCGATATAACCACAAGGACGTCTCGTTCTAATATTATTTCCTAACTAGATACAAATCGTGGTTTCTGTGGAATACCCTTGGATGATGGCAGCCAATTATTGACAACATTCAAGTCCTCTCTTGTCAGATATTCCTTCCTGAAAATGCCTTTTTGGTATTAAAATTCGTTCACTAACTGTTCCAGACACGGATTGCATCAATCATTTTAGGATTTACCTGGTTAAATCACATTATTGCACGGGAAATATGCAATGAAGATCATGAAAAAAAAAGGTTGTAAGGCTATTCCAGAGAATAAACCTTACACTGAATTTGGAAACGCACGATTTGTACTAACACATGTACCAGGAAGACGTGAAGGCAATGATATTAATGCTCGGTCTGACACATACTAAAAAGATCGAAAAGATGAATGGATACAGTCAATTACCTTGGAAATGCATCAAACTATATCTATGGAGACAGAACCAATGATAGCACTTTTCAGGAAATAACAGAATGTAGTTTGGACGTCGCAATAAACATTGAATTTGAAGATATGAACAAATTCTAAGCAAATAACCTTTTATTGAAATATTTAGACTCCAAAAGGGCAATAGTTGTAAGTTGATCTGCAAAATCAAGTTATGCAAATGTCGAAAAATAACTGTTAAATGTATTATTTTTTTAAAAATGATTTAATCAAAATAATTGGGCTGGTAAAAATTCTCACTATTATCAATCCTCAAGAAATCTATACCTTGCGCATCACATACATTTTGTTGCTTAAATTTTAAAAAAGTATATAGAAAGTTAAGTTGAGAAACTATATGTGTTTGTTTACATATCATCGATCATCATTGGAAATAGTTGAAATGTGTGAAATAATGACCACTATGTCTTGATAGTGAACTATTGCTCCGGATATTGTGCTGTTGCCAAGGTAGAAAATTCGAGAGTAAGAACTGTAGTTACACACACAGTCAGTCTTTGCAAAGAATGGAATACCACACGAAGCTAGGAGTAATAATGGACCACAGTTGTCCTCAAATGAATATGGTCAGTTCATAAAAAGCAAGGGATTCAAACACATTACTTTAAGTCCCAATTATCTTCAGTGTAATGGCTGAGCAGATAGAAAAGATACAAAGGAATTCTCAATACGGCAAATATAGATGACAAAGATCCCATATTTTTTTTATCATTACTGGAGTACGGAAACACACAAGCTGCTTATATAAGACTAGAAAAATAGTAGGACTGAACAATTAAAGATCTTCCAAAACAATTTATGGATAACGAAGAAATAGAAAGATAAAATATTTGGAAACCAGATCTATCTATCTATCTATCTATCTATCTATCTATCTATCTATCTATCTATCTATCTATCTATCTATCTATCTATCTATCTGTTTGTTTCGTGTGAGTAAGGGTGATTGTGACTACTAATAGCTAGATGTTTATATTTAGTTACTATATTCTTAAGTGGAAACAAAAGAGAAGAAATGGCTCTCTGAATAGTTCATTAAGGATAACCGTTCAGAGGGGTAGTTGTGGTAGCCTCTGGTATATAAACTCGTTTCTAGGAGGAGTTGTCGCAGTCTGTGACACTAAAACTCGTTATAAGGGGAGTTATAGTATTCTGTGGCACTAAAACTTGTTTCTGGGGTGAGTGGGTTGTAGCTTGTTGTACTAAAACTTGTTTCTAAGGTAATTGCGGTATTCGGTGTTACTAAAACCTGTTTCTATGGGGCGTTGTGGTAGTCTGTGGAACTAAAACTCATTTCTAGGTGGAGTTGTGGATGTCTATGTAACTAAAACTCATTCCTAGGTGGAGTTGTGGATCTCTATGTAACTAAAACTGATTTCTAGGGGGAGTTGTGGATGTCTATATAACTACAGCTCATTTCTAGGTGAAGTTGTGGATGTCTATGCAACTAAAACTCATTTCTAGGTGGAGTTATCGATATCTATGTAACTAAAACTCATTCCTAGGGGGAGTTGTGGATGTCTATGTAACTAAAACTCATTTCTGGGGGGTGGGGGTGGTTTGTGGTAGTCTATGTAACTAAAACTCATTTCTAAGGGGAATGGTGAGAGTAGATGGTTCTAAATTAATTTCAAGGAGGAATTGTGATAGTCTATGTAACTAAACACATTTATAGGTGGAGTTGTGGATGTCTATGTAACTAAACACATTTCTAGGTGGAGTTGTGGATGTCTATGTAACTAAAACTCTTTTCTAGGGGGAATGGTGAGAGTAGATGTTTCTAAACTTAATTTCCATGGGGATTTACGACAGTGTGTAGTACTAACATTATTCTGCTATAAATGATCGGACAAGTCACTCAAGGTCAAATCGAATCTCAACACTAATTTGTAACCCTATATTTTCTAATACACCAGTAGCATACGGAAATGCAGTGAGCGCGTTTCAACAGTTATAATTAGTTGTTCTCTAGTTATTATATTAATCATATTCTTTGTTTAATCTCACAGAACCGTTACTACAACATGGTTTTGCTTTCTTTTGAAAAGCATGGTAAAGAAAATAAGATAATTGTCAATAATATTTGCCTAGAAAAAGTTGCCTAACCTCAGCTCGTCTACGGGATGCAATCATCGTCACCTTGTGCAAAAACAAGGGGAACAAGGCTGACTGCTCAATCTACGGTGGGATAACTCTGCTCTCCATTCCCGGCAAAATCCTTCCTAGAGTGTTTATGAATACACTGGTGCCATCATTGCAGAAGAACATGCTTCAGAGAATCAATGTGGCTTGAGTCAATAGAGGCACAACTGTCATGGTTTTCGTCCTGAGAAGGTCTAGGAGAAATGTCGAGAACAAAACGAAGAACTATAATTTACATTTGTGGACCTGACGAATGCATTTGACACTGTAAGCAGAACTGGAATGTAGAACATCCATGAAGGCTCGGCTGTCCTACAACGTTCCTTACCATGGTCACCCAGTTGCAGGAAGACTACTTTGGTCAGGCTAGAAAAAATAGGGACAAGTGGCAGACCTCCATTTTAAATGGCGTGAAACATGGCTGCGTTTTAGCCCTCACAATGTTCTAAATCTTCTTCCGTATGATGCTCCAAAAAGCAACATAAAACCTTGATGACCAAGATGGCATATATATCTGATTTTGTATTGATGGTAACCTCTTCAACTTAAGGCGACTTCAGGCCCACACCAAGACCTTGGATAAACAGATTAGACGACACTGCCCTTGTTGCCTACACGGAAGCCGCCTTACAGCGCGTAATATCCTGCTTTGCATAAGCTTGCCAGCTCTTTGGTCTTGAGGTCAGCCTAAAGGAAATTGAGGAACTTACCTGCACCCAAGGATAAGTACCGGCCACCAAGAATTTTTATTGATCAGACAGAGCTGAATGTAGGTCACCAATTTACCTAACTGGGCTGTGTTATATCCTCTGATGGCTAGATCGACTAAGAAATAGACAACAGATTGGCCAAGGCAAACAGCGCCTTCGGCAGACTCTCCCAATATCAGCATCTACAAAGCTGTCACACGGATCATTCTTCTATATGGCGCAGATACATGCGTCACCTACAGCCGCCACATGCTCCTCCTTGAACGCTTTCATTAGCGCTGCCTCCGCACCATCCTCAAATCGATTGGGGAGACTTCGTCAACAACACTGAAGTACTCAAAGGGATCCCCGCGTTGAGGCAATGGTAATGAAAATTACAGCTACGCTGAGCAGGTCATGTGTCCAGGATGGAGGATCATCGCCTGTCAAAGATCTCACTGCATTTGAAACTGTCCACTAACCACCATGATAGAGTTTCTTGTTCTAATTTGTATCTTTTTTTTACAAAATCTCTATCACTTCTAGTTCTTGGATCTTGTTTTCCTATTTCAGTCGCTATTTCTTGTTTCTCCTTCAGTTGAGTTATCTTGTGTGGTATTTGATTTTCTTTATTATTTGTCAGCAGCAGAGAGGGTGAACCCTACAACCGAACTTAAAGCGTCGAATCGAACAAAAGCGTCGACAACCAACGCACAAAACAACCAAAGAAAGCGTCGAATCGTAAAAAAAGCGTCGACAACCAACGCTTCCTCGTCTACGCCAGCGTCGTTGTCATCCACCCTCTCTGCTGCTAGAACTTTCAGTTCTGGGTTAACAAAAAATAATAAATGATTTCAACCGAATATTTGATCGAGTCCGATACGATATCGTGTCCGAGGGTCATGTAAATTTATTGTTGCGAATCCGTACGGGGTTGACTGAGCATTACTAAAGAAATTTCTAAATTGATTATGATCCATATCACCGCAGCACCATGTCTGCCAAATATTTCTAAGAGTATGAGTATCAACTCCGTTGAATACAGCAAGAACATTGCAGTTATCTCTGATCACTTTTGGAATTTGAGTGTAGCGTTGAGTGACATATATCACGTCAGTGTTTTTATGCCTGCCTCTGGAAAAGATCCTAGCAGGATTTTTTTGTTTATCTAACATTACATCATCGTATACGACTAAATTGTTAATATCTCCATCAATATCATCAATGCTCGGTGCTTCATCGATATCGGTGATAAACTCAATAATACCCTCGCCGGATTTTTCTACCGCGCTGTCGTTAAAATCTTTTAGCACTTCATAACATCGTTGATCATCTACGCTAGGGGCAATTAAATACAACTTATCCCACTTCATCCATCTCATTATTAAATTGAGCAACAATTGCGTTTTACCGGATCCAGATGGCCCGATTATAATCATCCGGATAGAGTTTGGTAGCGCTGCATGATGTTTAACCGGTTCTCTTGCTTTAGTCGCTAAAAATCAATTATATCCATATCTCTATACATAAATTATGGATCTATATTGTGTGAAGTGTAAAACGCGTACTGGCACAGATGACTTGACGACGATTACAACTAGAAATAACCGATCAGCGCTTTCTGGTAAATGCGTGCAATGTGGTACAAAGAAATTTAGATTTATTTCTACAAAATCCGATTTTAAAAAAAACGAGGAGGTGATATCGCAGCCAAATTGGCAAAACTCCCTGGAACCCCATGGGCAAAGTACCCCGGAGAAAAGCACCTTCCAGGATATAGCTACTGTGGCCCCGGAACACGATTAGATATCAGACTTGATGATCAAAATCAACCCAGATCCGGCGAGTATCCGATAAACGCCATTGATAAGGCCTGTCACCTTCATGATGTTGCTTATAAAAGCAGCAATCTGCAACACAGGCATCTCGCGGATGTGAAATTAATTCATGCGTTAAATGCTATTCCTGATAAATCTTTCAAAGAAAAATTGTCTTCCTTTTTGATAAAATCGGCTATGAAAAGTAAATTGATGTTAGGTGCCGGTAATTAATAATATGGAATCAATTTATTATTCCCCAAGAGGATACTGGAGGGGTAAATCAGCAATCCATAAACTCGCTAGCGCTGCAAAAGTGAAAAAGGCCACTGCGGCTCATTGGTTATCCAAACAGGCACTATGGCAAATTTATCTACCACCGCCTAAACAGATTAATTACTCGCATTTTGATGTGACCGCTCCTAATGAAGTTCATCAGGCTGATATATTATTTCTGCCACATGATGGTGGTTACAAATACGCGCTAACCGTAGTTGACGTTGCGAGTCGATACAAAGAAGCAGAACCGCTGAAGACAAAATCGGCCACTGAAGTCGCTTCTGCATTTGAAAGGATTTATCGACGAGGTCCTCTGCGTTGGCCAAATCTGTTACAAGTTGATCCTGGCAAGGAATTTCAAGGCGCTGTTTTATCAGCGATGAAAGATCACAATGTCACCATCAGACGGGGGCATACTGCGTTACATCGCGATCAGGCAATTGTTGAACGGTTTAATCGGACGATTGCTGAGCGGTTATTTGGATATCAATATGCAAAAGAATTCATCCAAGAAAAGCGATCCCGTGAATGGGTCAAAAGGTTACCAGCTGTGATTATCGCACTGAATAACGAGATTACTAGAACGATCAACATGAAACCTGTCAACGCGATTAAAAAGAAGTCTATACCTAAAATGGGGATTCAAGGGATTTCACAAAAAGATTTCAAAGAACCAATTCTTGGTAGTAATGTCACTGTTAGGTATTTATACGAACCAGGAGAGCTGGAAGGTGGCACAAAAAGGGCTACTGATCCTATTTGGAGTGTCACTGCACACAAGATATCCGGCATAACACGATCAACTGGTAGACCAGCAATCTATACACTGGATTCAACTGCCCCTCAGCGAGGATTTACTCGACAACAACTACAGGTAATTCCCGAGGATACTCAATTACCACCGCGTGGTCTTAACTAGCACCCCCCCCAGAGGCATTGTGCTGGCACCCCGGCGTCTATTACACTCAAGACAGGTCAACATCACATTGTTTCTGACATGACCGAGATTGTTATTTTTTCTGTCTACGGTAAATTGGCGAGGATCTTTATCCGAATACTGCCAACGCATTATACAATTGCAACTCGCGCAGTGATTATTCTGTTGTTGCTTCAGCGTAATTATTAATTCAGCATCAATATCAAATTCTCTATTATTTTTTTTTATCCTGTTGTTTATAACCAGAGAGTTTTTTTCTGATTATATCCTTGATGTTGTCGGCGCTGATTGAAGTGTCATTATCATCACCAATGATTTCATCATCGCCACCAATGATTTCATCATCGCCTGACTCTGTCAGGACAATTCTTCGAAGCTGATTTATTTTTCGTACTCTGGATACTGCGAGATAGACTAAATTCGACCATTCGATGCGATTATCTACCATCCAAACAATTGTATCCGATATAGTCAATCCCTGTGAAGAGTGTATCGTCGCTGCGTATCCTAGCGTCCATGGGGATTTATTAGCACGCAATGCATCTTCAACGACGCTGATATCAACCAGCACAATATCATTTAACAGTAAATTCTGCTTTTGTTGTTGTCCAGGAATGTCAACTTCGATATTCTGTTTTCGTGTATCCGATGGCCTATAACAAAGGGGTACTGGAAGCGTTGCAAATTTTTCTTTATGCAATTCAAATAACTTCATCTGAAGTGTGTCTCTGACTATTTTTCTACTTGCTACTATCAAATCATTTGGTTTCCACGCTTCCCAGAAATCATTCATTGGGGTTTCTGAAATCACTTCACGCGCTATTTCACACTGGATTCTATCCGGTTGTAGTCTAATCAGTGCTTTGAACTCGCGTAATCGTTCATCAAGTGATCTATGGTCGGTATCAATTTCTTCATAATAGTCTACAAAACCCTTTAACCACTCATGTGGGGATGCACCGACAAATGGTGGTGGTTGGCCGTGATCACCGCACATGACGACTTTTGTGTTTTTGTTTAACAACCACTCGAGGAATGTTTGTAATACTCTCAACGATACCGTGCATATTTCATCCCAAATTATGATTTCAGGAATGAATTTATCGCCCATTCGATCAGGGGTCCATTTGTCACCCTTCCATCGAAAAAAACTGTGATAAGTACAGGCATTTACCCCTCGCTGTATCATCTCTCTGGCGAGTCTGTGAGTCGGTGTTAGCACAATCATGTTGGACTTCCCACGAAATAATTCAATTGCACGAGTCGTCTTTCCTGACCCACCACAACCGTTTAAATAAACTGTCTTATATCTACATATTGGATCAGATACCGGTGGTGCATTAGAAAATTCTGATTGAATTTCAATACGGTTACATGAAAGAAATTTATCATCCATGGCAACATCTGCCGATTCACAATACTCATGTAGTTTTTCCTTTTTAAATCGCCAACGTCCCCACGCTTCCTCGGGATCTGTGAATTTAGCTACATCTGATTTGTATTTCTCGTGGATATAAATAGAATCAGTGGCTACTCTAACTGCGTTATTAGGAAATCTATTTATCATCGAAAATAAATTGATAGAAGCATAAGCTAGCATAGAACTTCTCAAATGTGTGTACTGGGAATTATATCCATCACAATAGGTAACAACCGTACCCAATTTCTCACCATTGGATAGAAAAGCGTCTTTACGATTTACAAGTTTTCCCTGTTTCGTTAAATCCGTTACAATAAAATCGTATTCAGCGACGTCTATGATCAACCTCGAAGAGTATTTTGCGTTGTCGTATTTTCCACCCTGGGTAAATTTACCGATTATTCTTCGTCCAAAATCTTTTGCTTGTTCTTTTTTACTTTCAAATAACTTCTTAGACCAATTCATGATTTTTTCTTCATTGAAATCAGGGAATTGTTTTCGCTGTTCGCTAATTATACGATCTAGATCGGGTTGTGGTAGCCAAACTTCTTTCTGAGCTCGATAGGATATAATAGCCTCGGAAACAATCAACGATTGTAACATCTCACAATCAATCATATATCGTAGTAACACTATTGGCATCCAGGCCTTTTCAGACATATGTCTACCGAGCCAAAGATAACTACACGGATGTAACCCTGTAGCGAATTCGAATGATATCACACGAGCGAATCCGGTTAAATCAAAATCAGGCAATGGCCCATTAATCGCAACACGAGTCATTTCATGCGTGGGGTGTCCAAATCGTTTAAAGTATTCAGCGGCTTCTCCATACCCGAGGAAACTTCCAGGATAACACGCGGATATATCAATTGAAATCATACCATCACGTGAGTATTTCGTATTCCACAGTACTCCATGACTAAATTCGACGCAACTCAATTTAACATCCTCGAGAAAATCACTTCGTGTTGGACGCCATGAGTTTTTTTCTCTTGCGAAGTGAGCTACCACTGATGGAATAGTAAAACTATCCGTGAGTAGTTTTTCATGAAAACTCTCCGGTGAAAAATCATTAGCGATTTTTCTCATTCTGTTATCTAATTCTTCAACGCGATATAATTCACCATTTGGTCTTACAAATTGATCAAATCCTGATTCGGGATCTTCATCACTTCTAAGTAGACACACTGACACAGGATCATCCTTACACAACGCATGAATAGCATCGAATAATCTCTCATTATAAAAAACATTCCCGACGAATTCTTCGGGGATATATCTCACGGTTCTATCTCGTGGAAATATGGTTACTGCAGGTGTCCACGCGTGTTCGTTATGATCAATAATTTCTATTGGAGCTCCATTTTTGTTATATTTCGGTTCGTATAAAACTTCTCCGGTTATCGTCATAACGGTTATTGGGAATCTTAATGATGCTTCTAATTTAGCTATATCAGAAATCTTTGCACCGTGCTGTTTCACTGTCAGTTCCCATTCGGTTATTTTCCTACGTCGCAGATCAGTTAGTTTATTTCCTCGGGATGCATTTGTGAAGTGTTCCATTACCCGTGTTGCCACACAATTCAGTGAACTAGAATACTTCATAGGAGCTAGTTTTGCGATATCGGGTTTATCATTTAACGGATATAACCCATAAACGATTGCTGTTACAGGATAAGATCTCTCGTAGTATGGTTTGTCGATTCCAGTTAGAATTCCTGGTTTGGAATCTCTACTCAGCGTGATTGTTTTTTTATCCTTGAGGATCGGTTCAAATTTATCCTTGATAATCCATTTGCCCTCGACTTCGATAATGAATTTTATTCTGAAAAAATACTTCTGTTGCAATTTACTCTTGGATTTCCAGCCAAGATGTGAAATCACCTCAGCTGCTCTTTCATCATTCATGGTAGCATCGATGTTCGGTACATTGACATCCTCGTGTATAATTCGAAATGTCGACCAACAGTATGCTGCACCGTCTTGGTAGAATTCATTAAAACACTCCTTGATTTTACTTAGTATAGTTCTGTCACCGATTAGAAGTTTTGGTATATCAGAGACTCTATCGAGATTGAAGTTAACATTTTTCGAAGGCGTAATTTTTGATAATCTCTTGAACTCCTCCATACTATAATTAAAACAAGCATTTAAATAAAAGATTTATGTATAATGAATCACTGCAAGTGGCTCATGATTGGATCAACAACCCCGTGTAACAAATCATGCAGAAATGAGTTCTGTGGGTATCATATGCAAAGCTTTCGTCGTGGAAGTCTTGGTCCGTTACCTTGCATACGATGTGGGGTTGGGGTTAGGGGAAAATCTCAGTTGTGTTTGAATTGTGGTGGCAAACGATACAGGGAGTTGAAGCGTTATTATGATAAAAGGATCAAAAATGGAAAATCAATTAGAAATTTTGACCCTGAAAAAGTCCCTGACGCTGACTCTGTCAAGGACAAAGTCAGTGTCCCTGACAAAGTCCTTGACCCTGACACTGTCAGAGTCAAGGATAAAATCATAAGAACCCCTCAAGACTACATGGAAAGATTTTCCAGTGATGTAATCATTAGACCAAACAATGAATTAGACAAATAGTATTAGTATACGAATGAACCAAGAATTCAGACTACACCCTGTGATCACAAATTATGAAGCATCTAGTGATGGTGTTGTAAGAAACCGTAGACTGAAGAAACCAGTTGGTTCTGATAATGGTATGGGGTATTTGAAGTTTGGCGCTGGAAAGAAATTTTATCTCAATCATCGTTTCGTATTTGAATGCTTTTATGGATTGATCGAGGATGATTCTGTTATTGATCACAAGGATTCTAATCCAATGAACAATTCTTTATCAAATCTGCAGACTGTTACTCAAAGTGAGAATACCAAACGAGGGGGGACTGGGAAATACTCGAAGCGAGCGATACCAGTAAAATCTTTGAATACGTCAACTAATGAAGAAAAAATATTTCAACCGATAGCTAGCGTCAGTAGGCACTTCGATATTTGTCCATCTTCTGTACGATTCGTTGCAGAGGGAATAACCAAGACGGCGATTTCAAAAAAGACCGAACAAAAAATTCGATTTATTTATGTCCCCGGTGATAAAATCACCAGTGATAAAATCACCGGTGATATCATCGGCGCGTCATAATTTTCATTTAGAAATATGTAATCACCATAGAATATGAATTCTGAAAATATGAATAGCATTATATCCGAGATTTCAAAATTGAAAAGTCGGGATATCAAACTATCAGATGGTTTAAATCCTGATCAAATCAAGTCAGATTTTCAGGATATAGAATACGGAGTTAGCACTAACAAGTATATGCTGCCAAAGAAATACGCGCTCATCAAGAGAATTCAGAATTCTATTCGAAACTCTCTTACATTTTCCAGCGACGTAAGTGTGTTTGTTCCGTTGTATACTATCGTAGAACGAATACGAAAAGAATTAGGTAACGAATACGAATTGAAAAAGGAGGTTAATTCTAAAGTTAGAAACCTACGGGCGTTAATTCAAGAAAATGAACAATTTTGACCGTGACCGACCCTCAAAGAGATTTTGTCGTTTTTTGATTGTGACCGACCCTCAAAGAGATTTTAATTTTTTTTTAGCATTTTTTGATTGAAAATGTCAAAATCAGGGAATAAAAAATAAAAATATTTCACAGCAATAAAAAATATATTTCACACTGCGTAAAATTAAAATCAAATCCTAACAGCTTTGAAAGTTCTTTTAAGAACTTTTCCCTATGGGAAATCCCATGCAAAATCGACTACTTTACCCGACGAGGTTTTTTTTATCGAAAATCAAGGAAACTGACCAAAAATCAATGAAAACAGGCAAAAAATGATGAAAAATGACTAAAAAACCATCAAAATGAATCATAACAGCTTTGAAAGTTCTTTTAAGAACTTTTCCCTATGGGAAATCCCATGCAAAATCGACTACTTTACCCGACGAAAACTGATCAAAATGGTATAAAAAAACAGTAAAAAATAGGCAAATCAGTCAAAAAAACAGGCAAAATCACTGAATAAAAAATAAAAATATTTCACACTGAATAAAAAATAAAAACTATTTCACACAATAAAAAATAAAAATATTTCACACTGAATAAAAATAAAAACTATTTCACACTGAATAAAAAATTGGACCGTTAATGGATGGTTCCGATTAGTTAATCATCGATGGGAAAAATTGTTTTACAATTGAAAAATTGTTTCTGATTTCAAATAATGGTCAATGAAGCATTAACAACTAGATTAGCCCGAGAGCGGCTAGCAGCAATTAAAAAGTTTATACCGGTTCGAGACAGACTTCGTGAAAAACTTCAACAACGACAACAAGCGCAGACTGACTTTTCTGTGTCAAGTGAACAACTGTTCGCCCCGATAACAAGTGCGACCAGCGATGTGAAAACAGCAACTGAACGAGCAATATTTGGAGATATTCCTGAGGAAGTCAAGCGACGAGAAGTGCCTGTTCTTGGTGTGCTTGAAAAGATAGCAGCGGAAACTGAAAAGACATCAGCGTTGTTACAAAAAACCCCACCTGGTCCGAAAAAGACCAATGATAAAATGGTAGATGAATTACGCGCGCGATTTAAAGAAGAAGGGTTAGCAACAATTGATAAGACTGACCCTACAGAGTTTCCTGCACTTGTTGTTACGACGTATGAAAACAGAAAAAAATTGTTAAAACCAGAACAGCACAAGTATGTAAGAGGTATACAACATTGGGCTGATATATTCTACAAAATCAAAACTGAAAAAAGTCAAATTAAGACAGATAGTGCATCATACATTGAATATATCAATGCGGTGGGTATAGTGTATAAACAATATGAAGAACAAAAATCACAAAGAAAACCACAAAGACTGCAGCGACGGCGACAACAAACTGCAAAAAAAATATCTTTTTCACCTAAACAACAACAACAACTACCACTTGATGATAGTTATTTACAAGAAACGGATTTAGAAAAACTGGAGGAAGCACCTGATTATAGCGGAAGCGGATTGCAAGATTCCAGTGGAATTGGAAATACTAGCGTTGGAAACTCAAAGAGTGAAAATCCAAGGATTTCATGTCCTGGTAGTGTTCTCAGTGATATATCACGATTAGAAGTTCTTGTAGGAGGGTTCCGAGCTGGAAATAACTCACCGGAAATAATTAATGAAGCAGCTGATATCTGCAGGCGGTTATTTGCCGGCGGTATCATGGATATCAAAACATATCGAGATTTCATTGGCGAGTTATCAAGTGGGTATCACAGCGACTGAATTCACAATTGAAAACACTAGTGTTTTTACAATAATGATCATACACTACAACCATGACAAACCAACCCCCGTCTATGTGGTAAACTCACGGTTTCCAGTTTATAGAGCATACTACGGAGATGGTCTCGGTGATACCATTGCAGGGATTTTTGCGAGAATGGCTCCAAAAGTGATGCCGTTAGCTAAACAATTATCAATGAAAGCCATTGATGTTATTCGTGATAAGGGTATTAGTGCTGTTGGAGATCTTGCCGGAAAAGCGTTTTCAGCCGCGAAGAATAAAATAACATCATTAGTAAAATCACGAAGTGATTTACGAAAAAAGAAACCGTTACCGTCTACAGCAGAAATGCCTGCAAGTGTTAGTAAAATTATAAATAACGCAGTAGATGAAAAACTAGCGCAATTGGTGACTCCCTTGATAAATCAAGGGGACCAAAATAACATGATAGCAAACATGATAGCGGGAAGTGGCTTTAAAAAAACATGACGATGAAAATCGTTTACGATTTAGACTCTGATAAATAGAATAAATGTTCAAAAGGTCACCTGATCCAGCGTTTGATATGGATGCCCCAGTTGGCAAGGATGATTCTGTACGCGATTTTCAATTTTATTCTTATCACGCAATACAACCCGATCTCCAATCGCGAATTGAACTTCAAGTTCAAGATACCAGTAAATACTTTTTGCCGTGTGAAGCGTTTATTGAAGTAGAAGGTGAACTCGTAACAAATGTTGCGGCTAATACACCATATGACATTAGCCCAACTATCCGAGTTGGTTTTGTTAATAATGGGATCATGGCGTTATTCGAAAGCGCTAGATATCTCATTGATGGAAAAGAAATTGAATCAATAGAGCGTGATGTTGATGTTGCCACAACAATCATAGGGTTAGCGAGATATTCCGATGATTATACAAGATCAGCTGGTCCATCTATGATGTTCGCGAAGGATATCACTGATCACCCTGAACACGTCCAGTATTCTAGAGTCAAGGCAACACAAGCTACTGCAGTTGATCCAGCACCAGCCGGATATACGAGACCAGCTGGTACTTTTGATGTCATAAATAATGTTCCAAATTACAACCTAGGATTTGCAACACGAGTAGCAACGTTGCAAGGACAGCGTCGACAATTTTCATGCGCGATTCCACTGCATCATATATTTGGATTCTGTAGAAACGTCCGAAAAGTTATTTATGGAGCGAAGCATACAGTGGCGCTCGTGCGAAAGGGTACTGATAATGATGCAATCTGGCGTGATGCTGGTGTTGCTGATGGTAAAGTCATTTTATCAAAACTAGCATTATGGATGCCAGTGTTAACTCCATCAATCACAGCAGAAGGGCGATTACTGTCATTTATGGATCAAGGAGGAAAGTCGTTGTTGAGTTGGTTATCAGTGACTACGGATATTAAGCTGGATAATATCGATGATATATTCACATGGCACCTGGCATCAAAACAAGGCGTTTCAGCTCCGCGTCACATATTTGTAGCGTTACAGAATAATGAACGAGTTGGTAATCAACAACGCAGCCATATGATATTTGATCAGTTAGGTGTTAGAGAAGTCTCGCTGAGAATAAACGGACAACAGGAACCATCCGAGGACGTACAACTTGATTACGGTCAAAATCATATTGCACGCGTGTATCATAACCTGTTATCATTTATGGCACGTGATCAAAATGTTGATACTGGTTTGCAAATATCACAATTGGATTTCAAAAGCCTCTATCCGATTTATTACTTCTCACTGGAACATCTTGATTTAACAAGACAGTCTGTCGTTGATATACACTTTAGAGCCCGTGTAACCCGTCCTGGGGGTATTGCTAATTACAGAGCGGTTGCTGTCATTCTCAGCGACAAATCAATGCTACTCGAAGGTGTTGGAGGAAGAATGAGAGTGGTAGATGCACCAGTGGAAAATCTTTGATTGAAATCGTAAACGATTTAGAATCAATCTGTTATTGTATAATGTCGTATAATAATATCAATGTGTCTTTGACACCCGGTCAATTAAAAAAATTACAATCCAAATCGGCTAAGCAATGTGGAACCACAATCACGTTGAAACCCAATCAAATGACTGGTGGTCAGAATAAGTTGTCGTTGACAACTCGTCAGGTGAAACACTTCAATGATGCACTTGTTGCAAAAAAAGGTGTTCAGATTACTCTTTCTGCGGCTGCTATCAAAAATATGATTAAAACAGGCGGTATATTCCCGTTGTTAGCTGCGATACCAGCGTTGATTGCAGCGGCTGCCCCAGCGGTGGCTAAAGCGGCAGCGTTAGGAGCCGTTGGTACTGCAGCAGGAATGGCACTAAAGAAGGCAACTGGGAAAGGATATAAAAAAGGGACGATCCGTTCACGGATTGGGTCTAAGACTACCAGGAACCCCGTATTCATGGTACAGCGGAAAAGGCCTGAGACTAGGACCGGTTTACTAGTTGGAGAGGAACCGGTTCCTATGTCCAATTTTGATTTACTCGATGCTGCTAAAAAACTGGCGATTAAAAATATCAGAGGTGTCTTTATGAAAGATCAATTACCACATCAACCAAACAGCGTTGAAACCGGAATCATTAATTTAGATAACAGCACCGGACCCGGAACTCACTGGGTTGCATACGCTATTGATCCACGTGGGATTGTCTATTTTGATTCATATGGATTAGCCCCACCAAAAGAGTTTATGCGTTATATAAAAACCCTTCCAATGAAGACTTGGTATTCTACGCTACCAACACAAACGATGATTGATCCACCAATATGTGGCAGCGAAGTATTAAATGTCCTTGACGCTATTTCTAACTCCTTGGGTAACCCAAGGGGAAAACCACCACACATTGTCGTAAATGAATACACTAGTAATCGCTGGCGAAAATCGAAGATTTTTCAACGAAGTAGTCAAAAACGATTTTAGAGAGAGGTGTATAAAATATCATGATTGATATTTGGGGGAGATCTTTGAAACCCAAACCCGATGGCACTGCAACCCCTGATTCTATCAAGGATATAAAAAAAATAATCGAAGATGAAATCGCTGAGACGTTGAACCTAACAAGTGTTGACCCGAACGAAATAGTTGTATTTCAAGACAAACAGGGTAAATTGAAAAGCAGTGATGTGTTATTGGATGATATATTGGTTAAACAACGAAACGCAATCGAGGATACCGTTGTGCTATTTTCCGATCAGGGTAAATTGAAAACCAGTGATGTGTCATTGGATGACATTTTGATACGGCAGCGCGATGCCACTGAAAACTCTATTGCGCAGTATTCCAACGGTGGACGACTTAAACCAGGCGCACTTGTGTCTACGATCACCGACGCGATTGCTACCCACGGCAACGAGATTGCCGCCCACGGCCGTGAGCTGGATGATCATATACGAGGTTATAATAGTTTTCGCAAAAATGTCGTACATAAATTCTTTGGAACCCCGCTTGTGGTTGGCATGACTCTCGCTGAAATTAAAAGCGCGCTTGACGAACAAAAATCCATCAACGATGTCGTTACCAGTTTCTTTGGAAACCGACTTGCGTCAGGCATAAATCTCGGTGAAATTAGAACTATTTTATGGCTATTCTTTTTTAACAATAAGACGAAGAGGGTGATGAGTGAAAGTGACTTCACGGGAACTTATCTCGATATTTTTAAACGAATAGAAGATCTTGAAAAGGTAAGGTTTCCGCACAAAGACTTTAAAAATATCGTGTATACGATCAAACATGGAATCGTGGATTGGATACGAGACGAAGATATTTCAAGTACTACTATTCTTCTCGAGTGGAGTAGGGAAGCGAAGGTTGATGGTATCTATATGTTAACGTGGACCTCTATCGATCAATTTAATATGATTGCGGACGGTAAAACCTACTCTGGTGGCGTCGCGACGTTCATTATCAAGACTGGCAAAACACCAACCTTTCACTTCGTCGCGGTTGATAGCTCCACCATTAGATCAAAAATAGCCTGGTGTATAGAACTCGTCAATGATTTTTCCGGCTGAAGTACTAGCAATTCCCGCTAACGATGGCAAATAATTGAAAACACTAGTGTTTTTATAAATAAAAATGATTTCATCAACGCAATGTCGCTGTTATCAGGTCAGAGAATTTCAGACTAGACTCAAAACCCTCGCCGAGGAGTATCAAATAAAAATAAAAAAATACCGACGAATAATCACCGCAATTGATATTACTATGTACTCGGTGTCAAGCGTTCTCGCTGGCGCCGGAATAATACTCGCATCGGTTACAATGATTGCCCCGGTCGTGGTTCCAATTTGCATTTCTGCGGCGGCTACAATCGCGGGTATATCAACCGGGATAACAAAAAAAATATCATCATGCAGCCAGAGTAAACTGCTGGATTACTTAGTTCAATTTCATATTGTATCAACCGCATACTCGCAATTATCCTCGATGATATCGTCGTCACTCGATAATACAATTATATCAGATAGTGAGTTCTCAGCGATGGTCAGTATTTATGATTCCGCGATATCAAAATTAGAGCGACAACAACAGTATAATAACAATGACAACACCGATGGAATTAGAAAACACGAACCCGAAAACCAGAATGATCTCAATAACCTCAACGATATCAGATAGTGAGTTCTCAGTGATGGTCAGTATTTATGATTCCGCGATATCAAAATTAGAAGTAAATCATGAGTATAGCAACGATGACAACACCGATGGAATTACTTCAACAAATAGTGGAGAACACGAACCCAGTACAAACAAGCATGATATCAATAACATCAACGAATCCTGAATTCAGTGTGAATTTCCCTAGCCCAGTCCCCGTGAAGGAGATAGCGCTAGCAAAACTACGAGTGTATCACAGTTGGCCTAATATCAGATCGGTAGCATTTGGTGGTCAACAACCGAATAATTCACTGGTGTTCTCGTATAAGAATAAACCCGACGGTACCCCAGACTGGAACGTTGTTTCCATACCAACAGGGTCATACCAAATCGAACAAATCAATAATGAATTGCAACGTAGAATAAAATCCATTACTGGAACAGAATCGAAAATCGCTATAACGGTTCATGAGCCGACGCTATCATCTGCCATTGAAATAAGCACAGAAGGATACGTCGTAGATATCTATCAGAGTTCTATTAGAACCGTACTAGGATGGCCTGAATTACCACCAGGGGGGAAAACCGTTGATTTACCAGAACCACAAAAAACTGATTATATCACCAACGTGATAAAACCTGATAATCCAATAAGGAGTTATAAAGATCACCAAGTCACTACAGATTTTTTTGGTATCGAATACCGATCAACTGAAAACGAGAAGCCAGGGGGGAGAATAGAGGGATATCATTTTGTTGACGAACCTGAAATCATTAAAAATTTCAAAGCGATGAATAATGATTTTTCATGGTTGTTAATATCTCTTAAATCCGGCTCTCTCACCCGAGATGAATTTATCAGCGTCGTAGAAACATGCAACAAAATTATCGACGATATGGAAACATTTAATCTGAAAATCATTCAGGATATATTAGATGACGATAATCCCCTATCGAGAATAGAATTTGCAAAACAATATCAAATCCACGTCAAAGATGTTCCAACAGTCAAACTACCAGGATATAACGTACCAGAACTAAAAGAACTTCTCAGTGACGCCATCGATGTTGGTTTTAAAATAATTCATGATACGTGGAAAAAAACAGCATCACAGGAAATAAAAATCCTCAAACATAATAATGATCCAGATGGTGGCGGTAGGCATATCGCTCCGTTCAACGTGAATATTTCATCGGTGATTGCGCTCAATTTAGTATGCGATGTTATCGAAGGAAGCTATCAAATTAATCTCGAACGATCAAATCAAACTCAGCAGGGATATATTCTTTATTCGTTTGCACCAACAGCTCCTCCAGGATATTTAATAATCGAATCTCCGGTTAATCCAGTCTATATGCGATGTCATAATGATTCATTAACCAGAATTAATTTCAAACTCACAGATCAGTCCAATAATCTAATTGATCTACAAGAGGAGGTGTTAGCGATTAGTCTGTTTGTGAAATCATAAATGATTTTCGTCCTGAAAACTGGATCAAATATTCGGTTAAACTCGTTAAAAAATTATTAACCCAGAACTGAAAGTTCTAGCAGCAGAGAGGGTGGATGACAACGACGCTGGCGTAGACGAGGAAGCGTTGGTTGTCGACGCTTTTTTACGATTCGACGCTTTCTTTGGTTGTTTTGTGCGTTGGTTGTCGACGCTTTTGTTCGATTCGACGCTTTAAGTTCGGTTGTAGGGTTCACCCTCTCTGCTGCTTTGTCAGAGTTTTTGTAGTAATACTCGTCCGTGTTTGGAGAGGTTATTCTCTGCTGTTTCGATGGACGCTGATTTGGGTTTACTTCTGTTATTTTCTCTATAGGTTGTATTATGTGGATTCCTATTGCGTTCACCATTTCTTGTTTTCCTGTTGGGTTATTCTTTGTGGTATTTGATTTTCTATATTATTTGTCAGAGTTTTGGAAGTGCTACGTTTTGGGGAGGTTGGATTATTCTCCAATATTTTATGTTGTTGTTTGCCTCCTTTCCCTTGATCCCTCTGTTTTTATTGTTGTTGTTGTTGCTGTAGTCTCCTTCTTTGTTCATTGTTGTTCTGTTGACATTTGAAAGGGGGTGTGACCTGTCTCGTTGCACCTGTTACATATCCTGTCATATATGCATCCTTTATACCATGTTTTCGCGAGGAAACCATGCATAGAATAGGACCTTTCGATTGTCCTGAGGTGTTTCTTTTCTGTTTATAATATTCTCAACCCGTTGTAGATTCGGGTTGTCTGTATTATCCACAGTCTTGATGTGTTTTTTATGGCAATTTTGTCCTCGAAGTGCTTCACTACTGCTCAAAGTGGTAGCTCTAATGGAATATCTGATATAATCACTTCTCCTGTTCTTTTTAATCTTAATTGATGCTGGTGTTTCCACAATTATGGTTCCTTTGGCTATTACCATTTCTCCAAATGGAAGTATGGGTTCTTTCCCTTTAGGTCTAATCATATATTATCCGTATCCCATTGTTTTATACATGCACTGCATGATCTTTAAAGATATCTCGACATATACGGTAAGCTATTTTGTTTTGACAGGGTGACTGTCAAAAGATTTGTTTACCTTGCTAAGAATTGTAAAAGAGAGCGTGACGCTTTGAGTACTGAGAAGGTTAATGGTTGGGTTGCCGCCTGAGACTGACCTTATGCAGTTTCTTGTTACCGAATGTAATTGAATCGATACAGGCGGGAAATGATGTAAGAGAAATTACCATATATGTTAAGCTAGCAAGACGAAGAATGAAAAAGGGCGACAGGAAAGCAAATGTAAAGAGCACGTGGAGGCAGAGATTTTATGTATTTGTTTATTCCCTACATAATTTATATTGCACAGGGATGCTTAGAAAGTCAGATAAATAAATAAGCAATACAATGCAAACATAGTTGTAATCGCAAGTTCATAAAAGAACCGTTCTACTCCATTTACGATACTGATTATCGTCTAATCTCTCTCTCTCTCTCTCTCTCTCTCTCTCTCTCTCTCTCTCTCTCTCTCTCTCTCTCAATTAATGGTTACACGGGTCTTACATGTGATCTCGGACCAATAAATCTGTAACGATGATGTAGGCTTTTTCTCTCTCATTATCATAGCCGACTTGAAGTCATATATGGCTTTCGTTTATCCTCCTATAATTCTCTTTCAAGCAAATGTCAAATAAGGCTTTCTTTTTCTCTCCTTTAACCTCCCACCACCATTTTTATCTCCCTATTATGTTTTTTTTTGTATCTGAGGTCAAGTATGTTTTTAATACCAGTCCTAGTATTGTTGTTGGTTTAGGTACATATGCATCAAAGCCGGCTCTTCGGAACGAAAATGTTAATAATGGCATAGGTATTTCACGACTTACTACGGTGTACACGCAGGTCATATCGAAAAAGGATAACAGTGCGTCTGCCGGCTACCAAACCATTAGAATTTGCTTAAAAGATACAAGCAGATGTGCAGATTAGGCTACTTTAGTATCGGACGTTGGTTCACTTGCTATTAGAAAAACTGAATTATACGCCATTATGGCCCTGTTTACACGTATTGAAAGCGAAATCTACGTTTCGAGACCGGGATTCCCATTGAGTTTAGTGAAGAAACACACAATCGCCATTAGGAAAGATAACAACTAGACGCATTTATTGTCGTAACCCCATGCACTGTTGAGATTCTGTGAAATACCCAAACTTTAAGTAGAGACCAGTGTCTGCGCTGGTCGTGCTGGCAATGTCAGCCACTCGGTCTAGAGTTTCCGGAGACGGTGAGTCCCGAAGGCACCTGCAGCGTCTAGCTTCTTTGCGAACGCAACATGGGTACAAAAGTAGACCGTTGTGAGTGTGGACTTGACCTAAAAGGAATTGTCACCATGCTCAGCCGAAATGTTGTACCTTCCTAGTCTGTACAATATGGGTGCAGATAACCTGTTATATAGCCACGGGCTGAACTAGTGCGTCAGTCAAAACAATATGCATTGGCAGATCAGAACCGGAAATAGTGCAAGGAGATAGCATTGACTTGGCCGATTAGTACTTGCCGGGGATCGTCATATTATGGTCAAGATAGTATGTTTCGCCAAGCTCGTCAGTTTCAAGAACTATATCGCACTAAAATACTGGTTGTTGGGACATATACAAATATGATTTTTGAACTTTGTATGCAGTCTTAAGTGCGTTGAGACTAAATATGAAGGACAAAGATTGGCATCTACAGTGGGCAAAACAATGATTTATAAAAGTAATTCAAGGTAAAAGAGATATGTCTACCGACTAAGAGTCTCCCTTTTTTTTAGCACAGTGCCCGTGGTTTGATAAAGCTAGAACTTCAATTTTCAGAACTCTATTATATATTAGGTGGCTTTCCTAAAAATTGGTGGCATTTGATATTCTTAATTTTACCAGATGAGCATTAGACCAATGTATCTAAATAATCTTAGGAATTTGACATCTCTATTCGAACAATTGATAATTTCTGTAGGTTTGTTTTCCATCAACCCTATTTACTTTTTAAGAAACATTGTAATTCGTTTTTAGAGTTCTCATCAAACGTTTACACACCACCATGCGTGAAACTATTTATCCTTATCTAGGTGTGATAAAATTCGTTGACAGAAATGTTACTTATTCATGTAATTACGTATCTATTTCTCTCCATTACTGGCATTTTAAAAACATATCTTGTAATATTTTGCGAGACTTTTTAAATCATTGCACTGTAAAATAGACGGCTGAATCTAATAGTACATTTTTTTTGTTCCTGATTCATAGTCAAGGTTTTCTCAGGTAATGTGATTTGAATTGAAACTAGGTTGTATTTGGAGGTTACTCACTGCGCATAAGAAGCTACACGGATAATAGGTACATTTGTCTTCTTGCATAGGTGGAGTGTCTACTTTCACCAGAAGACATACACTATTTTACATGATGTCTAGACTGAAACATTTCCATTTAACACAGAAATGAAAAGAATTTAAAATCTTCACGAGGGACATGATATGACCGATATCCTCTGGTTTCATTAAAAGCATAGAGATTTGTTATCTACACACATCTAAAGAGTCTTTATGGCAAGCAACAGTTTCTGTCGGTTTTTATACCATCAATTATGTTTATTTCTGTATATAATAGTTCCATTTCTACTTTATTTTCTGTTGTTATTAAGGGGTCGATATATCAAACGCCTGAAACAAATTCTTATACTATAACAAATGTTTGATATTATCGCTACTCATCGTTAATTATAAATACGACACTCACCTATGTGCAATAGTTACAATGTAAATAGGATGTTGTTTCTTTTTAATAACAAATACGTCATGACAATCAAACAATAAATTAACAATTTAACCACGAAATGGTATGAATATACCCCTTCTTATCTTTCTATTAAAAGATTACGAATTTTAATATTATTACTTTTATATCTATGTTGTTTATTTATTTATTTATTTATTTATTTATTTATTTATTTATTTATTTATTTATAGTCTGAAATTTTGTGAAATAATTACTGATTGTCTTATTAATCTTTCTCACTCCATTTTAGGTTACACGAGGCTTGCGTGAAATCTGCAATCAACGTTTATAAATAAAAAGGGAAAAACAACCAGATCGTTTTATCTGTTTTTTTTAATTGTTGTTGAGGGTTCATTTAACAACACAGTGTGACCGCTCCGGTGGTCTAGACTAGTAGTCTGCCTAGGATTCGGGAGGTCGCGGTTAGAAACCCGGCCGAATCATACCAAAGACTTAAAAATGTTACCAACACTGAATTGCTAGGCGCTCAGCAGTAATAGGTTAGTGTTAGGACTGGTCGGCCTCGTGTCAGGATATTCTGACTTGGTGGGACATCATGCTCTATGTCTGCGGCATGATGTGTTACATGCAGTGTTACAACTCTTTGTTCTTAAACTCGATAAAAGTAGAGAGAATAATTACATTAAACAAGCAGAATAAAATTTCTTGACCAATGATACATCGCTATAACTGATCTGGGCTCATCGGATGTTAGGATTTGAACCAACACCCTTATGGTTAGGAACCGAAACAACAGCCATTAAATTGCTGATCAGATTGTTTAAGTGAGACAATATCGTTGCAAGAATACCGAATAAGCAGGGTAAATACCATGTATTGTATTCAAATTCATTATTGGATGACCTTGAATGTATGTACATCATTTATGACTTAGTTTTTATCATTAGCTTACATTGATAAGTAATCCATACGCCAGAAGTCTTAAATACATAATAAAATACATATCGAGTAAGACCTAGTTTCCTTTCTATTTCAGCAATCATGTGCAAGTTAACACGATTTTGAAAAATATACTATTCAACAGGTATGTCTTATGTCCAACATAGAACCTTATCTCCCTTATAATATATTACTCTCTTGATGTTTTTAATTTCTTTTAGTATAGCTTTTCTTTGTGTATGTATGTATGTATGTATGTATGTATGTATGTATGTATGTATGTATGTATGTATGTATGTATGTATGTATGTATGTATGTATGTATGCGTGTGTGTATGTGTAGGTAGGTAGGTTGGTATGTAGGTAGGTATGATAGCGATATTGTATTTGGCGTTATTGTTTAAGCAGCAGAGGGGGTGAACAGACCAACTTTTTAGGCGTTAGATAGACTTCCTTCTCGTTAATATTTACTAGAAAGGTTTATTTGACAAACTGAGGCTTCCTAGTAAATATATAATAACGGGGTCGATTCGTCAAGCTAAGGCTTCCTTGTAGGGTCCATTTGGCAAAAAAATAGACGCCATGTCGTTGGAATTCACCCCCTCTGCTGCTATGGTTAACAATTGTTTTTACGAGATTCAGTAAATGATTTTAACCAAATATTTTATCAAGTCCGCCCCTCTCTGCTGCTATGGGTTTAACAATGAAAATCATTTACGATTTCACAAACAAACTAATTTGTAAGACTTCGCCTTGTAAATCAATTAGATTACTTGACTGGTCAGTGAGTCTGAAATTAATTATCGTTAATGAATAATTATGACATAGACTGGATTAGTTGGATCCTCAATGATTAGAAATCCTGGAGGAGCTGTTGGTGCAAATGAATATAAAATATATCCCTGCTGAGCTTGATTTGATCGCTCGAGATTTATTTGATAGCTACCCTCGATAACATCACATACTAAATTCAATGCTATCACTGAGGTTATATTCACATTTTGAGGAGCGATATGCCTGCCGCCTCCGTCTGGGTCATTATTATGTTTGAGGATTGTTGTTTGTGGTTGTGGTGCTGTTGTTTTTCCATGCGTCATGGATTTTTTGGAAACCTTCATCAATGGCATCATTGAGAGATTTTTGTAGTTCTGAGATATTATATCCGTGTAGTTTTAATGTGGGAATATCTTTTACGAGTATATTATTTTCTAACGCAAACAACGTTCTCGTTTTAGGATTATCGTCAGCTAATACCTCTTGAATAATTTGCAAATGAAATATTTCCATGTCATTGATGATTTTGTTACATGTTTGTATGACGCTGATAAATTCATCTCGGGTGAGAGTACCGGATTTAAGAGATATTAACAATATCGAAATATCTGCATTGAACGATGTGAAATTTTCAGTGATTTTATCCTGATCAATTAAGTAATATCTTTGCTCGTCCTCTTCTATTACTCTAATGAAAAAATACAGTTTATCGTAATCTCTATAGCTTTCTACTGGATTATCGGGTTTTATCCTGTCGGTGATATAATCAGATTTTTGTGGTTCAGGTGGTATGTTAACTTGTCGAGGTGAGATTTCAGGCCAACCTAGTATTGTTCTTATAGAACTCTGATAGATGTCTACGGAATACTCGGGTGAGTTTATCTCGATCGCGGATGATAACGTCGGTTCATGAACCGTTATAGCGATTTTCGATTCTGCTCCAGTAATTGATTTTATTCTACGCTGAAATTGAGCATTGATTTGTTCGATTTCGTATTAACCATATGGTATCGAAACGACGTTCCAGTCTGGAGTTCCATCGGGTTTATTCTTATTCGCAAATACCAAGGAATTATTCGGTTGTTGACCGCCAAATGCTACCGACCTAATATTAGGCCAACTGTGATACACTCGTAATTTTGCTAACGAGATTTCCTTCACGGGGACTGGGATAGGGAAATTTACACTGAATTCAGGATTAGTTGATGTTATTGAGATCATGCTGGTTTTCGGGTTTGTGTTCTCCACTATCCGGGCTGTGTTTTCCGCTATTTGTTGAAGTAGTTCTTGCGGCGTTGTCACTGTTATTATACTTATGTTGTATTTCTAATTTTGACATCGCGGAATCATAAATACTTACCATCACTGAGAACTCACTATCTGATATCGTTGAGGTTATTGAGATCATGCTGGTTTTCGGGTTTGTGTTCTCCACTATTTGTTAAAGTAATTCCTGCGGTGTTCTCATTGTTATTATATTCATGTTGTTGCTCTAATTTTGACATCGCGTAATCATAAATACTTACCATCGCTGAGAACTCACTATCTGATATTAATGTATCATCGAGCGACGACGATATCATCGAGGATAATTGCGAATACGCGGTTGATACAACATTAAATTTAATTAAGTAATCCTGCAGTTTACACTAGCTGCATGATGATATTTTTTTTGTTATTATCGAAATTATTCCCGCAATTGTTGTCGCCGTGGATATACAAATTGGAACAACTATCGGGGCAATCATTGTCACCGAGGAGAGTATAATTCCGGCTCCGGTGATTACACCACTCACTGAGTACACGGTAACATCAATTGCGGTGATTCTTCGTCGGTATTTTTTTTATTTTTATTTGATACTCCTCGGCGAGGGTTTTGAGTCTAGTTTGAAATTCTCTGACCTGATCATAGCGATATTGAGATACCGAAGGTACCGTTGATGACGACTTTTTTTTCCAAATCAGTTTACGATTTCAATTGAAATCGCTAGTGAAATTGCTTTGCAATTTTCAGTTTCATTGTTTACTCAAATCTGCTACGAATTCCACATACCATGATGCCGAAACTCAAACCAAATTTTTATCAGTGGATGCTATCGTAAATTGTTCGGTTGTATCCTTGTCGATGATCGTTGATATCATATTGTTGACCCCAGATGAACTCGACGATGATGATATATTAAATTGAGTCGGGGTCACTAGTGTTAATCGATAAATACCTTTGACGGTTGCAGTGATATCTAATTTGTTGTTTGTGGGTGTCCACGCAAATGATCCGTGTACTACGTTGTTGGTTTTCGCATGAGGGATTTTTGTTTTTTCAACGATTGTTATCATCCTCGTTGCATCTTCCCTGATTGCCTCGATGGTGTTTTTCATCTCATCGATGGATTTTTTAATATCAGGAAGTTTTATATCAATTTTATCCAGCGTGGTTGCAAAAAATTTGTCAGTGATATTTTTACGAAATGATGTAAACTTTTCAACGTGATCTGCATATTTGCTTTGAAGTGTTGCAACATAGAATCTTTTATCGTTGTTAGCTTCGGTGTAGTCACCGGTGGATTTCCAAAGAAATCTAATAACGGTTTGTCAATATTGTAAATTCGTTCCAAGATAGTTGAAACAAGTTTACCTGGTTTGAGTTTACCCTGATCAGAAAACAACGCGATAGTGCCTTCGGTTACGCCACTTTGTTTAACTAAAATATCATCCAGGCAAATATTACTAGATTTCAATTTACCCTGACGATCTTGAAATACAACTATTTCATTGGGATCAACACTTGCTAAGTTCAACGTCTCAGCTATTACATCATCGATTATTTTTTTATATTACCGGTTGCAACGCCATCGGGTTTCTTCGACGGTAATAGAGGTCTTCCCCAAATATCAATCATTTTATTGTAAAACTTTCTCTCTCTCTCTAAAAAGCGATTGCTGGTGTATTTATTTACGACAACATGTGGTGGTTTTCTAGATGTTGAAATAGCATCAAGAACATTCAATACTTCGCAGTCGCATATTGGTGGATCATTTAGTTGTTGTGTTGATAGCGTAGAATAACAAGTCTTCATTGGAAAGGTGTTTAAGCGGTTTATATAGCGGTTAAATTCCTTCGGCGGCGCTAATCCATATGAATCGAAATAAACGATTGCACGTGAATCAATCGCGTATGCAACCCAGTGAGTTCCGGGTCCGGTGCTGTTATCAAGATTAATAATACCGGTTTCAACGCTGTTTGGTTGTGCCGGCAATTGATCTTTCATAAAGACACCTCTGAAGTTTTTAATCGCAATTTTTTTTTAGCAGCATCGAGTAGATCGAAATTGGACATAGGAATCAAAGATTCCACAACCATCGGTTTGGAAATCGAAGATTTCTGAATTAATAAACCGTTCCTGGTAGTCTTAGACCTTTTCCGCTGTACCATGAATACGGGGTTCCTGGTAGTCTTAGACCCATTTCGCTGTACCATGAATACGGGGTTCCTGGCAGTCTTAGACCCTTTCCCTTCTTTTTTTATATCTCTTCCCAGTTGTTTTCTTCAGTGCCATTCCTTCCGCGGTACCAACGGCTCCTAACGCCGCCGCTTTAGCCACCGCTGGAGCCGATGCCGCAATCAACGCTGGAATCGCAGCTAACAGCGAGAATATACCGCCGGTTTTAATCATATTTTTTATCGCAGCTGCAGAGAGAGTAACCTGAATGCCTTTTTTATTTTTGAGCGCGTCATTGAAGTGTTTTACTTGACGAGTCGTCAGGGATAATTTATTCGCCCCGCCAGTCATCTGATTGGGTTTCAGTGTTATTGTGGTTCCACAATTTTTAGTTGATTCTGATTGCAATTTCTTAAGTTGACCAGGAGTTAACGTAAAACTAATAACACTATATGACATTACACAATAACAGATTGATCTACTTGTTATATGTTTGGCAATCACAGATTTTCCACTGGTGCGTCTATCACTCACATTCTTCCGCCAACACCTTCGAGTAGCATTGATTTATCGCTGAGAATAACAGCAACCGCTCTATAATCGGCAATAGCACCACGAAGCACATTAGCTATAAAATGTATATCAACGACGGATTGTCTTGTTAAATCAAGATGTTCCAACGAAAAATAATAGATTGGATATAAATTCCTAAAGTCATGTTGTGATATTTGCAGACCAGTATTGATATTTTGATCGCGTGCCATAAATGATAATAAACGATGATACACGCGGACAATACGGTTTTTACCGTAATTAAGTTGTATATCCTCGGATGGTTCCTGCTGGCCGTTTATTCTCAGTGAGACGTCTCTAATACCTAATTGATCAAATATCATATGGCTGAAGCGTTGAGTACCAACTCGTTCGTTATCCTGTAACGCAATAAATATATGACGTGGTGCAGCAACACCTTGTTTTGATGCTAGGTTCCACGTAAATAACCCATTAATATTTGATTGTTTAACATCTGTACTTACCGTTAGCCAACTTAGTAATGATTTTCCTCCTTGGTCCATAAATGATAGTAATTGTTCTTCTGCGGTGATTGATGGAGTCAACACTGGCATCCACAGTGATAGTTTTGTTAAAACGACTTTACCAGCATCAACATCTGGATTTGCATCATCTGCTGGAATCCTCCAAATTGCGTCATTGTCATCACCCTTTCGCACGAGTGTTACTGTATGCTTTGTTCCATAGATAACTTTTCGAACATTTCTGCAGAATCCAAATATATTATGTAGTGGAATCGAGCATGAAAATGATCTTCGCGCTCCTTGCAACACTGACATACGTGTCGCAGCTCCTAGATTGAAATTGGGATTGTTGTTTATAATCATATTCTCAACATCAACATCAGCAGCACCAGCATTATTCTTTGGTCGTCTTACAATAAATTGATTTCCTTCAGCGGTATTTTTACCATCCTTTGCAAACATCATAGAAGGGCCCGCCGATCTTGTATAATCATCGGAATATCTCGCTAACCCTATTATTGTTGTGGCCACATCAACATCACGATCTATCGACTCGATCTTTTTCCACCGATGAGATATTTTGCACTATCTAATAACGCCATGATCCCATTATTGACAAATCCGACTTGGGCATCAGCTGGATACGGTGCTGGTACAGCAGAAGTATCAGCAGCTGTTACAAGTTCTCCTTCTACTTCGATAAACGCTTCACAAGGTAAAATGTATTTACTGGCATCATGAACTTGAAGTTCAATTCTTGATAAGACTATTTGAATCTATTGCGTGATAGGCATAAAATTGATAATCACGTACAGAATCATCCTTGCGCACTGGGGCGTTCATATCAAACTCTGGATCAGGTGACCTTTTGAACATTTTATTAAATATGTATTGATCAAAATCGTAAAATCGGTAGGATTTTCATCATCGTGGTTTTATAAAGCCACTTACCGCTATCATATTTGCGATGTTGCTTTGGTCGCTGGTGTATGACGGAGTTATCAGCGACGCTAGTTTTTGATCTACTGCGTTATTTATTATTTTACTAACACTCGCGGGCATTTCCGCTGTAGATGGTAGTGGTCCCGGTTTCCTTCGCCGTCGAATTAGCGCTGTTAGTTTATCCCGACGGCCAAAAACGCATTTCCGGCAGCATCTCCAACGGCGCTAATACCCTTATCACGAATAACATCAATGGCTTTCATCGATAACTGTTTTGCTAGCGGCGCCACTTTTGGAGCCATTCTTGCAAATAACCCTGCAATGGTATTACCGAGACCATCACCATAGTATGTTGAATAAACTGGAAGCCGCGAGTTTACTACATAGACGCTGGTTGGTTTATCATGGCTGTAGTGTATGATCATCTTATTTAAATGGTATTTATCTAATGTTGAAATCGTTTACGATTTCCATTCCAAAGGATTTTTAGTCATGGTGATTAATCACTATGATAACCATGGTGATCCGTAGGATTTTCTACTAACTCATCAATGAAATCTCGATATGTTGCAATGTTCATGATACCACCTTGAAATAACCGCATGCAGATATCAGCTGCTTCATTAATTATTTCCGGTGAGTTATTTCCGGCTCGTTTCCCTCCGATGAGAACCTCTAATCGTGCTATATCACCAAGGACATTACCAGGACAACTAATTAGACCACTGCCTGAAATTCCACTCCCAGAAAATTCCTCCCCGGTTGCACCCTGTGTTTCTCGACTTTGTAAATCACTAAAAAATTCAACATCATCTTCACCTCGATCAAATGATATATTCGATAATCCAAGCAAAGCTTGGGGTTGTAGTTGTTGTTGAGATTCTAATTGTTGTTTTCGTCTTCGTGTTTGTCTCCGTGTTGGTGTTTGACGTTTTCGCTCTTGTCGTTCTTCTATTTATCGTTGTTGCTCTTCTATTAATTCTTTTTTTATAATTACTGATTCCCTTTTTAAATTCCTTATACCCCAACTCTTCCTTATTCAAACGACCAATCCCTTTATTTATTTTATACAAATTATCAAACCAATCATTACTTGATATTTTATCATTCTTGTACTCATCCGCTAAAAACTCTTTTCTTGAATTATAACTGTTAGCAACAAAATTACCAAAAGCTTCATAATCCCTTGATTTTAATAATTTAAAATTTTGTATTAGTTTTTTAGCCTCATCGGTAAATTTATCTAACAGAGAAACATTCGTTTTTTTTCGGACCAGGAGGTGGTTTTGTTAACAAAGCTGATGTTTTTTTCAGTTCCCGTTGCTATTTTTTCAAGTTCACTAATAAGAGACTTTTCTTCTCTTGGTTTGTCTTTGGGAACATCCCCCATATAGCTCGCTCAGTAGCTGATACTACCTCTTTTGCTGCTTCCTTTGTTGCTATAGTAATCGGTTGAAATAACTGTTCAGATCCCACGGAAAGGTCAGTCTGAAGACTCTGCCGATTTTGTAATTTACCCCTGACAGAATCACGGACGGGTATATATTTTTTGATAGCCGACAGTCTCTCTCTCGCTAATCGAGTGGTTAATGCTTCATTTACCATTATTGAAATCGTAAACAATCTTCCAATTTGATTCTCGAAGAGATTTTCATATAATGATTTTGTCATCATACATGAAAATCCAAAGGATTTCAAATGGAAAGAGTCTAATTGACTATTTAACCTTACAAGTATCAATGAAAAATAACCAAAACAAAACTACTCGCTAAAATGTTTTTCATCGTGTCAATTTACTCCCGTGTCGTTTAATCAAGCCGGTATTGATTATACAGTTGTGCGCACATACCTTTCCATTGTATTGCAGTCCATGGTTATTTATATTACAAATTTTACTTTGCAGTTACAAGCTTATAGCGGAATGCAACATCTGCAGTGGTGTATTTATAGCGAGAATTTTACTACGTGTTATACATGTCATACAACTAGCGGTGAGGAAAACATGGAAATTCATGCATGGTCGTTATCTAGCGGTTTTTGTTCGTGTTCATTTATTAATGCCCGTATATTTCTAATTTTTGCATTAACCTGCTTTTTGATCTCATATTGTAGGCCTAGTTCTCTTTTAACTCTTTCTACGACGGTAAATAACGGGACAAACACATTAATATCGTGACATTGTGTAAGGGTATCACGGAGAGAATTCTGGATTTTTTTTATCAAAGAATATTTTTTGGTAATACTTATTTATTATGCATAGAAGCAAAACAAATATCCTGATAATCAGAGAGGATTTTATCACAATCTAAACCATCTGAAAATGGTATTTTTAGGGATTTTAGATTTGATATTTCAGTTATAACTTCATCAATATCTTCAGAGTTCATATATAATTATATAATATATGTCCAATACAAAAATACATTGATATATTTTTTCAAAAATAAACAATATTCGTGATATTCATTCATTGGGTTCCTTATTAAGCCCTTATGTCTTTGTTAGGGTTTGATGGGATGGGATAAAATGAATGATGGGCGGGTCTACCTTCATACGGACACACCGCGGAATAGTGTGTGAGTTGTATGAATTGGTCACATATGAGCTTCGACGCTAAAGCTCAATAATAACACAGACGATATAGTATATAAGCTGGTTATAGATGAAAGTTGAACACAAAGGTGTGTGATCGCTATATCTTTTGTGTTTTTAATGATAAGTATTAACAACATTTACGCAAGACTGAATGTTTGAAAAAAAGAATACAGTTGTTTGTAAACAGTTCGTATTTGATTCGTTTTCCTCTAAAAGCCGATAATTGATTATCTCCGTTGAGAATCGTGATAATTATAACAGCCAATCAAAAGATAGCCCATCAAAATCGGCGACACAATCTAACGGAGATAACTATTTCTTAGGCCGATATACCCTGACGAGTTATCTCCGTTTATACTATATAGAATAATGCCAAAATATAATCAGGCATACGAAAGTCATTTTTCGTGAAAAAGTCTACGAGAAATCCCATGCAAAATTGACTACTTTACCCGACTGAGACCACCGCGATATTTCGGTGTTTTTTGATTGATTTTTGTCTGTTTTTGTTGTTTCTTGTCTGATTTCGACTGATTTTTACCGATAAAAATGAAAAAAATATCGCAAAAATGATTTTCATGAAAAAGTCTACGAGAAATCCCATGCAAAATCGACTACTTTACCGACTGAAACCACTGAAAATCAGTCAAAAATCGACCAAAATCAGTAAAAAAAATCGACTAAAATCAGTCCCAAAAAAAGTAAATTTATTATTTGTTAAAATTTATTTATTTTTTGTAAACCAATCAGAAGATAGCCCATCAAAATCGGTGGCACAATCTAACGGAGATAACTCTTTCATAGGCCGATATACCCGACGAGTTATTTCCGTTAGTGTTATAACGAATAATACAACATGGAATTCAAGTGTATGTAAACTTAATGCTGTTCTTAAAATGATTTGAAAAAGCGGAATTTTGTATTCGTTCTGCTACTCTTCGTACTGAGGGCGTACAAATATCAAAATATTTTCCGGCTTCATTCATAGATGGAAATACAATTTCTTCATTATTTGCTGTATTAAATGATTTTACTGGGCTCCTTGTAACTGCTTTACAAGTACCAGTTCTTCCTCGTTTGGAATTCTCACTTGGTGTGACAGCTTGAAGGTTATTCAATGAATTATCAGTCTTAATATTATTTAAGTGATCAATAAGAAAACCATCCTTGATCAATCCATTATGACATTCGTATACAAAACGAAGATTAAGATACTTCTTCTTCCCAACAGTAAACCTCAAATACCCCATATTATTTACAGTACCAACTGGCTTCTTTGATCTGCAGTGTCTGATAATACCATCATGGGAAGCTTCATAGTTTGGAATCTCGGGATGCGGTTGGAATTCTTGGTTCATTTATATACTATATTATTGTTTGTCTAATTCATTGTTTGGTTGAATTATTACATTTGGAAATCTCTCAATGTAATCTTGAGGGGTTCTAATGACCTTGTCACTGACGCTGTCAGGGGTACAGCCATTAATAGAGTTTTTGATTTTCTTATCATAATAACGCTTCAACTCTCTGTATCTCTTACCACCACAACCGAGGCATAATTGTGATATTCCTCTCACCCTACCTACATTGTAAGCAGGGTAGCGGGCCATAACTCCCACCACGGACACTTTGCATATGATACCCACAGAATTCCTTTCTGCATGATATGTTACACGGGGTTACTGATCCAATCATAAGCCATTTGCAATGATTCATTATATAATAAATTCTCTATTTAAATACTTATCTTAATTATAACATGAAGGAGTTCGAGAGATTATCGAAAATTACACCTTGGAAAACTACTAAATTCAATCTCGATAGAGTCTCTGATAAACCAAAGAGTCTAATAAGTGATAGAACCATGATAAGTAAAATCAGCGATTGTTTTAATGAATTCAAGCGTGATGGAGCATCTCACTGTTGATCAACATTTAGAATTCATGGTAGTGTTGATGCTACCATGAACGACGAACGCGCAGCAGTGATAATCTCATATCTTACACAGAAAAAGTATTTTTTTAGAATAAAATTCATTATTAGTTCAGACACTGGAGATTGGATTATCATGGATAAATTTGAACCCATCTTGAAGGATAAAAGAACCGTCGTTGTGAGTCAAGATTCAAAACCAGGAATTCTGACTAGAATTGACAGACCGTACTACGAAAGATCTTATCCTGTAACAGCAGTTGTTTATGGAATATATCCGTTAAATGATAAACCGAGTATTGAAAAACTAGCACCGATGAAACTATCATCGCTGAATTGTGTAGCAGAACGAATATTAGAACACTTCACAAATGCATCCCGGGGGAACAAATTGACTGATCTAAGACGCAAAAAAATAACCGAGTGGGGACTAACAGTGAAACAGCGTGGGGCAGCAATTCAAAATGTGGCAGCGTTGGAACGAATACTAAAATTCCCAATATCAGTAGCGACGATAGCATGCGAGATATTATACGAACCGAAATATAAATCGAGAGGAGCTCCAACCAAAATTATTGATCATAACGAACTCGCATGGACACCTGCGGTAACAATATTTCCGCGGGAACGAACAATAAAGTATATACCCACGGAATTCTCTCCAGAATTCTCTGAGAAAAAATTGTTCGACGATATTTACCAGTTGAGAAAAAACGATCTGGTGTCATCGTGGTTACTTCACAGCGCTGAAAACCCTGAGGGTGGAGTCGATCAGTTTGTAAGACCCAATGGAGAATTATACCGTACCGAAGCCCTCCATGACAAGATGAAAAAACTAGCTAGTAGTTTCGTGAAGAGTTTCGACGATGAACAATTACTAACAAATTGCTTTACAATTCCGTCGGTTGCAGCTCATTCTGCGAGAAAGAGAAACTCGTGGAAACCAACACGAGCTGAATTTCTCACGGACATCAAATCAAGCTGCATCGAATACAACCACGGCGGATTATGGAATACAAAATACGACCCCAAAACCATTATTTCGGTTGATATAGTCGCGTGTTATCCCGGGAGTTTTCTCGGGTACGGAGAATGCGCTAAATACTTCAAGCGATTTGGACATCCCACCCATAAGATGGCACTTTTTGCGATTAATGGACCACTACCTGATTTTGATTTAACCGGATTCGCTCGTGTGGTATCGTTTGAATTGGCTAAAGGACTTCATCCCTGTTGTTATGTCTGGATTGGTAGACATATGTCGGAAAAACATTGGATGCCAATAGTGTTACTACGTTATATGATTGATTGTAACATGCTGATATCGCTGATTGTCAGTGAAGCAATTATATCATATCGAGCACAGACTGATGTCTGGTTACCACCACAACCTGATATAGATAGTATAATCAGCGAACAACGAAAACAGTTTCCTGATCTCGACGAAGAATATATCATGAATTGGTCCAAACTGTTATATGAAATCAGAAACAAAGATGCAAAAGATCTCGGTAGAAGAATAATTGGTAAGTTCACTCAAGGTGGTAAATACGACAATACAAGATATTCTTCACGGTTGATTATAGATGATGCTGAATACGATTTTATAATCGCGGATGTAACATCTAAGGGTATATATGTCGATCGTAAAGACGCTTTCTTATCCGATGGAACCAAATTGGGTACAGTTGTTACTTACAGGGATGGACACAGTCTTCAGTATACACATTTGAGGGCATCTATGCTGGCTTATGCTTCTATCAATTTATTTTCGATGATAAATAGATTTTCTGATACCGCAGTTAGAGTCGCCACTGATTCATTTTACATAGACATGAAACACAGCAACGCAGTGACCGAATTCACAAATTCCGACGAGAGTTGGGGATCATGGAGAATTAAGCGGGAAATACCATGTGATTATTCAAAATCAGTAGATGTTACGATTGAAGATAAATACTTGAAAAGCAGTCAGTGTTCAGAACTATCTAATGCACCGCAGATATCTGATCCTGTATGTAGATATAAAACAGTTTATTTAAACGGTTGTGGCGGGTCAGGAAAGACGACTAGCGCAATTGAATTCTTTCGTGGGAAATCAAACATGATTGTGTTAACACCAACACACAGACTCGCCAGAGAGATGAAACAACGAGGGGTTAATGCTTGTACTTATCATAGTTTGTTTCGATGGAAAGATGACGAATGGACTCCTGATCGAATGGGTGAAAAATCTGTCCCCGCCGTCATAATTTGGGATGAGATATGCACGGTGTCGTTAGATGTATTACAAAAGTTTCTCGAGTGGTTATTTCACGCGAATACAAAGGTCATCATGTGCGGCGATCATGGCCAACCACCACCATTTGTCGGTTTATCCCCGCATGATTGGCTAAAGAATTTTGTAGACTATTACGAAGAGATTAATACCGATCATAGAGCACTTGATGAACAATTACGCGAGTTCAAAATACTAATCAGATTACAACCTGATAGAATCTAATGTGAGATAGCGCGTGAAATAATTTCGGAAACTACCATGAAAGATTTCTGGAAAGCGTGGAGACCAAACGATTTGATAATCGCAAGTAGAAAGATAGTCAGAGACACACTTCAGATGAAGTTATTTGAAACGCATAAAGAAAAATTTGCAACACTTCCAGTTCCGTTATGTTATAGGACTTCGGATACACGAAAGCAGAATATTGAAGTTGATATTCCAGGACAGCGTGAAAAGCAGAATTTAGTGTTAAATGATATTGTATTGGTTGATATCAACGTCGTCGAGGATGCAATGTTTGCTGATAAATCCCCATGGACTCTAGGATACGCAGAGACGATACATTCTTCACAGGGATTAACTATCACAGACACAATTGTTTGGATAGTGGATAATCACATCGAGTGGTCAAATTTAGTTTATCTCGCAGTGTCCAGAGTACGAAGAATAAATCAATTTCGAAGAGTTGTCCTTACAGAGTCAGGAGATGATAATGACACTACAAAAAGTGATATTGTCACTGGTGATTTTATCACTAAGGACATAATCAGAAAAAAACTATCTGGTTATAAACAACAGGATAAAAAAAATAATAGAGAATTTGATATTGATGCTGAATTAATAATCGCGCTGAAGCAGCAACAGAATAATCACTTCGCGAGTTGCAATTGTATAATGCGCTGGTGCTGGTCGGATCCTCGACAATTTACCGTAGACAGAAAAGATAGCAGCGTAGGTCATACTAGAAATAATGTGATGCTGACTTGTCTTGAGTGCAACAGACGAAGAGGTGCTAGTTAAGACCACGTGGTGGTAATTGAGTATCCTCGGGTATCACTTGTAGTTGTTGTCGAGTAAATCCTCGCTGAGGGGCAGTTGAATCCAGTCTATAGATTGCTGGTCTACCCGTGGATCGTGTTATACCGGATATTTTATGCAAGGTGACACTCCAAATAGGATCAGTAGCCCTTTTTTGCCACCTTCAAGTTCTCCTAGTTCATATAAATATCTAAGAGTGACATTACCGAGAATCAGTTCTTTTGAAAAATCTTTTTGCGGTTGTACGGATATATACTTTTTTTAATCGCGTTGTTAGGTTTCATGTTGATTGTTCGAGTAATCTCGTTATTCAGCGCAGTAATCACAGCTGGTAATCTCTTGACCCATTCACAAGATCGTTTGTGTTGAATAAATTCTTTCGCGTATTGATATTTGAATAACCGCTCAGCAAGTGTAGGATTAAATCGTTCAACAATTGCCTGATCGCGATGTAGTGCAGTATGCCCTCGTCGTAACGCGGTATTAAGATGCTTCATTGTTGATAACACTACACCCTGAAATTCCTTGCCAGGATCAACTTGTAATAGATTTGTCCAGCGCAAAGGACCCCGCCGATAAATCTTTTCAAACGCAGAAGTCACTTCAGTTGAATGATTTTGTTTTTAGCGGCTCTGCTTGTTTGTATCGACTCGCAACATCAACTACGGTTAACGCGTATTTATAACCACCATCATGCGGCAGAAATAATATATCAGCTTGATGAACCTCATTGGGAACGGTCACATCAAAATGCGAGAAGTTAATTTGTTTAGGCGGCGGTAGATAAATTTGCCATATCGCCTGTTTGGATAACCAATTAGCCGCGGTGGTATTTTCACCTTTGCAGCGCTAAATAGATTCCATGTTATTATTAATTACCATCACCTAACATGAATTTACCTTTCATAGCTGAATTTACTAGCCATGAAGCCAACTTTTCCTTGAAAGATTTATCAGTGATAGAATTCAACGCGTGAATCAATTTTACATCTGCGATATGTCTATGTTGCAAATTACTGCTTTTATTAGCAACATCATGAGCATGACACGCCTTATCATTGGCGTTTATTGGATATTCACCCGGTCGGGGATGGTTTTGATCATCGAGTCTGATATCGAATCTGGTTCCGGGTCCAAAGTAACTATACCCTGGAAGGTGTTTTTCTCCTGGATACTTTGCCCTTGGTGTCCCTGGAAATTTAGTTAACTTGGCTGCAATATCACCTCCTCGTTTTTTTTTAATCTCTTTGATTTATCAAGGGAAACAAATCTAAATTACTTTGTACTGCATTGTACACACTTACCAGAAAGTGCTGATCGGTTATTTTTAGTTGTAATCTTCGTCAAGTCGTTTGTACCAGTACGCGCCTTACATTTCACACAATATAGATCCATAATTTATATATAATAACATGAATGTAATTGATTATTCAGCTACCCGACGACGGGAACCGATTAAACACCATGCGATGTTGCCGAATTCAATTAGAATGATTATAATCGGACCATCTGGAAGTGGCAAGACACAACTGTTACTTAATTTAATAACGAGATGGATGAAATGGGACAAGTTGTATTTGATAGCTCCTAGTGTAGACGATCAGCGATGTTACAATGTGCTAAAAGATTTTAACGACAGAGCGGTAGAAAAATCCGGCGAGGGTATTATTGAGTTTATAACCGATATCGATGAAGCACCGAGCATTGATGATATTGATGGAGATATTAACAATTTAGTCGTATACGACGATATGATGTTAGATAATCAAAAAAAACCTGCCAGGATATTTTACAGAGGTAGGCATAAAAACACCGACGTGATATATGTCACTCAGCGGTACACACAAATTCCGAAGGTGATCAGAGATAACTGCAATTTATTGTGTGTGTTTAACGGAGTTGATACACATGCTCTTAGAAATATTTGGCAAACTTGGTACGGCGGTGATATGGATCATAATAAATTAAGAATTTCTTTAGTCACGCTCAGTCAATCCAACATGGATTCGTGACGATAAATTTAGCAGATCCTCGAACGCGATATCGTGTCGGACTTGATAAAATATTCGGTTACCCATAGCAGCAGAGGGGGTGAATTCCAACGACATGGCGTTTTTTTTTTTTGCCAAATGGACCCTACAAGGAAGCCTTAGTTTGACGAATCGACCCCGTTCTCATATATTTACTAGGAAGCCTCAGTTTGTCAAATAAACCTTTCTAGTAAATATTAACGAGAAGGAAATCTATCTAACGCCTAAAAAGTTGGTCTGTTCACCCCCTCTGCTGCTGTTTATATTGTATTCCACAATGACTCCAAGTATAATATCGCTTATCTGATGCAATGGTCACACACACACACACACACACACACACACACACTGTGTATGTGTGTGTGTGTGTGTGCGTGTCTGTTTGTGTGTGTGTAAATGTGACCCTTAAATCAGATCAGCAAATGTCTTCAAATGCTTGATAGCCAATACCACCGGTTAAAAAGCGATCTAAATTAATCTAAAATATTGCCATGAGAGAAATGCACCCATATTTGGAATTAAGAACGAAAAATCGTTATGATTTACTAGTAGACCAGGAACACAAGATCCAAGATTCTTGTAGTTTAGACAATGTACCTGTAGTCAAGGAACTGATGCTACGAAACTTTAATACAAACACCATCCCAAAAACAATTAGATGCAACAATTACTAATAGTCATTCACACAGAATATGAATACAGAATTTCTTTCACAGCAAGAAAACATTATGCCCCTCCTTCCCCCCCCCCCCCCAGTTTACTATTGTTCAAGTCACTTCCTCCTCCGGCAGGAAATTGTATCGGCCTAGTCGTATGTGTGTATGTATTGCACAGCCGAAGCCGCATTTATCTTGGTTTGAAATGACGTTTGAAAATTGTCTGTGACTCGATCTTTTCAAGGCTTGCTTATAATAAAAAAAAAACAGTTATGTTGTCTTCGTTATAACTGTTACCAATTAAAATGAATAATCATTTCAGAAGTTATATCTTTAATTTTCAGCAAAATGGGGAGCAAACCACTGAACAAAAAACACAAGAAACCAATTGGGATTAAAACTTTTTTTTAATATCTTGCATATATTTAACACTCGAATGCTTAGAATAGCAAAGTTGTAAGTACTGATTACGTGTAACATATACAATAGTCATTATTTACTGATATACACTTTGTACTCTTTCTGTATAGAATTGTATTGTCAACCATATCAAAGAATCTTGTTATTGTGAGGTTAAACTTATGATTCGAATCGAATATTTTTTTTGTTGCTTTAATTCTGTTAGATTTGCACTATAGATGTTCTGACTCGTTCAGGATGGAAAAAAAAGTGAATAATGACCCACGTGTTCTTGCGATGTATTGTATTTGCATATGCTGAACATTTAAAAATCAGATAAAGATAAGTTTATGTACAATTTGCATTTGCCATCTACAAATCACTTTTGAGTAGAAATGTTCGAACTCATTGAGATTGAGTACAATACGTTAAATGTTTATTGAATATGCTAGTCAAAATCGTATGCCTAAGACTGTAGTTTATCCTAACATAATCAAGACAGGTTAACATAAGAAAGAATCAAGGGGATGCGGTGGGAGAAACAACACTCATCCTTGGATCATTTTTATGTTAATGAAACACAGATCGTCCCAAACGGCTCACGATTGGAACGTGTCCAGTTGATATATTCTGGAAAATGAAAAACATATTACTAAATATATATATATATATATATATATATATATATATATATATATATATATATATATATATATATATATATATATATATATATATATATATATATCGATATCGGCGGTTTTAAGTTATTAAGATACTTAGATTTGCTGTGGGCGTGCGGTCGACTTGAAATCAGTTTATAATCTTACTGTATAACATGAGGATGACAATATACACTAAACAAAAGGAGGCTTACAGAAACTGGTTGGTTGTTTGATTAGGAATTTTAACGTAGCTTTAACAATGTTTCAGTCACATCGCTACGATGTCTGCAGTGAGGCAGTTATTAGTGATGTCTAACAATGGGGCAAAATGCTGCAGACATGCAGCATGATGTCCCACCCAGTCACATTATCCTGACACCATGCCGACCAGTACTAACACTAACCTCTTAATGCTGAGCGCCAAGTGAGATATATGTTATTACCATTTGTGTAAGTCTTTGGTATGACTTGGCTAAGGATCGAACCAACGACCTCCCGCTCCCGCGGCGGACGCTCTAACCACCAAGCCACCACAGCGGTTACGAAAACTGTAAATTCACGTCCAAAAACCATTGGTCTACACAACAACAGACAGTTTTTTTCTTTCAAATATTTCCTAAGCTGAATAATCAGGAACATGTAGATTCCTTGTTTAAAAGCTGTTCATCAATTTACACGTACGGAATTTACACAACACCTTAATTTAATGTGGAAAAAAGAATTATGCACTCAGTTCAAATAAGAGATGTTACACATATTTTATACATGTGGAATAAACTATTGAGAAGACATTCAAATTTGGTGCAGCAATTTACTTTCATTTATCTGTGTATTTTATTACATATTATGTTGATGATAAAGCCATTAGAACCATATCGCATACTTACCCGAGATTGACAGATGGGAGGAATGTCAAATATTGATGGATCTTTCACACCCATTGTGATACCCGAAAAATTCAGCACTTCCAAGCCCACACCTGGAAATGTATAGAATAATAATCGTCAAAATAATTGTTAACTAAACGATTGTTGGACGTATAAAATATTTTTTAATCAAATCTTACATTTATTAAATTAGTTGAGTTTGTCACAAAAGTACCAAGTATTAACTACCTTCCATTTCGCAATTAGTCTACTCTCAGGAATATTCTGAAGATGTGTTTTCCTAAATTGTATTCACATATAACATATAAAGTTGCCAAAAATGGAACTGTTTGAATGCAGGTATCCTGTCTTAGAAAGAGGTTTTATCAATCTCTTAATTTATATAGATATGACAAGAACATACCAATTATGAACTATTTACCATTAACTCAGAATTTCATATTGTATGTCAATGTTACCATTATCTCAGAATTTCATATTGTATGTCCATATTATCATTATCTCAGAATTTCATATTGTATGTCCATGTTACCATTATCTCAGAATATTATATTGTCTGTTAACGTTGCCATTATCTTGGAATTTCATTTTGTTTGTCCATGTTACCATTATCTCAGAATTTCATATTGTATGTCCATGTTACCATTATCTCGGAATTTCATATTGTTTGTCCATGTTACCATTATCTCAGAATTTCATTTTGTATGTCCATGTTACCATTATTTCAGAATTTCATTTTGTATGTCAATGTTACCATTATTTCAGTATTTAATTTTGTATGTCCATGTTACCATTATCTCAGAATTTCACATTGTATGTCCATGTTACCATTATCTCAGAATTTCATATTGTATGTCCATGTTACCATTATCTCTGAATTTCATATTGTATGTCCATGTTACCATTATCTCAGAATTTTATATTGTATGTCCATGTTACCATTATTTCAGAATTTTATATTGTCTGTTCACGTTGCCATTATATCGGAATTTCATTTTATTTGTCCATGTTATCATTATCTCAGAATTTCATTTTGTATGTCCATGTTACCATTATCTCAGAATTTCATATTGTATGCCCATGTTACCATTATCTCAGAATTTTATATTGTATGTCCATGTTACCATTATTTCAGTATTTAATTTTGTATGTCCATGTTACCATTAGCTCAGAATTTCATATTGTATGTCCATGTTACCATTATCTCGGAATTTCATATTGTTTGTCCATGTTACCATTATCTCAGAATTTCATATTGTATGTCCATGTTACCATTATTTCAGTATTTCATTTTGTATGTCCATGTTACCATTATTTCAGTATTTAATTTTGTATGTCCATGTTACCATTATCTCAGAATTTCACATTGTATGTCCATGTTACCATTATCTCAGAATTTCATATTGTATCTCCATGTTACCATTATCTCAGAATTTCATATTGTATGTCCATTTTACCATTATCTCAGAATTTTATATTGTTTGTTCATGTTGCCATTATCTCGGAATTTCATATTGCATATCCATGTTGCCATTATCTCAGAATTTCATATTGTATGTCCATGTTACCATTATCTCAGAATTTCATATTGTATGTCCATGTTACCATTATCTCAGAATTTCATATTGTATGTCCATGTTACCATTATCTCAGAATTTCGTATTGTATGTCCATGTTACCATTATCTCAGAATTTTATATTGTTTGTTCATGTTGCCATTATCTTAGAATTTCATATTGTATGTCCATGTTACCATTATCTCAGAATTTCATATTGTATGTCCATGTTACCATTATCTCAGAATTTCATATTGTATGTCCATGTTACCATTATCTCAGAATTTCGTATTGTATGTCCATGTTACCATTATCTCAGAATTTTATATTGTTTGTTCATGTTGCCATTATCTAGGAATTTCATATTGCATATCCATGTTGCCATTATCTCAGAATTTCATTTTGTATGTCCATGTTACCATTATCTCAGAATTTCATATTGCATATCCATGGCCTTATAAGTATTAGGATACATCTTGCTGAATGTAATGCCACTCCTTTGAAATTGGCATAGCCTGCATTGTTGATTGGTGGAATGAGATATGCGCCTAACGTTTTGTACAAAGAACATTGCAAAATCACACAGTGTATTTACCTCGCTTCGGACCCAGGGGGAGCGAACATTCCATCTGGATAGGAACGCAGCCACTTGCTGTCACAGTGAAATATGTTTCTCTGTTTGCGATCATGAACTTGTAGGTTTTCACGGCTACCTTCTCAGATCCGGCACCCAAAAAAGTTTCCTCCACAAGGGTGGCATTTTCTGTAAGAAATGAATGAATAAATGGGTAAATTGATTTCTTCCTTTTAACTACATTAGTATAAAAATGCTCTATTTATGTGTGGTAACTAACAGGTCCTAGAACTAAAAGCACATTTATACTTCTGTTTGATAATTCATGAAACTGAAAGTTTTGTTTAATTACTAAGGAACACTGACTGCTTGAAGATGCATGCAAGGTGCACGTAATGAGAGAGAGAGAGAGAGAGACAGAGAGAGAGACAGAGACAGAGATATATCTTAACTATTTCGATCCGGTGATCTTGACAATGGAGACTACATAAATACATATTTATTGATGGTCTAAGGAACCAAAGGCATTGTATTACATTTCTAGCCTGTTGCTTACCTGGTATACATTGTGGCATCATTTGTTTCAGTACGCGTTTTGTACAACTCCCGTTCATAATGTTGTATTGTATTTCCTGGATTGAGAAAAGGTCTGTAAGATTAATCTAAAAATCAACAGAAGGAGCGATGTTCCATTCGACCGAGTAGCACGCGACACTCATACGAGTGATATGTACCTAGTATAAGGTCGAACGAGTTACAACTTGGTCGAATTCGCCTTAGCTTGCTACCACTAGTGTTCACGTAAAACGCAGTGCGCATTGTCTGTATTCGATACGACAAGAAGTTACAGAATTTGGTTTATAGATTAAATGAATAAAGTACGACAAGGCGATCATAATATACTTTTGTGTGAAGTGTTAAATGTGTGCGCGTTTTTTGTTTTCATATTTTCCAATATTCATTCCCGTTCGTTGTCATAAATATATTTTAATAAGTTTGTCTGTTCATATCACTAGATTAAAACATATTTGCCTGCATTATTCAATGGATTGAGAAAACCAAATACAAAATAACTACTACTACTACTACTACTACTACTACTGCTACTACTACTACTACTACTATAATAATATTAACAATAATAATAATAATAATAATGGAAATAACTATATAATGAGGTAATTAATAATAATAATAATAATAATAATAATAATAATAATAATAATAATAGATTGTATGAAATGGGCTTACTTTATTGTAGTCATTAATTATTGTTATATTTAATTCCTTCCCATTTATGAAGCTTTCTGCCTCTATTACCATCATCCCCAAGGTGACGTTCAGATGCACCATTGCTCTAACCTAGTATGATAAAAAAAATTAAATGATAGTTACTCAGGTGATCCGAATATTACTTTGAAATATTGTCTCATTGCAAGTAAGGAACAATAGCCATATTGCAACATCTATATGCTAGACACCGAGGCTAATAATTCCGCTTCATAAATGTTACGATTATCAGTCTTGCAAACAATAAGGTGTCAAAGCCAGTTGTGTATAACATGGCCATATGAACTTTTTACTGGCGCCTTATTTGGCTGCGAGCGATTCACAGATAAGTGATGAATTGCCTGTGTTGTTCAAAGAAACATCAAATGGGGTCCTATTTCACAATTGAAAGACTGCCGGGGACGGAGCAATGTCTGCTAATTAGGTATACCATGGGTGAATCGACATCCATTCGGAGTGTAGCAAGGCGTGGCCACCAATAAAATCGCAAGCTTAAATCTAGAATCTTGAAAACTAAACGTCACTAGTCACTAATCCATCTTGCTGGAATTATATAAGGGAAGTAAGTTTTAAGCTACTCCGAGGTCATTTGTAATCTTGTTGTTGCAATTTACTAAGGCAAGTTAATTGCACTTTAGTTATGTGCAGTATGTATACTTTATTAATAGAATCTTTAGTATGAAGAATTACCATTTTGTAGTGTTTGATTCATTTGTAGTGTTTGATCTACATGCACATTTGGAGATATGAGCAATGTTTGTTTAAAGAATTAATATTGTAATTCGATATTTGGTTAATTCGTAGCAACCTCGTGCATTTAGTCATGTGATATTCTAGCTTTGCAAATGTTGAATTGAATTATCGCTATAGGCGACAGAGAAGGGAAATACTCTAGTACAGTTGGTTACGAGTCTCTGGGAGACGAGAAAAGGACAGAACGGATGCAAACATTTCAAGTCAGACAGGGGAACGGAAGTGGAGGAAGTGGCAGGGTGATTGATGTAGTTGCTGGACTGAAGGGGTACTAGATTACCAGTCAAGGGAAAAGCATACTACAGATGAGTAGGAACAGAGGACAATAGGCGAATATATCACACTAAGTCAGATGTTGAAATAGGCCGTCACTTGGTCGAGAGGAAGACGAAAGAAAGGGTTTTAAATATTGAATTTCATGTGCGAAATGACTGCTATTGAATAGTATTAAATTGTTGTTTATTTGAATTTCACGTTTTGTGTATTCAGTAATTTACCTGTCGGCATGGCTGACTTGGGGCTCGCAGCTTTGCATCTGTTTATCACTAAATCAATTTCTGATTAAAACGAGCCAGGGTGGATCTTCTGTAATAATTACATGTATATATAATACTGGAAGCACCCCACCACCACCACCCCCACCCCCACCAACTAGAGACCTTTATCATCATCTACTCTTAATAATTGTTTTGTGAAATATATAAATTCTTCATTTAGGAAGTTAAGAAAGATATAGAAAAATATTAAAATGAATATGTCGTCTAAACAGATGCATTGCATTGCTCTATTTTGCTTAAAATAATCAATTAATAATTATTGAAACAATATTATATATATATATATATATATATATATATATATATATATATATATATATATATATATATATATATATATATATATATATATATATATATATATATATATATATATATATATATATATAATAATGATACTAACATTATCGTATCATCCCATCATATATTGGAAATAAGAACATTAGCATGTACAAGCATAATACTAGCAACAACAGCAACAGTTACAAATTCTTGATTTCCATTTACCTTTAAGAGAGAGGACATTCCTTCCAGGGTGGATCTTCTGTAATAATTACATGTATATATAATACTGGAAGCACCCCACCACCACCACCACCACCCCCACCAACTAGAGACCTTTATCATCATCTACTCTTAATAATTGTTTTGTGAAATATATAAATTCTTCATTTAGGAAGTTAAGAAAGATATAGAAAAATATTAAAATGAATATGTCGTCTAAACAGATGCATTGCATTGCTCTATTTTGCTTAAAATAATCAATTAATAATTATTGAAACAATATTATATATATATATATATATATATATATATATATATATATATATATATATATATATATATATATATATATATATATATATATATATAATAATAATGATACTAACATTATCGTATCATCCCATCATATATTGGAAATAAGAACATTAGCATGTACAAGCATAATACTAGCAACAACAGCAACAGTTACAAATTCTTGATTTCCATTTACCTTTAAGAGAGAGGACATTCCTTCCACTGCCGTACAGTCCACCATACCTGCGACACCCTCCATTGCGTCTGGGACACAGCACGTTTCCCCAGACACCATCGTAACCAAGCCAAGAACCAACATATAGAGCAACATTTGTAGTGATTATCTGAAATTTCACGGAATATGAAATATTCATTTCGTCTTTGAAAAAATGCTATTGTTTTGGTGATGTGAATGTATTCCAAGCGCAGACTTCTTTCCAATTAAATTTGTATAAACGCTCACAATACTCAAATGAACTCAAACGCATTATATATATATATATATATATATATATATATATATATATATATATATATATATATGTGTGTGTGTGTGTGTGTGTGTATGCATGTGTGTGTGTGTGTGTATGCATATGTGTGTGTGTTTATACAGAAAAATAAAGAAAGAAAAAAAGAAAGAATCAAAGAGAGAAACAAAGAAAGAAAAAGAAAGAGAATTGAAATAAAAATCAACTGTAGAATTACAGAAGTGATATTGAAACCAACAGAAATGCATGTATCATTTTTAGATGTTAATATAATTTAACATTTGAATATAACTATGTAAAAGAAATATATCCACCAATATGAAGAATATTCAATATGTCATACCAGGTCATATAAAACAACGGTATACCATATAGCCAAGCCAATATATATTGATCATTGTTTTAGATGACTGTCAGTTACAAAATTATTTTAATGAATTAAACAAATCGATCCAAATAAGAAATCAGTTCATACGTATAATTGATATTGCTTATAATTTTACTGAACATCAAGCTATAAACGAAGCGAAAGGTGCGATAGACAAAAATATGATTCCTATCATAATACAAAAGAATCCTTGATTACCAAAAATAGGTCTTGTAATTAATAAATACTGGAGTCTTCTCAATGTATTAAATAAAAACAGCAAAAAACACTTTACAAAACATATGTTTCTTATAGAAGACTCAAAAATTTGCAAGACATTTTTATTAGAACTAAACCGACAGAAAATATAAAAAGATGTTTTTTTTCATCATCTAATTGTAACAATGATCTCAATGTACATATATTATATAACGTACCTATTTTAGTAGCTCAAAATACAAAAGAAGTGTGTTCTATACGCCATAGAACTGATTGCATATCAACTCATCTGATTTATTTGATAACCTGTTACAAAAGTAATATGCAATAATTGGATTAACATTTAAACAAGCTTTTAAGAAAATAAGAAACCATCTCTTTCGTATAAAAGTGTTATTAATCTTCAGTTCTCCTTTACTGTTTAAATATATATTGACACAAATAATCGCTCTTTATGCGAGTTTGTTTCATGCCAATCATTGGTGTGCATGGAGAGATTAATAGACTGATTAGAGAAAATTATTGGATTGAATTTTCATAGTTCATATATTTTGTATCCCAATGGCCTAGTTAGCAAGGTATTGTATAAAACTGTGTTAGCGTTTGAAATGTCACATGACTTTAATTGCTGTATACACCTGAAAAGTGATGGCAACATTATTATAGGATTGAGGCTTTTAAGCTGATATGTAATGAGTTCCAGTCTTGCCTGTTTTGACCATTTAATAATCATTGTAAAGAAAGCTACAATTTTATGTGAAAGTTTCATTTTTGTCAAGGATTATACGGACGGCCATACGGACCGTCAAGAAAGATAAGCTCCAAGGAACACCTATTTATTAATTTGCCTGATTTTAGTTGTTAATCAGGCAAAGATATAAAACATACACAATATTAATATTTGCAAAAAATGCCGTACCCGACTGTGGGTTCCGGAATGTAGAATAGGCTCTAAGTGACTAGAATGGTGGTTGTTCAGTGGTCAGCGTGGTGGACTCCCGACCGAAAAGGCACGGATTCTACTTATACCTTAAGATCATGGCGTGTCGTTGGGAAGGAAACGTATACTCTAATTGCCAACAGTGTTAATTCAGCATTGATGATCCATAAAACGCAAACCAAACCTAAGTAAACTTAGGTAATTTAGTAAAGTTTCTTCATAAATAGCAGAAACAGGCCACCTTGGAAATGGTTGAGATTTCAGTTCTGACACGGCTATTGATTCAGTTGTTCTCGTATCATTATTCCAAGGTGGGGAGTAGTGTAGTCATTCGTTTTTCGGGGTTTTGGGGGAATATTTGTTTGTCTTTATGCTGATAAAAGAAAATATCAATTACTATGATACTGATCACGACCTAATTAGCATATGAAGTAATTACATTAGATTAATATATATACATACGTCTCTTGGCTTTAGCAAAATGTAACAAAGATTGAAAACAAAAGCTTTCTAAAATTTAACTAATAATGTATTTTTATGAAAATCAATGTCAGTATGAAAAGAAACTTATGTTCTAACGAATAACATCTAAAAAAAAATCCAAACATAATCCACGTGTTAAATTTTTAAGTCCTAGTAATCAAATGTTCTAATGAATTGAAATTTGAGTCCCGATGAGAATGATGAAGTATGAATAGTGTTATATCTACAGTTCTTTGTAGAAGCACAATAAATAACACTGCTGTGTTGGAAATCAAAATAAAAGTTTTAAGAACTGTCTTCGTTAAAGAATAGTGTTTGAGCACTCAAATATGTCTGGATAAAAATTTAATCTTTTGAAATCCAAATAATCTGAAGAAAAAGTAACATATAACTCGAAAACTGTCTATAAATTAAGAAAACAAGTTGATATCAAGTATTTTAGCCCTACTAATATTATTTCTTTTAAATAAAATAAATGTGTTACAGTAATTGGAGACGCAAAAAAGATACCCGTATGAGGGTCATGTAATCATGTTTACATCAGATACTCATAATATGACCCAAAATCATTTTACTCAAAGAATACATTGTACGATTGTTGTTTACTTCTTTTTTATTCGAGATATTCGGAGCTTTAGGAGGAAGAGGTGCACATTTATTCTGGAATTTAAATTTGTTTGTTTGGTATCTCTCTCTCGAAAGCGCGCAGCATAAACTCCATATGCCATTTTATAGTGAGCACACATCAAAGAGTGTAGAATTCTTTATATTGAGTAGAAATAAACTAAAAGTTTGAATCAGTTTGAGCAGACATCAAAGTGTGTACACTTTTAATATTGAGTAGAAATAAACTAATAGTTTGAATAATTGTTTCCAGCCAGCAGACATCAAAGTATACACTCTTAATATTGAGTAGAAATAAACTAATAGTTTTGTAATAAATTTGGAGTATGTATATTTGACAGCACCCCATTTTTAAGCAATTCTTAGATTTATTTGTGTGATTATTTGGTCTTCGGTGCCATGGAAATATTCCTAGCCCGAAATAATCAGCCAATTAGTAGGAGCAAACGTCACAGAGCCGAGTGTTAGTGAGTTTGAACCATGCTTGGGTTTGTTAATAGTTAATTTAGACCCAAGCCGAATGACTGTCCCTGGCATAGTCCATATTGAAATCTAGTGGTGTATAATAGTGTTGTGGTTGATATGGCAGTATTTACGGTAGGAAACCAGTAAATTACGCAATGGAATCAATAAGTTGGGACTTGGTAGATACCTTTTATGTGTTTAGAGTGGTAAATAGGCGTATCTATATACGGGTGATACGCCGGAAATTATGTGGAATGACTGGCCTAGGGTCGCGCAGTTAAATATTTTCCAGTTAGAAAGGGAATACTAGTGTATTTTCTATGGCATAATGGGATGGCGGTACGGAAATCTGATGACAATGAAGTAAAACCATGCAAAGGTGCGGTTAATGGACTTTTTGGCAAGTAGTTTTAACTGTGGTCACCAATTGATTAGAGCAAAATTTATTAAATAAAGACAGACACGTCTGACTTTCCATTTTACAACTCAAGTTGTATGGAAGTCTTTGTAAATATGGGGAAAACATATGACTTCCAGCGGGACTCGCGCCAGGGTTTTGATACCGCTCGGTCAAGTGAATACCCCTGTGTTTGTAACAGTTTGAATAACTGTTTTCAGTGAACAGACATCAAGATACGCATTTACGCATTAAAAGCCTAGACAACTATAAATACCAAATTTATTTTGTGACAATTTGAAAATCTTATATAACCATGGACGAGACTAAGTCACAGAAGGGGAAAGAGCAGTCCCGGATTACCCATTAGGCAGAGTAGGCAACTGCCTATGGGCCCTGCGACTTTTATGGGCCCCATTAGGGGCCCCCAGGGGCCCCCATGAGACTGTGACCGTGGGTCTGTGGCCCCAAAAGTTGACTGCCTATAGGCCTCCACGGTGCTTAATCCGGCTCTGGGAAAGAGCATATAATATCTGATGGATATCGATATAGAAAAGACCGAGTCAATGCCGACGGCAGTGCATTGTGGAATGCTGTAAACGTGATTGTAAAGGGCGAATTAAATAATCGCAGTTCACACAAGCATTGTGCTTTCTGAGCATAGATCATTTGTGTGTGTGTTATTGTATAATATATAAGTTTACTCTTACCTCTTTCGCCAGTCAAATCAATGTATGAATGGATTCTGCTGTAGCGTTTGCTTGATCGACAAGCTGACAATATGTATACTGTTTTACTCTCCCTCTGCATTTGGTTAAATGGAGAATGTGAGCATGTCTTATTTGCATACATAGTATCATGTGACCACCCAGGTATTATACAATTTTTCATCATTTCTAAGCATATAATCAAAGCAAAGGCTGTATATAGCGAATGCAAACACATGGAAATAGTTATAAAGATCATATTACTATTATTTACAGTGGCGTAGCGAGGATATTTGGCTCCCAGGGCAAAACACCCAAGTTTGCGGCGCCCAGAGCAAAACACCCAAATTTGCGCCCCCTGCTGCCCCTGTTGCGCAGTTATGTTGATCCTATGGGCCTCATTTGGCACCTCCTAGCCACCGCCGCCCGGGGCGAATACCCCACCTGTCCCACCAACCCGTCGCTACGACACTGATTATTTAAGGTTAGCTTTTTGTTGAATTAATATTGCTTTGAGGCTATGCTGATATTAATGTTAACGAAGATATTTTTTGAAAACAAAATGCTAATCAAGATAACCACAAATATTCAGTTGGTTTTTGTCTTACGTGCATACTATTCTCTGTTGCTAGATAACACCGTCTGATGCTGTTATGGCGAATTGTGCATTCATTCTTTACTGACAATTAGGAGTGGGTACTGACCTAGCTATATGAATTTTCTAGTACTAACGTCTATGATCCCTGGGCTGACAATACAGCAGTGTGATTAAATGGTCTGACGGTCTGCCACATTCACTAATCCCAGTACATAACAGGTGGAAATTATAACGTCATTACCATTACCCAAAATCTGACTGTGGACAATAACATACTCTCTAAAAAAATGGTCAAGAATATCTGCGTTTATGTAAACAGAGATACCAAATATTAGACTAGATTATCCATGATTTGCCGACTGGATCTTCATCATCATGTGCAGATCTTGTCACATATCTTCATATCTATCATTCATGATGGAGCTAATAGTAACATTTTTTATTTTTTAATCTCGAAAAAGGTTTCTATCATATTTTAATGGACTATTTAACTTTTCATTTAAGTTTTAACTTAGATAACCTTTGAAAGAAAAAAAAAATATTACTTAAAAGAAATTAACGAAACTATTACTTGAAGAAAAGAAATGTTGGTAAATCAGGAACCTTCTCAAAATTACACTATTGTAAATGAAATTAAAGCAATGATATGATATTGAGAACATTTTTAACAAATATTCGATCGGATTCAAACTATTTAACTCCGATTGCCTTGGTGTAGGACAAATGGAAACGCTTTTGCACAAACCTTCTCTCCAGTATTACGCGGTAGGAAATAAATTGGACAAGATGTAACACGTTAAATGTCGAGAACCGTTGAAAACTAACCTTGTCGTTGCATCTGATCAACAAAAGCTAAATTTTATTTATGATTGTTGAATAGCGTAGAAGATGCAAGCTGTACGGATTAAGGGGTAAGTGGTCAAAAAATAAAGTGGGAAATGCTGTGTGCATAATGTATGTGGGTTGATAATGTATGTACATGCATATCTCCACAATAATTATAATGATGGACATACATATTTTCCCAACAATAATGTATTTAATACACTTTTTATAGATATTAATAATACGTGATTATAATTCCCCTCTTCATCCTTGTAACCCACCCTCATCCAGATTATAGGCACAAGCCCAGACGTAGCAACACCTACTGAATTGAATCAGATCTTGTAAGTAAACTGAGAGAAGCTGTATGTGCAAAGCGCGCGACTATAATCAATCAGTGCGGAAATGATACATTAGACTGCTTTCAATATTGGCGGTCCAGAGTGACCCAGTGGTTCAGAGAGCTCTCTGTTACGTATCACTGCCATCTCATCTCTGGCTGCGTGTGTTCGAGTCTGTGTTCGGCCAATGTGGGTATGTGAGAAAGCTTGCCAGTAGCTTCTCGTGTGTCAGTTGTTTTTTCCGGTTTTGTTTCTTCAGGGTTCCTCTACCAAGAATACTGGCCGCCATGTATAGCCTATCGTGTGCTGAAAACTGGCGTTACACCCTTACAACAACAAATGATCATTCTAAGCAGGAAATGTCGACGTAGTATGGTTTGCGTAGAACTGAAACATGAGAAAATCGAAGTTTAGTGATATAAGGAAGTGGTCTACAGGAGCTTGTTGAAGAATATCCTTACTATATATATATATATATATATATATATATATATATATATATATATATATATATATATATATATATATATATATATATATATATATATGCTACCAATCAAATCAATATGGAACGAAGAAATAGAACATGGAAAGAAGTTTATAGAAATCAACTAGGATATTTTGCAGGTATTTAAGAAAAAAAATACATCGTTAAGATTTATGTTTTCGGTTTGAAAATTAATGTGCTATTTCTTGTTTTCCCCAGGACGCCTCTAAATGAATTATATTAAGCGTGTGTGTGTGTGTGTCTGTGCGTGTGTCTGTGCGTGTTTGTGATTTGGATTTTTAACGTACATTCATAATTTTTCAGTCATATTGTACGATGTATGCAGTACGTCAGTTTATAGTGATATCTAGAAACTGGGGCATCGAGTCAAAGAAATGTAGGATGATGTCCCACCCAATATTATCCTGACACCAGACTGACCAGTCCTAACACTAAACTTTTAATGAAGAGCGCCAAGCGAGGCAACTATTACCATGATTTTGTTAAGTCTTTGGTATGACTAGGCATCTGGAACGGTTATAAAGCGACTGTAAATACGTCTGAATGTCCATTCCGAGATAAGAAGACATATTTTTGTTCCCCTTTTATCTGTGACATAATATCAATCCTTCAGTTTAATTTGATTTCAATTTCAATATCAAAGGAAAATAAGAAGTCATGAAGAAAACATCGCATATATTTGATGAAAGTTCAACAGCTGTTTTATGGTTCAAGCAGATTGGCTTGTTCTTTAGATAGCAATATGTTGACTTAAAACACTCTTCGTTCTATGTTTGTCTGAAGTAGATTTTATGAGCAGTGTACATATTTAGGGTGATCTTCACACATATTCTATCAATCACTTTTCTGTATTAGAAAAACTGGAAGTCCCTATATATATATATATATATATATATATATATATATATATATATATATATATATATATATATATATATATATATATATATATATATATATATAATCCTTTTCCCCTCAGGGTAGGCGATTGGGTAAACCTGACTAATGTCTTTGTTTGCAAACAACATAATACATAGCTACAGTTTGTTCATGTGTGTATATTGTATTTTAAGATTATTTTTTTTTGGAGGTAAACATGTCTACCTAGATTTGATTTAAGTGCATTTATTTTTCATTTCAGGGAATTTCTCATGTAATTGTTGCTTCCTGTGTTCATTACTAAACTTATTGTAATGGACCCGATCTTTCATAACAACTTAGAATGTTCCAGAAATGAACTTTTGATCCTCATCCTCGCCGTCATTTTATGTTTTAGTTTTTACATTAAGGTTCTTTGCATTAGAATTACTCATTCCTATCCTAATATCTGAGATAGAATCAGTCTTTTCGTTCTGCTCAGTTTTAATTTGAGGGGATTTAAATGTACACTTTGTTTCCTAGCTACATAAGTTATTTGTTGAATTTTACAAACTTTCTTGGTTTGATAATTTGAATCAATATCTAAAATATGGCTGGATATGATAGTCATAAATACGGTAAATTATTTCATGTTGACAATGTGATTATAAAGCATCTATTTAGCTTTATTAGTGTCAAGTGCCAAATTTTTCGTCAGTGAAATCCAGTAATTAATTCGTAGGCTAGCCGACAATCAACTGTCTTGGAGTAGAGTTTGAACGGAAAGAATGTTAGTTTACCTCGGTCAGACTGTTACAATATTTAGAGTGAAAACGGACTGAGTGTTTGACACGCATAAACTAGGTGATTCCGCACGTAGAACTGTCAGACTGATTGGAAACACATGATAAGGTGACATTTCGATCCTACGTGGCATTTTTGGCATCTTGATAGACGGTTTTCAAAAGGTCCGCAAGGATAGCATTTATTCCGATTGGTCAAATGTATAGGAAAGAGGGTTGGGTCGAAACCTAGAATTGGGGAATATATTCTCTGAGTTAATGAGTTTGAATTAGTCTGAAAATTTCTCTGCAAGAGAGAAAACCAAAGGTGGAAGTAATTACCAGGACTCCGAGCGTGCTTTGAAAGACAGACGTTCGTAAAATTGTGGTATAAAATTGTGGTTCCAGGGAACTGAATGTGGAACGATTGTAAGACGCCAAAAACACAAGGTATTTAACTCAAATTCACCTTTATCATGACGTAATGTATATGATGTTTTTCTTTGTCATAGATGCATAATGTATCGTTACTATGATACAAATAGTTCAGTATTACATTGATTTAATAACGTACTTTGATATGTTTCTTTGTTACAGATGGATGATGTGTTCATATTTTTGTATGGATAGTCGGTTTTACAGTGATTTAATAATGTATTTTTGAATTCTGAATTAGCATTTTTTACCTTATATACTTAGGTAGGTAAATGGGTGGTGTAGAAAACCCGCCGTGTATATTTATGATTGGAAAGTGTTACATTAATTTGAATTTATCATATTAGTAAATATGGATTGTGTGTTATGATATATTGCCTCACTTTACGTAATGATTTACGGGAATATATGACTTTCCCGAATTCTGATGTCGATAATTAGCAGTATAGCTCTATTGATCTGAAGACTTGTATAGTATTTGTTAGCTGTATAAATGATAACACTGATAGTAAGATCTGATTTTTCGAACCTGAAGACGGACTTACAATCTCAACTCTTAAAGTAACGAGATACTTAGGGCGTTTTACCCTTTTCTTTTCAAAGGAAAAATAGTTTGTTTGAAGATCGAATAAGAAATAGCGAGGAAGTCGAAATTCAGAGACGGAAAAAAGAAGTTGGAAGACAGAGTTGTGTAATGCCATGTACAACCAAAGGGCAAGCTCAAGTTGAGACTAACGCAGAAGAAGAAAAAACCAGTCGACGAACAAGGTCATTTTGAATCACCCAACAGTCCAATGTTAAATGAACATTCGATTCCATGATGAAATTTACTTTCATTATTAACGGCTAACTTCATTTATTTTTATTAGTGTTTGGGATTTTTATGAATGTATCCATTATTTTAAAGCTTCAGTTTATGTATTTCTGAACTAAGTGTATTCAGAAAGAAAGAAATTGTAATTCACAGTGTCATTCTTTTCCTAATTGTATTTTAATTAAATTCATCTTTTATCTTTACGGGGGCTCGTGTGTTATCTTGTTCAAAGTACCATCTCAGATTACCATATCCATTAACCGGGCAAATTACACCGTAGAGATCATCTTCTAGATAACGATAATTAGAGGGAGGCGGTCTTCAAGTGTTGTTTTTCCAAGTTGCGCAATACCTCTGACCAGGCCTTGTGCTATATTGTACTAATAACACTTTGATAACTGGCAGCACCCTTACAATTAGTAATTGAAAGTAGGAGAGTGAGGCTATTCGTGCGGATTATACTGCAGGTAGGAATTTGAAACAGATCATAGAAGGTGTTTTTGTTACAGATCATACATGAGTCTGATAGGGATAGAACAAGGTGTAATAGAAATTGCTATACATGATACCTAACGATAAGAAGAAAAGAAGAAGCATCAGGATAAAAAAGAAATTTAAAACATGACGAAGAAACTACAGAAACACTAAAATGGAAACCCAGTTTTGGATCAAAGCAAAATGTTATTTGTTTTTTTTTTCTCTTTGATTTATTACTTTATTCTATACTCATGAAATGGATCATTAAGCAAGACGAACTTACTCTTAATATTACACTGGAAGTTTCTACATTATTATGTACAGACTATATATTAGATTCATCTCATGCGCAAAAAAACGTTAAAAACATCAAACCCACAAATGTGCCGAGAAATATAGATACATATATAATAGTATGCGAACGTAAACGGTATGATAATATGCTTTCCCAAATTAAATCGGGTCACAAAGTCTTTTTTTATTGATTTGTTACGTTTATCACGTATAATCTCCCTTAATTTTGTGCTGAAGTGGGCCTTCATGATATTTCGAATCAATCAATCGCTAACAATGATGAAGGACTTTTATCGTATTATTATATGTTGATAAGACAACACCAGTGGCTTTCATTCAATCTTAGATTTTCCGTCATACATCACATAGCTCTTTCTTACTTCTACTATCAACCATGACCACAACCCCACCTCTCTCTCTCTCTCTCTCTCTCTCTCTCTCTCTCTCTCTCTCTCTCTCTCTCTCTCTCTCTCTCTCTCTCTCTCTCTCTCTCTCTCTCTGTTGATACGTAAGACCTTCTCGTTTCTCTATTGTTTTCAAACAAAGTTTAGGTATGCATTATAATATCTCTCCAGTCATTATCTATTTATAAAGTGTCACCTAAAGCTTCAACTTCCACTCCTATTATTTTCCTTGTTAAGACTTCCCACCCTTCCGTTTTCTTCCTCATCTCCTTATTTTCTATATATATATAACCTCTTTAGTGGATGTAGTAACAGGTTTGAATAAATTGTTCAGCACCAATTGCAAAATCGACTTGAGCTTCCTGTAGCTGTTGAAGTTTTTCTCTGACAGAATCTCTCACAAGGATAAATCTCTTTATTGCCTCTAATTGCTCTAGAGCTAGTCTAGTTGATAACGGTTCTCCTACCAGTATTGTTATATCATGTGATTTAAGTTATAACAAATAACAAAACCGCAACAAATACGTTTGTTTTTGTCCCAACAGTCCTGGTTTGACAAATGGAAACCAAGTACGAAACCGAAACTGTCATATATTAGTTTATCGGAAAAAAAATTTTGGTATGATTTACCGCATCATAGAGGCTTTATTTTTGTCTAAACCTAGATTGTTCAAACGTTTTCTGTTTGACAAATAAACACCTCGTATGAAATAGAAACTGTTATATATTAGTTTGTCTGAAATAATTTCGGTATGTTTCACACCGCATCAAAGAGGTTATATCTTTGTCTAAAAACTTTGTCTGTTCACCCGCCTTACTACTTAATTTCACAAACACAAAGATCTGCTTTCTGGGACATGAAAATAATGTATATACGAAATGCTCTATGATTTACGAACATCAATTCACTACCAACTCCAGCATGGAGATATTTGTTTACAATCAGTAGTCGCAAGGAAAATATGTGTATACAAAAATTGTTTATTACTTTGATTAATTGATGTAAGTACAAAAGAATATTTATCTGCATACACAGTTCTAATGTCCATAAGTTTTGTTTTTTACAATAATATCTCTATGTAAATACGTAATAATGAAGGAACTTAACCTTCAACATATAGCACGAGATTATATAGTGGTCCATGGCCCATATTTGTGCTTGTGAGCATTCAGCATTTTCTTATTTCTACATGAATCAATATCAAAATTATGGCTGGATATGATTGTCATAGATACGGTAAATTATTTCATGTTGACAAGGTGACTATAAAGCATCTATTTGGCTTTATTAGTAATTGAAAGTAGGAGAATGAAGATATTCGTGCGGATTATGCTGTAGGTAGGAATCTGAAACAGATCATAAAAGGTGTTTTTGTTACAGATCATAAATGAGTCTGATAGGGACAGAACAAGGTGTAATAGAAATTGATATACATGCTAAATAACGATAAGAAGAAAAGAAGAAGCATCAGGATAAAAAAGAAATTTAAAACATGACGAAAAAAATATAGAAACACTAAAATGGAAACCCAGTTTTGGATCAAAGCAAAATGTTATTTGTTTTTTTTTTCTCTTTGATTTATTACTTTATTCTATACTCATGAAATGGATCATTAAGCAAGACGAACTTACTCTTAATATTACACTGGAAGTTTCTAAATTATTATGTACAAACTATATATTAGATTCATCTCATCCGCAAAAAACGTTAATAACATCAAACCCACAATTGTGCCGAGAAATATAAATACATATATAATAGTATGCGAAAGTAAACGGTAGGATATTATGCTTTCTAAATCGATTCACTAAGATTTTTTTAATTATTTGTTACATTTATCACGTATCATCTCCCTTAATTATGTATTGCACGGGGCTTCATGATATTTTGAATCAATCAATATCTAACAATGATGAAGGACTTTTATCATATTATTATATGTTGATAAGACAACACCAGTGGCTTTCATTCAATCTTAGATTCTCCGTCATACATCACATAGCTCTTACTTTATTCTACTATCTACCATGACCACAACCCCACCTCTCTCTCTCTCTCTCTCTCTCTCTCTCTCTCTCTCTCTCTCTCTCTCTCTCTCTCTCTCTCTCTCTCTCTCTCTCTTTGTTGACACGTAAGACCTTCTCGTTTCTCTATTGTTTTCAAACAAAGGTCAGGTATGCATTGAAATATCTCTGTAGTTATTATCTATCTATGAATTGTCATCTAAAGCTTCGACTACCACTCCTATTAATTTCCTTGCTATGAGTTCCCACCCGTTTTTCTTCCTCGTCTCCTTATTTTCCGTATATAACTTCTTTAGTGGTTGTAGTAACAGGTTTGAATAATTGTTTAGCACCAATTGCAAAATCGATTTGAGCTTCCTGTCGCTGTTGAAGTTTTTGTCTGACAGAATCTCTCACAAGGATGAATCTCTTTATTGCCTCTAATTGTTCTAGAGCTAGTTTAGTTGATAACGGTTCTCCTACCATTATTGTTATATCATGTGATTTAATTTATAACAACTAACAAAACCGCAACAACAAATACGTCTGTTTTTGTCCCAACAGTCCTGGTTTGACAAATTAAAACCTCGTACGAAACCGAAACTGTTATATATTAGTTTATCTGAAATAGTTTTGGTATGATTTACCGCATCATAGAGGCTTTATTTTTGTCTAAACCTAGGTTGTTCAAAAGTTTTCTGTATGACAAATAAACACATCGTATGAAATAGAAACTGTTATATATTAGTTTGTCTGAAATAATTTCGGTATGTTTCACACCGCATCAAAGAGGTTGTATATTTGTCTAAAAACTTTGTCTGTTCACCCGCCTTACTACTTAATTTCACAAACACAAAGATCTGCTTTCTGGGACATGAAAATAATGTAAATACGCAATCCTCTATGATTTACGAACATCAATTCACTACCAACTCCAGCATGGAGATATTTGTTTACAATCAGTAGTCGCGAGGAAAATATGTGTATACAAAAATTATTTATTACTTTGATTTAATCGATGTAAGTACAAAAGCATATTTATCTGCATACACAGTTGTAATGTCCATACGTTTCGTTTTTTATAATATCTCTATGTAAATACGTAATAATGAAGGAACTTAACCTTCAACATATAGCACGAGCTTATATAGTGGTCCATGGCCCATACTTTTGTGCTTGTGAGCATTCTATATTTTCCTATTTCTACATTACAGTTCTTATACAAAAGTAATTCATATTTGTCCTTGTTCCGAAATTCGTTTGTGTGTGCTGTTGTATACTATGTAAATTTATCCTTACATCTCTCGCCAGCCAAATCTATGTATGAATGGATTCCGCTGTGGGGTTTGCTTGATCGGCAAGCTGACAATATGTATACTGTTTTACTCTCCCTCTGCATTTGGTTAAATGGAGAATGTGCGCATGTCTTATTTCCATATATAGAATAATGTGACCACCGAGGAGCTATGCAACTTTTCATCATTTCTAAGCATAGAATCAAAGCAAAGGCTGTATATAGCGAATGCAAACACATGGAAATAGTTATAAAGATCACATTAATATAATGTAAGATTAGCTCTTTGCTGAAAGAATATTGTTTTGAGGCTATGCTGACATTAATGTTAACTAAGATATTTTTTGAAAACAAAAATGCGAATCAAGATAACCACAACAATTCAGTTGGTCTTTGTCTTACGTGCATACTATTCTCTGTTGCTAGATAACACCGTCTGATGCTGTTATGGCGAATTGTGCATTCATTCTTTACTGACAATTAGGAGTGGGTACTGACCTAGCTATATGAATTTTCTAGTACTAACGTATAGGGTCCCTGGGCTGACAATACAGCAGTGTGATTAAATGGTCTGACGGTCTGACACATTCACTAAACTGAGTACATAACAGGTGGAAATTATAACGTCATTACCATTAACCCAAATTTTCACTGTGGACCATAAAATACTCTCTAACAAATGGTCAAGAACATCTGCGTTTATGTAAAGAGAGATGCCAAATATTAGACTAGAGTATCCATGATTTGGCGAATGGTGCAGTTCTTGTCATATATCTTCATATCTATCATTCAGAATGGAGCTAATAGGAACTTTTTAATCTTTAATCCCGAAAAAGGCTTCTATCTGATTTTAAGTGACTATTAAACTTTACATTTAAATTTTAACAGAAACTTTGGAACAAAAAAATATTACTTAAAAGAAACTGTACATAAACTCTTACTTTCAAAAAATGCTGGAAAGTCACAAACTTTCTCTCAGTTCCATTATTGTAAAAGAAATCATAGCAATGATTTGATATTGAGAGAAAAAAGTGTATTCGATCGGATTCGAACAATTTAATTCCGATTGCCTTGATGTAGGACAAATGGAAACGCTTTTGCACAAACCTTCTCTCCAGTATTGCGCGGTAAGAAATAAATTGGATAAGATATAACACGTTAAATTTCGAGAAAATTTCCGATGAAAACTAACTAACCTGGTATAGTTACACCTGGTCAACAAAGGCTATTGGCTAAGATATATATATATATATATATATATATATATATATATATATATATATATATATATATATATATATATATATATATATATATATATATATATATATATATATATATATATATATATATATATATATATATATATATATATATATATATATATATATATATATATATATATATATATATACATATTTATGGTTGATGAACAGCGTAGCAGATGCAAGCTGTACAGACTAGTGGGAAAGTGATCAAAGAGTAAAGTATTTAATGCATTTACTTGCCTGGGTGCATAACGGTTGTGGGTTGTGATCGTATGTGCATGCATATCTACACAATAATTGCAATAATATACAAACATATTTTCTCAACAATAATGTGTTCAGAGCATAGGCGTAGCAACACCTGCTGAATTGACTCAGATCTAGTAAGTAAACTGAGAGAAGCTGTATGTGCAAAGCACGTGACTATACTCAATCAGTGCGGAAATTGTACATTAGACTGCTTTCGATAATGAGGTCCCCGAGTGATCGAGTGGTCTAAAGCGCTCTCCGTCACGGATCACAGTCATCTCATCTCTGCTTGCCTGGGTTTAAGTCTCACATTCGGGCAACATGGATATGTGAAAAAGCTTGGGAGTAGCTCCTCGTGGGTCGGTGTTTTTTCCCGGTTTTTTTCCAGGATTCTTCCTCCTCAATTAATACTGGACGTCATATATAGCTACCGTGTGCGGAAAACTGGCGTTACACTATAAACCAACAAATAATTATTCTGAGCAGGAAATGTCGACGTATTATGACTTGCGTGGAATAAAAAAAAATGAGAAAGTCGAATTGTAGTAATATAAGGAAGTGGTCGACAGGGGCTATGAAGATCATTCCTACTATATAAGCTACTAATTAAATCAATATGAAACGAAGAAATAGAACATGAAGAGAAGTTTATGGAAATCCACTAGGATATTTTGCAGGTATTTAGGAAAATAAAATATATCATTCAGATTTATTAATTGGTTAAAGTTTTATGTGCGATTTCCTCTTTTCCCCAGGCAGCGTTTAAATCAATTAATATAAGCCTATTTGTGTGTGTGTTAAATTGTGTGTGTGTGTGTGTGTGTGTGTGTGTGTGTGTGTGTGATTTAAATTTTTAACATAGCTTAATAGTCATGTCTAGAACTGGGGCATCAAGTCGAAGAAATGTAGCATGAAGTCCACCCAGTATTATCCTGACACCAGAACGACCAGTCCTAACACTAGCCTCTTAATGAGGAGAGCCAAGCAAGCCAACTGTTAGAATATTTTTGTTAAGTTTTGGGTATGACTAAGCATCCTGAACGGTTATAAAGAGATTGTAAATACGTCTGAATCTCCATTCCGAGATAAGAAGAAGACATGTTTCTGTTCTTTTTTATATCTGTGACATAAAATCAGTCCTTCAGTTTGATTTGGTCTCAATTTCAATATAAAAGGAAAATAAGCAGTTATGAAGAAAACATCGCATATATTTGATGAAATCGCAACAGCTGTTTAATGGTTCAATCAGATTCGCTTGTTCTTTAGATAGTAATATGTTGACTTAAAAGATTGTTCATTCTATATTTGTCGGAAGTAGATTTTATGAGCAGTGTATAGATTTAGGGTGATCTTCACACAGATTCTTTCAATAGATTTTCTGTATAAGAAAAACTGGACGTCCCTAATATATATCTCCATTATCCTCTTCCCCCAAGGTAGGCAATTGGGTAAACCTGACTAATGTCTTTGTTTGCAAACAACATATTACATAGCTATTGTTTATTCTTGTTTGTATGTTATATTTTAATATTAGTAATTCCAATTTTTATGAATTAAACGAATTTCCTGTAATATGATTGGATGTAAACGGTCACGTGATGTTGATCAGGAATTGTTTACACTTCGATAAATTTTGGGACTACTTTCGGTTTTTGAAATATAAACATTGCAGACACGTTATTGTGACGTAACAGATGGGACTGACTAAAATTGAACAAGAATGTTGTTAGTAAACAAAATGTGTTAAAAACCACGGTAACCATAGCCTATGATGTAAAAGATGAAGTTTATAAATAAACGTAACTGTGGCTGTAGTCAATTTCTTCGTGTGATTTTGTACAGGTTATGTATTACGGGGCGGTGTGAAACGCCGAATGAAAGGTAACTACGCGGTACGCAAATTCGAATGCATTATTGATGGAATAAGTTAATTTGACGATAAAAATGATGAAATTGGAATTATAAGGATTAAATGATCATGGTTGGGTATTTATTGATGTGTAAATTTTACCTAATCACTCACAAAGGTAACATAAAGTCCTTCGGACTTTATGTTAACTTTGTGAGTGATTAGGTCTTTATGTTAACTTTGTGAGTGATTAGGTAAAATTTACACATCAATAAATACCCAATCATGATCATTTAATCCTATATTATTTTTCTAGGTAAACATTTCTACCTAGATTTGATTTTAAGGCATTTATTCTTCCCTTCATGGAATTTGTCGTGTACTTGATGCTTCCCTTGTCTTTTACTAAAGTTATATTAATATACCCGATCTTTATTAACAACTTAGAATGTTCCAGAACTGAACTTTTGATCCTCATGGTCGCCCTCTTTTTATGTCTTAGACTCTTTACAATGTTCTCATTCCAATCTTAATATCTGAGAAAGAATCAAGTATTTCCTTATGCTCCGTTTTAATTTGATGGGATTTATTTATTGAAAGAATTAATGGAATTATAAAGTTCTTATTAATACTGTTGAACTTTTTTAATTATTATTTTGAGATTATTGTGAATTGTTCAGACATTTTGTGGACTATATCATACTGATACATCAAGACTGTTAGCGCATTCAAACTATTTAAGGGTATTGGTGCATCAACACATTCAACACTGTCATTCAGAACATCAATTGAATTGATTGTGAATACTCTATGCTTCTGGACTTCTGACAGGACTTTTAGGACTAATTGTGATTAAATTCACAACACTGTACGTTCCTTTAATTTTACACTTTCTTTTCTAGCAACATAAGGTATTTGTGAAAGTTTACAAACTTTCTAGGTTTGATAATGTGAATCAATATCTAAAATATGGCTGGATATGATTATCATAAATACGGTAAATTATTTTATGTTGACAAGGTGACTATAAAGCATCTATTTAACTTTATTAGTAATTGAAAGTAGGAGATTGATGATATTCGTGCGGATTATGCTGTAGGTAGGAATTTGAAACAGATCATAGAAGGTGTTTTACTTACAGATCATAAATGAGTCTGATAGGGACAGAACAAGGTGTAATAGAAATTGCTATACATGATAACTAACGATAAGAAGAAAAGAAGAAGCATCAGGATAAAAAAGAAATTTAAAACATGACGAAAAAACTACAGAAACACTAAAATGGAAACCCAGTTTTGGATCAAAGCAAAATGTTATTTGTTTCTTTTTTCTCTTTGATTTATTACTTTACTCTATACTCATGAAATGGATCATTAAGAAAAACTAATTTACTCTTAATATTACACTGGAAGTTTCTAAATTATTATGTACGAACTATATATTAGATTCATCTCATCCGCAGAAAACGTTTATAACATCAAACCCACAATTGTGCCGAGAAATATAAATACATATATAATAGTATGCGAAAGTAAAAGGTAGGATATTATGCTTTCTAAATCGAGTCACAAAGTGTTTTTTTATTTATTTGTTACGTTTATCACGTATAATCTTCCTTAATTATGTGTTGTACGGGGCCTTCAAGATATTTCGAATCAATCAATATCTAACAATGATGAAGGATTTTTATCATATTATTATATGTTGATAAGACAACACCAGTGGCTTTCATTCAATCTTAGATTCTCCGTCATACATCACATAGCTCTTACTATATTCTACTATCTACCATGACCACAACCCCACCTCTCTCTTTTTCTCTCTCTCTCTCTCTCTCTCTCTCTCTCTCTCTCTCTCTCTCTCTCTCTCTCTCTCTCTTTGTTGACACGAAGGACCTTCCAGTTTCTCTATTGTTTTCAAGCAAAGGTCAGGTATGCATTGAACTATCTCTGCAGTTATTATCTATCTATAAATTGTCACCTAAAGCTTCAACTACAACTCCTATTAATTTCCTTGCTACGAGTTCCCACCCGTTTTTCTTCCTCATCTCCTTATTTTCCATATATAACTTCTTTAGTGGTTGTAGTAACAGGTTTGAATAATTGTTCAGCACCAATTGCAAAATCGACTTGAGCTTCCTGTAGCTGTTGAAGTTTTTTTCTGACAGAATCTCTCACAAGGATAAATCTCTTTATTGCCTCTAATTGCTCTAGAGCTAGTTTAGTTGATAACGGTTCTCCTACCATTATTGCTATATCATGTGATTTAATTTATAACAACTAACAAAACCGCAACAACAAAAATGTCTGGTTTTGTCCCAACAGTCCTGGTTTGACAAATAGAAACCTCGTACGAAACCGAAACTGTTATATATTAGTTTGTCTGAAATAATTTCGGTATGTTTCACACCGCATCATAGAGGTTGTATCTTTGTCTAAAAACTTTCTCTGTTCACCCGCCTTACTACTTAATTTCACAAAGACAAAGATCTACTTTCTGGGACATGAAAATAATGTATATACGAAATGCTCTATGATTTACGAACATCAATTCACTACCAACTCCAGCATGGAGATATTTGTTTACAATCAGTAGTCGCGAGGGAATTATGTGTATACAAAAATTATTTATTACTTTGATTTAATCGATGTAAGTACAAAAGCATATTTATCTGCATACACATTTGTAATGTCCATACGTTTCGTTTTTTATAATATCTCTATGTAAATACGTAATAATGAAGGAACTTAACCTTCAACATATAGCACGAGCTTATATAGTGGTCCATGGCCCATACTTTTTTGCTTGTGAGCATTCTATATTTTGCTATTTTTACATTACAGTTCTGATGCAAAAGTAATTCATATATGTCCTTTTTCCGAAATTCGTTTGTGTGTTCTGTTGTATTCTATGTAAATTTATCCTTACCTCTCTCGCCAGCCAAATCAATGTATGAATGGATTCCGCTGTGGGGTTTGCTTGATCGGCAAGCTGACAATATGTATACTGTTTTACTCTCCCTCTGCATTTGGTTAAACGGAGAATGTGCGCATGTCTTATTTCCATATATAGAATCATGTGACCACCGAGGAGTTATGCAATTTTTCATCATTTCTAAGCATATAATCAAAGCAAAGGCTGTATATAGCGAATGCAAACACATGGAAATAGTTATAAAGATCACATTAATATAATGTAAGATTAGCTCTTTGCTGCAAGAATATTGTTTTGAGGCTATGCTGACATTAATGTTAACTAAGATATTTTTTGAAAACAAAAATGCGAATCAAGATAACCACAAATATTCAGTTGGTCTTTGTCTTACGTGCATACTATTCTCTGTTGCTAGATAACACCGTCTGATGCTGTTATGGCGCGTTGTGCATTCATTCTTTACTGACAATTAGGAGTGGGTACTGACCTAGCTATATGAATTTTCTAGTACTAACGTATAGGGTCCCTGGGCTGACAATACAGCAGTGTGATTAAATGATCTGACGGTCTGCCACATTCACTAATCTCAGTACATAACAGGTGGAAATTATAACGTCATTACCATTAACCCAAATTTGACTGTGGACACTAAAATACTCTCTACCAAAATGGTCAAGAATATCTGCGTTTATGTAAATAGAGTTGCCAAGTATTAGACTATATTATCCATGATTTGGCGAATGGAACTGCACCATCATGCGCAGTTCTTGTCACATATCTTCATATCTATCATTCAGAATGGAGCTAATAGGAATTTTTAATCTTTAATCCCGAAAAAGGCTTCTATCTGATTTTAAGAGACTATTAAACTTTACATTTAAATTTTAACTTAGATAAACTTTGGAAGAAAAAAAATATTACTTAAAAGAAATTATAAAGAAACTATTACTTTCAAAAAATGCTGGAAAGTCACAAACTTTCTCTCAATTCCATTATTGTAAAAGAAATCATAGCAATGATTTGATATTGAGAGAAAATAGTGTATTCGATCGGATTTGAATAATTTAATTCCGATTGCCTTGATGAAGGACAAATGGAAACGCTTTTGCACAAGCTTTCTCTCTAGTATTGCGCGGTAAGAAATAAATTGGACCAGATATAGCACGTTCAATTTCGAGAATATTTCCGTTGAAAACTAACTAACTTGGTAGTTACACCTGGTCAACAAAGGCTATAGGCTAAGATATATATATATTTATGGTTGATGAACAGCGTAGCAGATGCAAGCTGTACAGACTAGAGGGAAAGTGATCAAAGAGTAAAGTATTTAATGCATATACTTGCCTGGGTGCATAACGGTTGTGGGTTGTTATCGTATGTGCATGCATATCTACACAATAATTGCAATGATATGCAAACATATTTTCTCAACAATAATGTGTTCAGAGCATAGGCATAGCAACACCTGCTGAATTGAATCAGATCTAGTAAGTAAACTGAGAGAAGCTGTATGTGCAAAGCACGTGACTATACTCAATCATTGCGGAAATTAAACATTAGACTGCTTTCGATAATGAGGTTCCCGAGTGATCGAGTGGTCTAAAGCGCTCTCCGTCACGGATCACAGTCATCTCATCTCTGGCTGCCTGGGTTCGAGTCTCACATTCGGGCAACATGGATATGTGAGAAAGCTTGGGAGTAGTTTCTCGTGGGTCGTTGGTTTTTTTCCGGGTTTTTCCCAGGATTCCTCCTCCTCAGTTAATACTGGACGTCATATATAGCCTACCGTGTGCGGAAAACTGGCGTTACACTATAAACCAACAGATGATTATTCTGAGCAGGAAATGTCGACGTATTATGACTTGCGTGGAATAAAAAAAATGAGAAAGTCGAATTGTAGTAAAATAAGGAAGTGGTCGACAAGGGCTATGAAGATCATTCCTACTATATAAGCTACTAATTAAATCAATATGAAACGAAGAAATAGAACATGAAGAGAAATTTATGGAAATCCACTAGGATATTTTGCAGGTATTTAGGAAAAAAATACATCATTCAGATTTATTAATTGGTTAAAGCTTTATGTGCGATTTCCTCTTTTCCCCAGGCAGCGTTTAAATCAATTAATATAAGCCTATTTTTGTATGTGTGTGTTAAATTGTGTGTGTGTGTGTGTGTGTGTGTGTGATTTGAATTTTTAACATAGCTTAATAGTCATGTCTAGAACTGGGGCATCAAGTCGAAGAAATGTAGCATGAAGTCCACCCAGTATTATCCTGACACCAGAACGACCAGTCCTAACACTAGCCTCTTAATGAGGAGAGCCAAGCAAGCCAACTGTTAGAATATTTTTGTTAAGTTTTGGGTATGACTAAGCATCCTGAACGGTTATAAAGAGATTGTAAATACGTCTGAATCTCCATTCCGAGATAAGAAGAAGACATGTTTCTGTTCTTTTTTATATCTGTGACATAATATCAATCCTTCAGTTTGATTTGGTCTCAATTTCAATATAAAAGGAAAATAAGCAGTTATGAAGAAAACATCGCATATATTTGATGAAATCGCAACAGCTGTTTAATGGTTCAATCAGATTCGCTTGTTCTTTAGATAGTAATATGTTGACTTAAAAGATTGTTCATTCTATATTTGTCGGAAGTAGATTTTATGAGCAGTGTATAGATTTAGAGTGATCTTCACACAGATTCTTTCAATAGCTTTTCTGTATAAGAAAAACTGGACGTCCCTAATATATATCTCCATTATCCTCTTCCCCCAAGGTAGGCAATTGGGTAAACCTGACTAATGTCTTTGTTTGCAAACAACATATTACATAGCTATTGTTTATTCTTGTTTGTATGTTATATTTTAATATTAGTAATTCCAATTTTTATGAATTAAACGAATTTCCTGTAATATGATTGGATGTAAACGGTCACGTGATGTTGATCAGGAATTGTTTACACTTCGATAAATTTTGGGACTACTTTCGATTTTTGAAATATAAATAAACATTGCAGACACGTTATTGTGACGTAACAGATGGGACTGACTAAAATTGAACAAGAATGTTGTTAGTAAACAAAATGTGTTAAAAACCACGGTAACCATAGCCTATGATGTAAAAGATGAAGTTTATAAATAAACGTAACTGTGGCTGTAGTCAATTTCTTCGTGTGATTTTGTACAGGTTATGTATTACGGGGCGGTGTGAAACGCCGAATGAAAGGTAACTACGCGGTACGCAAATTCGAATGCATTATTGATGGAATAAGTTAATTTGACGATAGAAATGATGAAATTGGAATTATAAGGATTAAATGATCATGGTTGGGTATTTATTGATGTGTAAATTTTACCTAATCACTCACAAAGGTAACATAAAGTCCTTCGGACTTTATGTTAACTTTGTGAGTGATTAGGTCTTTATGTTAACTTTGTGAGTGATTAGGTAAAATTTACACATCAATAAATACCCAATCATGATCATTTAATCCTATATTATTTTTCTAGGTAAACATTTCTACCTAGATTTGATTTTAAGGCATTTATTCTTCCCTTCATGGAATTTGTCGTGTACTTGATGCTTCCCTTGTCTTTTACTAAACTTATATTATTATATACCCGATCTTTATTAACAACTTAGAATGTTCCAGAACTGAACTTTTGATCCTCATGGTCGCCCTCTTTTTATGTCTTAGACTCTTTACAATGTTCTCATTCCAATCTTAATATCTGAGAAAGAATCAGGCTTTTCCTTATGCTCCGTTTTAATTTGATGGGATTTATTTATTGAAAGAATTAATGGAATTATAAAGTTCTTATTAATACTGTTGAACTTATTTAATTACTATTTTGAGATTATTGTGAATTGTTCAGACATTTTGTGGACTAGATCACACTGATACATCAAGACTGTTAGCGCATTCAAACTATTTAAGGGTATTGGTGCATCAACACATTCAACACTGTCATTCGGAACATCAATTGAATTGATTGTGAATACTCTATATTTCTGGACTACTGACAGGACTTTTAGGACTAATTGGGATTTAATTCACAACACTGTACGATCCTTTAAATTTACACTTTGTTTTCTAGCAATATAAGTTATTTGTGAAATTTTACAAACTTTCTTGGTTTGATAATCAATATCTAAAATATGGCTGAATATGATTATCATATATACGGTAAATTATTTCATGTTGACAAGGTGACTATAAAGCATCTATTTAACTTTATTAGCAATTGAAAGTAAGAGATTGATGATATTCGTGCGGATTATGCTGTTGGTAGGAATCTGAAACAGATCATAGAAGGTGTTTTTGTTACAGATCATAAATGAGTCTGATAGGGACAGAACAAGGTGTAATAGAAATTGATATACATGCTAAATAACGATAAGAAGAAAAGAAGAAGCATCAGGATAAAAAAGAAATTTAAAACATGACGAAAAAAATATAGAAACACTAAAATGGAAACCCAGTTTTGGATCAAAGCAAAATGTTATTTGTTTTTTTTTTCTCTTTGATTTATTACTTTACTCTATACTCATGAAATGGATGATTAGGCAAAACTAATTTACTCTTAATATTACACTGGAGGTTTCTAAATTATTATGTACGAACTATATATTAGATTCATCTCATCCGCAGAAAACGTTTATAACATCAAACCCACAATTGTGCCGAGAAATATAAATACATATATAATAGTATGCGAAAGTAAACGGTAGGATATTATGCTTTCTAAATCGAGTCACAAAGTTTTTTTTATTTATTTGTTACGTTTATCACGTATAATCTTCCTTAATTATGGGTTGCACGGGGCCTTCATGATATTTCGAATCAATCAATCTCTAACAATGATGAAGGACTTTTATCATATTATTATATGTTGATAAGACAACACCAGTGGCTTTCACTCAATCTTAGATTTTCCGTCTTACATCACATAGCTCTTTCGTTCGTCTACTATCTACCATGACCACAACCCCACCCCACCTCTCTCTCTCTCTCTCTCTCTCTCTCTCTCTCTCTCTCTCTCTCTCTCTCTCTCTCTCTCTCTTTGTTGACACGAAAGACCTTCTCGTTTCTCTATTGTTTTCAAACAAAGGTCAGGTATGCATTGAAATATCTCTGCAGTTATTATCTATCTATAAAATGTCACCTAAAGCTTCAACTACCACTTCTATTAATTTCCTTGCTACGAGTTCCCAACCGTTTTCTTCCTCATCTCCTTATTTTCTATATATAACTTCTTTAGTGGATGTAGTAACAGGTTTGAATAATTGTTCAGCACCAATTGCAAAAAAGACTTGAGCTTCCTGTAGCTGTTGAAGTTTTTGTCTGACAGAATCTCTCACAAGGATAAATCTCTTTATTGCCACTAATTGCTCTAGAGCTAATTTAGTTGATAACGGTTCTCCTACCATTATTGTTATATCATGTGATTTAATTTATAACAACTAACAAAACCGCAACAACATAAACGGCTGTTTTTGTCCCAACAGTCCTGGTTTGACAAATAGAAACCTCGTACGAAACCGAAACTCTTATATATTGGTTTATCTGAAATAGTTTTGGTATGATTTACCGCATCATAGAGGCTTTATTTTTGTCTAAACCTAGGTTGTTCAAAAGTTTTCTGTTTGACAAATAAACACCGCGTATGAAATAGAATTTGTTATATATTAGTTTGTCTGAAATAATTTCGGTATGTTTCACACCGCATCATAGAGGTTGTATCTTTGTCTAAAAACTTTGTTCACCCGCCTTACTACTTAATTTCACAAAGACAAAGATCTACTTTCTGGGACATGAAAAAAATGTATATACGAAATGCTCTATGATTTACGAACATCAATTCACTAACAACTCCAGCATGGAAATATTTGTTTACAATCAGTAGTCGCGAGAAAAATATGTGTATACAAAAATTATTTATTACTTTGATTTAATCGATGTAAGTACAAAAGCATATTTATCTGCATACACAGTTGTAATGTCCATACGTTTCGTTTTTTACAATATCTCTATGTAAATACGTAATAATGAAGGAACCTAACCTTCAACATATAGCACGAGCTTATATAGTGGCCCATGGCCCATACGTTTGTGCTTGTGAGCATTCTATATTTTGCTATTTCTACATTACAGTTCTTATACAAAAGTAATTCATATTTGTCCTTGTTCAGAAATTCGTTTGTGTGTGCTGTTGTATACTATGTAAATTTATCCTTACATCTCTCGCCAGCCAAATCAATGTATGAATGGATTCCGCTGTGGGGTTTGCTTGATCGGCAAGCTGACAATATGTATACTGTTTTACTCTCCCTCTGCATTTGGTTAAACGGAGAATGTGCGCATGTCTTATTTCCATATATAGAATAATGTGACCACCGAGGAGCTATGCAACTTTTCATCATTTCTAAGCATATAATCAAAGCAAAGGCTGTATATAGCGAATGCAAACACATGGAAATAGTTATAAAGATCACATTAATATAATGTAAGATTAGCTCTTTGCTGAAAGAATATTGTTTTGAGGCTATGCTGACATTAATGTTAACTAAGATATTTTTTGAAAACAAAAATGCGAATCAAGATAACCACAAATATTCAGTTGGTCTTTGTCTTACGTGCATACTATTCTCTGTTGCTAGATAACACCGTCTGATGCTGTTATGGCGCGTTGTGCATTCATTCTTTACTGACAATTAGGAGTGGGTACTGACCTAGCTATATGAATTTTCTAGTACTAACGTCTAGGATCCCTGGGCTGACAATACAGCAGTGTGATTAAATGGTCTGACGGTCTGACACATTCACTAAACTGAGAACATAACAGGTGGAAATTATAACGTCATTACCATTAACCCAAATTTTCACTGTGGACCCTAAAATACTCTCTAACGAATGGTCAAGAACATCTGCGTTTATGTAAAGAGATATGCCAAATATTAGACTAGAGTATCCATGATTTGGCGAATGGTGCAATTCTTGTCACATATCTTCATATCTATCATTCAGAATGGAGCTAATAGGAACTTTTTAATCTTCAATCCCGAAAAAGGCTTCTATCTGATTTTAAGTGACTATTAAACTTTACATTTAAATTTTAACAGAAACTTTGGAATAAAAAAAATATTACTTAAAAGAAATTGTACATAAACTCTTACTTTCAAAAAATGCTGGAAAGTCACAAACCTTCTCTCAATTCCATTATTGTAAAAGAAATCATAGCAATGATATGATATTGAGAGAAAAAAGTGTATTCGATCGGATTTGAATAATTTAATTCCGATTGCCTTGATGTAGGACAATTGGAAACGCTTTTGCACAAACCTTCTCTCCAGTATTGCGCGATAAGAAATAAATTGGATAAGATATAACACGTTAAATTTCGAGAACATTTCCGATGAAAACTAACTAACCTGGTATAGTTACACCTGGTCAACAAAGGCTATTGGCTAATATATATATATTTATGGTTGATGAACAGCGTAGCAGATGCAAGCTGTACAGACTAGAGGGAAAGTGATCAAAGAGTAAAGTATTTAATGCATATACTTGCCTGGGTGCATAACGGTTGTGGGTTGTTATCGTATGTGCATGCATATCTACACAATAATTGCAATGATATACAAACATATTTTCTCAACAATAATGTGTTCAGAGCATAGGCATAGCAACACCTGCTGAATTGAATCAGATCTAGTAAGTAAACTGAGAGAAGCTGTATGTGCAAAGCACGTGACTATACTCAATCATTGCGGAAATTAAACATTAGACTGCTTTCGATAATGAGGTTCCCGAGTGATCGAGTGGTCTAAAGCGCTCTCCGTCACGGATCACAGTCATCTCATTTCTGGCTGCCTGGGTTCGAGTCTCACATTCGGGCAACATGGATATGTGAGAAAGCTTGGGAGTAGTTTCTCGTGGGTCGTTGGTTTTTTTCCGGGTTTTTCCCAGGATTCTTCCTCCTCAATTAATACTGGACGTCATATATAGCCTACCGTGTGCGGAAAACTGGCGTTACACTATAAACCAACAGATGATTATTCTGAGCAGGAAATGTCGACGTATTATGACTTGCGTGGAATAAAAAAAATGAGAAAGTCGAATTGTAGTAAAATAAGGAAGTGGTCGACAGGGGCTATGAAGATCATTCCTACTATATAAGCTACTAATTAAATCAATATGAAACGAAGAAATAGAACATGAAGAGAAATTTATGGAAATCCACTAGGATATTTTGCAGTTATTTAGGAAAAAAATACATCATTCAGATTTATTAATTGGTTAAAGCTTTATGTGCGATTTCCTCTTTTCCCCAGGCAGCGTTTAAATCAATTAATATAAGCCTATTTTTGTATGTGTGTGTTAAATTGTGTGTGTGTGTGTGTGTGTGTGTGTGTGTGTGATTTGAATTTTTAACATAGCTTAATAGTCATGTCTAGAACTGGGGCATCAAGTCGAAGAAATGTAGCATGAAGTCCACCCAGTATTATCCTGACACCAGAACGACCAGTCCTAACACTAGCCTCTTAATGAGGAGAGCCAAGCAAGCCAACTGTTAGAATATTTTTGTTAAGTTTTGGGTATGACTAAGCATCCTGAACGGTTATAAAGAGATTGTAAATACGTCTGAATCTCCATTCCGAGATAAGAAGAAGACATGTTTCTGTTCTTTTTTATATCTGTGACATAATATCAATCCTTCAGTTTGATTTGGTCTCAATTTCAATATAAAAGGAAAATAAGCAGTTATGAAGAAAACATCGCATATATTTGATGAAATCGCAACAGCTGTTTAATGGTTCAATCAGATTCGCTTGTTCTTTAGATAGTAATATGTTGACTTAAAAGATTGTTCATTCTATATTTGTCGGAAGTAGATTTTATGAGCAGTGTATAGATTTAGAGTGATCTTCACACAGATTCTTTCAATAGCTTTTCTGTATAAGAAAAACTGGACGTCCCTAATATATATCTCCATTATCCTCTTCCCCCAAGGTAGGCAATTGGGTAAACCTGACTAATGTCTTTGTTTGCAAACAACATATTACATAGCTATTGTTTATTCTTGTTTGTATGTTATATTTTAATATTAGTAATTCCAATTTTTATGAATTAAACGAATTTCCTGTAATATGATTGGATGTAAACGGTCACGTGATGTTGATCAGGAATTGTTTACACTTCGATAAATTTTGGGACTACTTTCGATTTTTGAAATATAAATAAACATTGCAGACACGTTATTGTGACGTAACAGATGGGACTGACTAAAATTGAACAAGAATGTTGTTAGTAAACAAAATGTGTTAAAAACCACGGTAACCATAGCCTATGATGTAAAAGATGAAGTTTATAAATAAACGTAACTGTGGCTGTAGTCAATTTCTTCGTGTGATTTTGTACAGGTTATGTATTACGGGGCGGTGTGAAACGCCGAATGAAAGGTAACTACGCGGTACGCAAATTCGAATGCATTATTGATGGAATAAGTTAATTTGACGATAGAAATGATGAAATTGGAATTATAAGGATTAAATGATCATGGTTGGGTATTTATTGATGTGTAAATTTTACCTAATCACTCACAAAGGTAACATAAAGTCCTTCGGACTTTATGTTAACTTTGTGAGTGATTAGGTCTTTATGTTAACTTTGTGAGTGATTAGGTAAAATTTACACATCAATAAATACCCAATCATGATCATTTAATCCTATATTATTTTTCTAGGTAAACATTTCTACCTAGATTTGATTTTAAGGCATTTATTCTTCCCTTCATGGAATTTGTCGTGTACTTGATGCTTCCCTTGTCTTTTACTAAACTTATATTATTATATACCCGATCTTTATTAACAACTTAGAATGTTCCAGAACTGAACTTTTGATCCTCATGGTCGCCCTCTTTTTATGTCTTAGACTCTTTACAATGTTCTCATTCCAATCTTAATATCTGAGAAAGAATCAGGCTTTTCCTTATGCTCCGTTTTAATTTGATGGGATTTATTTATTGAAAGAATTAATGGAATTATAAAGTTCTTATTAATACTGTTGAACTTATTTAATTACTATTTTGAGATTATTGTGAATTGTTCAGACATTTTGTGGACTAGATCACACTGATACATCAAGACTGTTAGCGCATTCAAACTATTTAAGGGTATTGGTGCATCAACACATTCAACACTGTCATTCGGAACATCAATTGAATTGATTGTGAATACTCTATATTTCTGGACTACTGACAGGACTTTTAGGACTAATTGGGATTTAATTCACAACACTGTACGATCCTTTAAATTTACACTTTGTTTTCTAGCAATATAAGTTATTTGTGAAATTTTACAAACTTTCTTGGTTTGATAATCAATATCTAAAATATGGCTGAATATGATTATCATATATACGGTAAATTATTTCATGTTGACAAGGTGACTATAAAGCATCTATTTAACTTTATTAGCAATTGAAAGTAAGAGATTGATGATATTCGTGCGGATTATGCTGTAGGAAGGAATCTGAAACAGATCATAGAAGGTGTTTTTGTTACAGATCATAAATGAGTCTGATAGGGACAGAACAAGGTGTAATAGAAATTGATATACATGCTAAATAACGATAAGAAGAAAAGAAGAAGCATCAGGATAAAAAAGAAATTTAAAACATGACGAAAAAAATATAGAAACACTAAAATGGAAACCCAGTTTTGGATCAAAGCAAAATGTTATTTGTTTTTTTTCTCTTTGATTTATTACTTTACTCTATACTCATGAAATGGATGATTAGGCAAAACTAATTTACTCTTAATATTACACTGGATGTTTCTAAATTATTATGTACGAACTATATATTAGATTCATCTCATCCGCAGAAAACGTTTATAACATCAAACCCACAATTGTGCCGAGAAATATAAATACATATATAATAGTATGCGAAAGTAAACGGTAGGATATTATGCTTTCTAAATCGAGTCACAAAGTTTTTTTTATTTATTTGTTACGTTTATCACGTATAATCTTCCTTAATTATGGGTTGCACGGGGCCTTCATGATATTTCGAATCAATCAATCTCTAACAATGATGAAGGACTTTTATCATATTATTATATGTTGATAAGACAACACCAGTGGCTTTCACTCAATCTTAGATTTTCCGTCTTACATCACATAGCTCTTTCGTTCGTCTACTATCTACCATGACCACAACCCCACCCCACCTCTCTCTCTCTCTCTCTCTCTCTCTCTCTCTCTCTCTCTCTCTCTCTCTCTCTCTCTCTCTCTCTCTCTCTTTGTTGACACGAAAGACCTTCTCGTTTCTCTATTGTTTTCAAACAAAGGTCAGGTATGCATTGAAATATCTCTGCAGTTATTATCTATCTATAAAATGTCACCTAAAGCTTCAACTACCACTTCTATTAATTTCCTTGCTACGAGTTCCCAACCGTTTTCTTCCTCATCTCCTTATTTTCTATATATAACTTCTTTAGTGGATGTAGTAACAGGTTTGAATAATTGTTCAGCACCAATTGCAAAAAAGACTTGAGCTTCCTGTAGCTGTTGAAGTTTTTGTCTGACAGAATCTCTCACAAGGATAAATCTCTTTATTGCCACTAATTGCTCTAGAGCTAATTTAGTTGATAACGGTTCTCCTACCATTATTGTTATATCATGTGATTTAATTTATAACAACTAACAAAACCGCAACAACATAAACGGCTGTTTTTGTCCCAACAGTCCTGGTTTGACAAATAGAAACCTCGTACGAAACCGAAACTCTTATATATTGGTTTATCTGAAATAATTTTGGTATGATTTACCGCATCATAGAGGCTTTATTTTTGTCTAAACCTAGGTTGTTCAAAAGTTTTCTGTTTGACAAATAAACACCGCGTATGAAATAGAATTTGTTATATATTAGTTTGTCTGAAATAATTTCGGTATGTTTCACACCGCATCATAGAGGTTGTATCTTTGTCTAAAAACTTTGTTCACCCGCCTTACTACTTAATTTCACAAAGACAAAGATCTACTTTCTGGGACATGAAAAAAATGTATATACGAAATGCTCTATGATTTACGAACATCAATTCACTAACAACTCCAGCATGGAAATATTTGTTTACAATCAGTAGTCGCGAGAAAAATATGTGTATACAAAAATTATTTATTACTTTGATTTAATCGATGTAAGTACAAAAGCATATTTATCTGCATACACAGTTGTAATGTCCATACGTTTCGTTTTTTACAATATCTCTATGTAAATACGTAATAATGAAGGAACCTAACCTTCAACATATAGCACGAGCTTATATAGTGGCCCATGGCCCATACGTTTGTGCTTGTGAGCATTCTATATTTTGCTATTTCTACATTACAGTTCTTATACAAAAGTAATTCATATTTGTCCTTGTTCCGAAATTCGTTTGTGTGTGCTGTTGTATACTATGTAAATTTATCCTTACCTCTCTCGCCAGCCAAATCAATGTATGAATGGATTCCGCTGTGGGGTTTGCTTGATCGGCAAGCTGACAATATGTATACTGTTTTACTCTCCCTCTGCATTTGGTTAAACGGAGAATGTGCGCATGTCTTATTTCCATATATAGAATAATGTGACCACCGAGGAGCTATGCAACTTTTCATCATTTCTAAGCATATAATCAAAGCAAAGGCTGTATATAGCGAATGCAAACACATGGAAATAGTTATAAAGATCACATTAATATAATGTAAGATTAGCTCTTTGCTGCAAGAATATTGTTTTGAGGCTATGCTGACATTAATGTTAACTAAGATATTTTTTGAAAACAAAAATGCGAATCAAGATAACCACAAATATTCAGTTGGTCTTTGTCTTACGTGCATACTATTCTCTGTTGCTAGATAACACCGTCTGATGCTGTTATGGCGCGTTGTGCATTCATTCTTTACTGACAATTAGGAGTGGGTACTGACCTAGCTATATGAATTTTCTAGTACTAACGTCTAGGATCCCTGGGCTGACAATACAGCAGTGTGATTAAATGGTCTGACGGTCTGACACATTCACTAAACTGAGAACATAACAGGTGGAAATTATAACGTCATTACCATTAACCCAAATTTTCACTGTGGACCCTAAAATACTCTCTAACGAATGGTCAAGAACATCTGCGTTTATGTAAAGAGATATGCCAAATATTAGACTAGAGTATCCATGATTTGGCGAATGGTGCAATTCTTGTCACATATCTTCATATCTATCATTCAGAATGGAGCTAATAGGAACTTTTTAATCTTTAATCCCGAAAAAGGCTTCTATCTGATTTTAAGTGACTATTAAACTTTACATTTAAATTTTAACAGAAACTTTGGAACAAAAAAAATATTACTTAAAAGAAATTGTACATAAACTCTTACTTTCAAAAAATGCTGGAAAGTCACAAACCTTCTCTCAATTCCATTATTGTAAAAGAAATCATAGCAATGATATGATATTGAGAGAAAAAAGTGTATTCGATCGGATTTGAATAATTTAATTCCGATTGCCTTGATGTAGGACAATTGGAAACGCTTTTGCACAAACCTTCTCTCCAGTATTTCGCGATAAGAAATAAATTGGATAAGATATAACACGTTAAATTTCGAGAACATTTCCGATGAAAACTAACTAACCTGGTATAGTTACACCTGGTCAACAAAGGCTATTGGCTAATATATATATATTTATGGTTGATGAACAGCGTAGCAGATGCAAGCTGTACAGACTAGAGGGAAAGTGATCAAAGAGTAAAGTATTTAATGCATATACTTGCCTGGGTGCATAACGGTTGTGGGTTGTTATCGTATGTGCATGCATATCTACACAATAATTGCAATGATATACAAACATATTTTCTCAACAATAATGTGTTCAGAGCATAGGCGTAGCAACACCTGCTGAATTGAATCAGATCTAGTAAGAAAACTGAGAGAAGCTGTATGTGCAAAGCACGTGACTATACTCAATCAGTGCGGAAATTATACATTAGACTGCTTTCGATAATGGTGGACCCGAGTGATCGAGTGGTCTAAAGCGCTCTCCATTACGGATTACAGCCATCTCATCTCTAGCTGCGTGGGTTCGAGTCTCAGATTCGGCGAACATGGATATGTGAGAAAGCTTGCCAGTAGCTTCTCGTGGGTCGGTGGTTCTTTCCGGGTTTTTTCCAGGATTCTTCCTCCTCCATTAATACTGGACGCCATATATAGCCTACCGTGTGCTGAAAACTGGCATTACACTATAAACCAACAGATGATTATTCTGAACAGGAAATGTCGACGTTGTATGGCTTGCGCAGAATAAAAAAAATGAGAAAGTCGAATTGTAGTAATATAAGGAAGTGGTCGACAGGGGCTATGAAGATCATTCCTACTATATAAGCTACTAATTAAATCGATATGAAACGAAGAAATAGAACATGAAGAGAAGTTTATGGAAATCCACTAGGATATTTTGCAGGTATTTAGGAAAATAAAATACATCATCCAGATTTATTAATTGGTTAGAGTTTTATGTGCTATTTCCTCTTTTACCCAGGCAGTGTGTGTGTGTGTGTGTGTGTGTGTGTGTGTGTGTATGTGATTTGAATTTTTAATGTAGTTTAATAATTGTTCAGTATTTGCGCTACGATGTCTGCAGTATATTAGTTTATAGTGATGTCTAGAACTGGGGCATCAAGTCGAAGAAATGTAGCATGAAGTCCACCCAGTATTATCCTGACACCAGAACGACCAGTCCTAACACTAGCCTCTTAATGAGGAGTGCCAAGCAAGCCAACTGTTAGAATCATTTTGTTAAGTTTTTGGTATGACCAGTCATCCTAAACGGTTATAAAGAGATTGTAAATACGTCTGAATGTCAATTCCGAGTTAAAAAGAAGACGTGTTTCTGTTTATTATCTTTTATCTGTAACATAATATCAACCATTCAGTTTAATTTCGTCTCAATTTCAATATAAAAGGAAAATAAGCAGTTATGGAGTAAACATCGCATGCCTTTGATGAAATCTCAACAGCAGTTTAATGGTTCAAGCAGATTTGCTTGTTCTTTAGATTGCAATATGCTGACTTAAAAGACTGTTCATTCTATATTTATCGGAAGTAGATTTTATGAGCAGTGTATAGATTTAGAGTGATCTTCACACAGATTCTTGCAATAGCTTTTCTGTATTAGAAAATCTGGACGTCCCTAATGTATATCTCCATTATCCTCTTCCCCCCAGGGTAGGCGATTGGGTAAACCTGACTAATGTCTTTGTTTGCAAACAACACAATACATAGTTATTGTTTATTCTTGTTTGTATGTTATATTTCAAGATTATTATTTTTCTATTATTTTTTTACTCCATACTCATGAAATTGATCATTAAGCAAAACGAATTTACTCTTAATATTACACTGGAAGTTTCTAAATTATTCTGTACGAACTATATATTAGATTCATCTCATCCGCAAAAAAACGTTAAAAACATCGAACCCACAAATGTGCCGAGAAATATAAATACATATATAATAGTATGCGAACGTAAACTGTATGATAATATGCTTTCTCAAATCGGGTCACAAAGTGTTTGTATTTATTTGTTACGTTTATCACATATAATCTCCCTTAATTATGGATTGCACGGGGCCTTCATGATATTTCGAATCAATCAATCTCTAACAATGATGAAGGACTTTTATCATATTATTAAATGTTGAGAAGACAACACCAGTGGCTTTCATTCAATCTTAGATTTTCCGTCATACATCACACAGCTCTTTCTTTCTCCTACTATCTACCATGACCACAACCCCACCCCACCCCCACCTCTCTCTCTCTCTCTCTCTCTCTCTCTCTCTCTCTCTCTCTCTCTTTGTTGACACGGAAGACCTTCTCGTTTGTCTATTGTTTTCAAACAAAGGTCAGGTATGCATTAAAATATCTCTCTAGTTATTATCTATCTCTAAAGTGTCACCTAAAGCTTCAACTACCACTCCTATTATTTTCCTTGTTAAGAGTTCCCACCCTTCCGTTTTTCTTCCTCATCTCCTTATTTTCCGTATATAACCTCTTTAGTGGTTGTAATAACAGGTTTGAATAATTGTTCAGCACCTATTGCAAATATGGACTTGAGGTTCCTGTCGCTGTTGAAGTTTTTGTCTGACAGAATCTCTCACAAGGATAAATCTCTTTATTGCCTCTAATTGCTCTCGATCTAGTCTAGTTGATAACGGTTCTCCTACCATTATTGTTATATCATGTGATTTAATTTAAACAACTAACAAAATCTCAACAACAAAGACGTCTGTTTTTGTAGCAACAGTCCTGGTTTGACAAATAGAAACCTCGTACGAAACCGAAACTGTCATATATTAGTTTATCTGAAATAGTTTTGGTATGATTTACCGCATCATAGAGGCTTTATTTTTGTCTAAACCTAGGTTGTTCCAAAGTTTTCTGTTTAACAAATAAACACCTCGTATGAAATAGAAACTGTTATATATTAGTTTGTCTGAAATAATTTCGGTATGTTTCACACCGCATTAAAGTGGTTGTATCTTTGTCTAAAACTTTGTCTCTTCACCCGCCTTACAACTTAATTTCACAAACACAACAATCTGCTTTCTGGGACATGAAAATAATGTATATACGAAATGTATCTATGATTTACGAATATTAATTCACTACCAACTCCAGCATGGGGATATTTGTTTACAATCAGTAGTCGCGAGGAAAATATGTATATACAAAAATTATTTATTACTTTCATTTAATCCATGTAAGTACAGCGGCATATTTATCTGCATACACAATTGTAATGTCCATACGTTTCGTTTATTACAATACCTCTATGTAAATACGTAATAATAAAGGAACTTAACTGACAACACAAAGAACGAGCTTATATAGTGGTCCATGGCCCAAACTTTTGTGCTTGTGAGCATTCTATATTTTTCTATCTCTACATTACAGTTCTTATACAAAAGGTATTCATATATGTCGGTGTTCCGAAATTCGTTTGTGTGTGCTGTTGTATACTGTGTAAGTTTATCCTTACCTCTCTCGCCAGCAAAGTCAATGTATGAACGGATTCCCCTGTGGGGTTTGCTTGATCGGCAGGCTGACAATATGTATACTGTTTTAGTCTCCCTCTGCATTTAGTTAAACGGAGAATGTGCGCATGTCTTATTTCCATATATAGTATCATGTGACCATAGAGGAGTTATTCAAGTTTTCATCATTTCTAAGCATACAATCAAAGTAAAAGCTATATATAGCGAATGCAAACACATGGAAATAGTTAGAAAGATCACATAAATATAATGTAAGATTAGCTCTTTGCTGCAAGAATATTGTTTTGAGGCTATGCTGATATTAATGTTAAGTAAGATATTTTTTTTAAACAAAAATGCGAATCCAGATAACCACATATATTCAGTTGGTCTTTGTCTTACGTGCATACTATTCTCTGTTGCTAGATAACACCGTCTGAGAGTGTTATGGCGAATTGTGCATGCATTCTTTACTGACATTTAGGAGTGGGTACTGACCTAGCTATATGAATTTTCTAGTACTAACGTCTAGGGTCCCTGGGCTGACAATACAGCAGTGTGATTAAATGGTCTGACGGTCTGACACATTCACTAATCTCAGTACATAACAGGTGGAAATTATAACGTCATTACCATTAACCAGAATTTCACTGTGGACCATACAATACTCTCTTAAAAATGGTGAAGAATATCTGCGTTTATGTAAAGAGAGATACCAAATATTAGACTAGATTATCCATGATTTGGCGACTGGAACTTCACCATTATGTGCAGTTCTTGACACATATTTTCAAATCTATCATTCATAATGGAGCTTATAGTAACTTTTGAATTTTTAATTTCGAAAAAGGCTTCAATCTGATTTTAAGGGACAATTAAACTTTACATTTAAATTTTAACTTAGATAAACTTTGGAACAAAAATATTACTTTAAAGAAATTGAAAAGAAACTATTTCAAAAAATGCTGGAAAGTCACAAACCTTCTCTCAATTACATTATTGTAAAAGATATCATAGCAATGATATGATATTGAGAGAAAAAAGTGTGTTCGATCGGATTCGAACAATTAGTTCCGATTGCCTTGATGTAGGACAAATGGAAACGCTTTTGCACAAGCCTTCTCTCCAGTATTGCGCGGTAAGAAATAAATTGGACAAGATAGAACACGTTCAATTTCGAGAACATTTCCGTTGAAAACTAACTAACCTGGTAGTTACACCTGCTCAACAAAGGCTATTGGCTAAGATATATATATTTATGGTTGATGAACAGCGTAGCAGATGCAAGCTGTACAGACTAGAGGGAAAGTGATCAAAGAGTCAAGTATTTAATGCATATACTTGCCTGGGTGCATAACGGTTGTGGGTTGATATCGTATGTGCATTCATATCTACACAATAATTGCAATGATATACAAACATATTTTCTCAACAATAATGTGTTTAGATTACAGAGCACAGACGTAGCAACACCTGCTGAATTGAATCAGATCTAGTAAGAAAACTGAGAGAAGCTGTATGTGCAAAGCACGTGACTATACTAAATCAGTGCGGAAATTGTACATTAGACTGCTTTCGATAATGGGGGCCCCGAGTGATCGAGTGGTCTAAGGCGCTCTCCGTTACGGATCACAGTCATCTCATCTCTAGCTGCGTGGGTTCGAGTCTCAGATTCGGCGAACATGGATATGTGAGAAAGCTTGCCAGTAGCTTCTCGTGGGTCGGTGGTTCTTTCCGGGGGTTTTCCATGATTCTTCCTACTCGATTAATACTGGACGCTATATAGAGCCTTCCATGTGCTGAAAACTGGCGTTACACTATACACGAACAAATGATTATTCTAAGCAGGAAATGTCGACGTAGGATGACTTGCGTAGAATAAAAAAATGAGAAAATCGAATTATTGTAATATAAGGAAGTGGTCGACAGAGGCTATGAAGATCATTCCTACTATATAAGCTACCAATTAAATCAATATAGAACGAGGAAATAGAACATGAGAAGTTTATGGAAATCCACCAGGATATTTTGCAGGTATTTAGGAAAATAAAATACAACATCCAGATTTATTAATTGGTTAAAGTTTTATGTGCGATTTCCTCTTTTCCCCAGGCAGCGTTCAAATCAATTAATATAAGCGTATTTTTGTATGTGTGTGTGGAAGTGTGTGTGTGTGTGTGTGTGTGTGTGTGTGTGTGTGTGTGTGATTTGAATTTTTAACATAGCTTAATAATTGTTCAGTCTTATCGCTACGATGTCTGCAGTATGTTAGTTTATAGTGATATCTGGAGCTGGGGCATCTAGTCGAAGAAATGTTGCATGAAGTCCACCCAGTATTATCCTGACACCAGAACGACCAGTCCCAACACTAGCCTCTTAATGTGGAGCGCCAAGCAAGCCACCTGTTAGAATCATTTTGTTATCTTTTTGGTACGACTAGGCGTCCTGAACGGTTATAAAGAGATTGTAATAACGTCTGAATGTCCATTCCGAGATAAGAAGAAATGTTTGTGTTCATTTTTTTTCTCTGTGACATATTATCAATCATTCAGTTTAATTTGGTCTCAATTTCAATATAAAAGGAAAAATGCAGTTATGAAGAAAACATCGCATATATTTGATGAAATCTCAACAACTGATTAATGGTTCTGGCAGATTTGCTTGTTATTTAGATAGTAATATGTTGACTTAAAAGACTGTTCATTCTATATTTATCGGAAGCAGATTTTATGAGCACTGTATAGATTTAGGATGATCTTTACACAGATTCTTGCATTAGCTTTTCTGTATTAGAAAAACTGGACGTCCCTAATATATATCTCCATTATCCTCTTTCTCCCCCCCCCCCCCAGGGTAGGCGATTGGGTAACCCTGACTAATGTCTTTGTTTGCAAACAACATAATACATAGCTATTGTTTATTATATTCTTGTTTGTTTGTTATATTTTAAGATTATTATTTTTCTAGGTAAACATTTCTACCTAGATTTGATTTTAAGGCATTTATTTTTCCCCTCAGGGAATTTGTCGTGTACTTGATGCTTCCTGTGTCTTTTATTAAACTTATATTAATATACCCGATCTTTATTAACAACTTAGAATGTTCCAGAACTGAACTTTTGATCCACATCCTCGCCCTCTTTTTATGTCTTAGATTCTTTACAATGTTCTTATTCCTATCTTAATATCTGAGAAATAATCAGGCTTCTCGTTATGCTCCGTTTCAATTTGATTGGATTTATTTATTGAAAAAACTAATGGATTTATAAAGTGCTTACTAATACTGTTATACTTATTTAATTACTATATGAGATTTTTGTGAATTTTTCAGACATTTTGTGGACTAAATCATAATGATACATCAAGACTGTTAGCGCATTCAAACTATTTAAGGGTATTGGTATATCAGCACATTCAAGACTTCATTCGGAACATCAATTGAATTGATTGTGAATACTCTATATTTTTGGACTTGTGACAGGACTTTTAGGACTAATTGGGATTTAATTCACAACACTGTACGTTCGTTTTAAATTTACACTTTGTTTTTTAGCAACATAAGTTATTTGTGACATTTTACGAACTTTCTTGGTTTGATAATTTGATTCAATATCTAAAATATGGCTGGATTTGATTTTCATAAATACGGTAAATTATTTCATGTTGACAAGGTGACTATAAAACATCTTTTTAACTTTATTAGTAATTGAAAGTAAGAGAGTGAAGATATTCGTGCGGATTATGCTCCAGGTAGGAATCTAAAACAGATAATAGAAGGTGTTTTTGTTACAGATCATAAATGAGTCTGATAGGGACAAGGTGTAATAGAAATTGCTATATATGATAAATAATGCATTAAAATATCTCTCCAGTTATTATCTATCTAAAACGTGTCACCTAAAGCTTCAACTACCACTCCTATTATTTTCCTTCTCAAGAGTTCCCACCCTTCCGTTTTTCTTCCTCATCTCCTTATTTTCCGTATATAACCTCTTTAGTGGTTGTAATAACAGGTTTGAATAATTGTTCAGCACATATTGCAAATATGGACTTGAGCTTCCTGTCGCTGTTGAAGTTTTTGTCTGACAGAATCTCTCACAAGGATAAATCTCTTTATCGCCTCTAATTGCTCTAGAGCTAGTCTAGTTGATAACGGTTCTCTTACCATTATTGTTATATCATGTGATTTAATTTAAACAACTAACAAAACCTCAACAACAAATACGTCAGTTTTTGTAACAACAGTTCTGGTTTGACAAATAGAAACCTCGTACGAAACCGAAACTGTCATATATTAGTTTATCTGAAATAGTTTTGGTATGATTTACCGCATCATAGAGGCTTTATTTTTGTCTAAACCTAGGTTGTTCCAAAGTTTTCTGTTTAACAAATAAACACCTCGTATGAAATAGAAACTGTTATATATTAGTTTGTCTGAAATAATTTCGGTATGTTTCACACCGCATCAAAGTGGTTGTATCTTTGTCTAAACCTTTGTCTCTTCACCCGCCTTACTACTTAATTTCACAAACACAACGATCTGCTTTCTGGGACATGAAAATAATGTATTTACGAAATGTTCTATGATTTAGGAACATCAATTCACTACCAACTTCAGCACGGGGATATTTGTTTACAATCAGTAGTCGCGAGGAAAATATGTATATACAAAAATTATTTATTACTTTCATTTAATTGATGTAAGTACAGAAGCATATTTATCTGCATACACAATTGTAATGTCCATAGGTTTCGTTTTTTACAATATCTCTATGTAAATACGTAATAATAAAGGAACTTAACTGACAACATAAAGCACGAGCTTATATAGTGGTCCATGGCCCGTACTTGTGTGCTTGTGAGCATTCTATATTTTCCTATTTCTACATTACTGTTCTTATACAAAAGTAATTCATATATGTTGGTGTTCCGAAATTCGTTTGTGTGTGCTGTTGTAGATAATGTTAGTTTATCATTACCTCTCTCGCAAGCAAAGTCAATGTATGAATGGATTCCGCTGTGGGGTTTGCTTGATCGGCAAGCTGACAATATGGATACTGTTTTAGTCTCCCTCTGCATTTAGTTAAACGGAGAATGTGCGCATGTCTTATTTCCATATATAGTATCATGTGACCATAGAGGAGTTATTCAAGTTTTCATCATTTCTAAGCATACAATCAAAGCAAAGGCTGTATATAGCGAATGCAAACACATGGAAATAGTTATAAAGATCACATTAATATAATGTAAGATTAGCTCTTTGCTGAAAGAATATTGTTTTGAGGCTATGCTGATATTAATGTTAAGTAAGATATTTTTTGAAAACAAAAAATTGCGAATCAAGATAACCATATATATTCAGTTGGTCTTTGTCTTACGTGCATACTATTCTCTGTTGCTAGATAACACCGTCTGAGTGTGTTATGGCGAATTGTGCATGCATTCTTTACTGACAATTAGGAGTGGGTACTGACCTAGCTATATGAGTTTTCTAGTACTAACGTCTAGGGTCCCTGGGCTGACAATACAGCAGTGTTTTTAAATGGTCTGACGGTCTGACACATTCACTAATCTCAGTACATAACAGGTGGAAATTATAACGTTTTACCATTACCCAAAATTTCACTGTGGACAATAAAAAAGTCTCTAAAAAATGGTCAAGAATATCTGCGTTTATGTAAAGAGAGATACCAAATATTAGACTAGAGTATCCATGATTTGGCGACTGGAACTTCACCATTATGTGCAGTTCTTGACACATATCTTCATATCTATCATTCATAATGGAGCTAATAGTAACTTTTGAATTTTTAATTTCGAAAAAGGCTTCTATCTGATTTTAAGGGACAATTAAATTTTACATTTAAATTTTAACTTAGATAAACTTTGGAACAAAAATATTACTTTAAAGAAATTGAAAAGAAACTATTTAAAAAAATGCTGGAAAGTCACAAACCTTCTCTCAATTACATTATTGTAAAAGATATCATAGCAATGATATGATATTGGGAGAAAAAAGCGTGTTCGATCGGATTCGAACAATTAGTTCCGATTGCCTTGATGTAGGACAAATGGAAACGCTTTTGCACAAGCCTTCTCTCCAGTATTGCGCGGTAAGAAATAAATTGGACAAGATAGAACACGTTCAATTTCGAGAACATTTCCGTTGAAAACTAACTAACCTGATAGCTACACCTGCTCAACAAAGGCTATTGGCTAAGATATATATATATATATATATATATATATATATATATATATATATATATATATATATATATATATATATATATATATATATATATATATATATATATATATATATATATACATATTTATATATATATATATATATATATATATATATATATATATATATATATATATATATATATATATATATATATATATGGTTGATGAACAGCGTAGCAGATGCAAGCTGTATAGACTAGAGGGAAAGTGATCAAAGAGTCAAGTATTTAATGCATATACTTGCCTGGGTGCATAACGGTTGTGGGTTGATATCGTATGTGCATGCATATCTACACAATAATTGCAATGATATACAAACATATTTTCTCAACAATAATGTGTTTAGATTACAGAGCACAGACGTAGCAACACCTGCTGAATTGAATCAGATCTAGTAAGAAAACTGAGAGAAGCTGTATGTGCAAAGCACGTGACTATACTAAATCAGTGCGGAAATTGTACATTAGACTGCTTTCGATAATGGGGGCCCGAGTGATAGAGTGGTCTAAGGTGCTCTTCGTTACGGATCACAGTCATCTCATCTCTAGCTGCGTGGGTTCGAGTCTCAGATTCGGCGAACATGGATATGTGAGAAAGCTTGCCAGTAGCTTCTCGTGGGTCGATGGTTCTTTCCGGGGGTTTTCCATGATTCTTCCTAATCGATTAATACTGGACGCTATATATAGCCTTCCATGTGCTGAAAACTGGCGTTACACTATACACGAACAAATGATTATTCTACGCAGGAAATGTCGACGTAGGATGACTTGCGCAGATAAAAAAAATGAGAAAATCGAATTATTGTAATATAAGGAAGTGGTCGACAGGGGCTATGAAGATCATTCCTACTATATAAGCTACCAATTAAATCAATATAGAACGAGGAAATAGAACATGAGAAGTTTATGGAAATCCACCAGGATATTTTGCAGGTATTTAGGAAAATAAAATACATCATTCAGATTTATTAATTGGTTAAAGTTTTATGTGCGATTTCCTCTTTTACCCAGGCAGCGTTTAAATCAATTAATATAAGCGTATTTTTGTATGTGTGTGTGGAAGTGTGTGTGTGTGTGTGTGTGTGTGTGTGTGTGATTTGAATTTTTAACATAGCTTAATAATTGTTCAGTCTTATCGCTACGATGTCTGCAGTATGTTAGTTTATAGTGATTTCTAGAGCTGGGGCATCAAGTCGAAGAAATGTAGTATGAAGTCCACCCAGTATTATCCTGACACCAGAACGACCAGTCCCAACACTAGCCTCTTAATGTGGAGCTCCAAGCAAGCCAACTGTTAGAATCATTTTGTTAAGTTTTTGGTACGACTAGGCGTCCTGAACGGTTATAAAGAGATTGTAATAACGTCTGAATGTCCATTCCGAGATAAGAAGAAATGTTTGTGTTCATTTTTTTCTCTGTGACATATTATCAATCATTCAGTTTAATTTGGTCTCAATTTCAATATAAAAGGAAAAAGTGCAGTTATGAAGAAAACATCGCATATATTTGATGAAATCTCAACAACTGATTAATGGTTCTGGCAGATTTGCTTGTTATTTAGATAGTAATATGTTGACTTAAAAGACTGTTCATTCTATATTTGTCGGAAGCAGATTTTATGAGCACTATATAGATTTAGGATGATCTTTACACAGATTCTTGCAATAGCTTTTCTGTATTAGAAAAACTGGACGTCCCTAATATATATCTCCATTATCCTCTTTCTCCCCCCCCCCCAGGGTAGGCGATTGGGTAAACCTGACTAATGTCTTTGTTTGCAAACTTGCAAACAACATAATACATAGCTATTGTTTATTCTATTCTTGTTTGTATGTTATATTTTAAGATTATTATTTTTCTAGGTAAACATTTCTACCTAGATTTGATTTTAAGGCATTTATTTTTCCCCTCAGGGAATTTGTCGTGTACTTGATGCTTCCTGTGTCTTTTATTAAACTTATATTAATATACCCGATCTTTATTAACAACTTAGAATGTTCCAGAACTGAACTTTTGATCCACATCCTCGCCCTCTTTTTATGTCTTAGATTCTTTACAATGTTCTTATTCCTATCTTAATATCTGAGAAATAATCAGGCTTCTCGTTATGCTCCGTTTCAATTTGATTGGATTTATTTATTGAAAAAACTAATGGATTTATAAAGTGCTTACTAATACTGTTATACTTATTTAATTACTATATGAGATTTCTGTGAATTTTTCAGACATTTTGTGGACTAAATCATAATGATACATCAAGACTGTTAGCGCATTCAAACTATTTAAGGGTATTGGTACATCAGCACATTCAAGACTGTCATTCGGAACATCAATTGAATTGATTGTGAATACTCTATATTTTTGGACTTGTGACAGGACTTTTAGGACTAATTGGGATTTAATTCACAACACTGTACGTTCGTTTTAAATTTACACTTTGTTTTTTAGCAACATAAGTTATTTGTGACATTTTACGAACTTTCTTGGTTTGATAATTTGATTCAATATCTAAAATATGGCTGGATTTGATTGTCATAAATACGGTAAATTATTTCATGTTGACAAGGTGACTATAAAACATCTTTTTAACTTTATTAGTAATTGAAAGTAAGAGAGTGAAGATATTCGTGCGGATTATGCTCCAGGTAGGAATCTAAAACAGATAATAGAAGGTGTTTTTGTTACAGATCATAAATGAGTCTGATAGGGACAAGGTGTAATAGAAATTGCTATACATGATAAATAACGACGAAATGTATCTATGATTTACGAATATCAATTCACTACCAACTCCAGCATGGGGATATTTGTTTACAATCAGTAGTCGCGAGGAAAATATGAATATACAAAAATTATTTATTACTTTCATTTAATCCATGTAAGTACAGCGGCATATTTATCTGCATACACAATTGTAATGTCCATACGTTTCGTTTATTACAATACCTCTATGTAAATACGTAATAATAAAGGAACTTAACTGACAACACAAAGAACGAGCTTATATAGTGGTCCATGGCCCATACTTTTGTGTTTGTGAGCATTCTATATTTTTCTATCTCTACATTACAGTTCTTATACAAAAGGTATTCATATATGTCGGTGTTCCGAAATTCGTTTGTGTGTGCTGTTGTATACTGTGTAAGTTTATCCTTACCTCTCTCGCCAGCAAAGTCAATGTATGAACGGATTCCGCTGTGGGGTTTGCTTGATCTGCAGGCTGACAATATGTATACTGTTTTAGTCTCCCTCTGCATTTAGTTAAACGGAGAATGTGCGCATGTCTTATTTCCATATATAGTATCATGTGACCATAGAGGAGTTATTCAAGTTTTCATCATTTCTAAGCATACAATCAAAGTAAAGGCTGTATATAGCGAATGCAAACACATGGAAATAGTTATAAAGATCACATTAATATAATGTAAGAAAAGCTCTTTGGTGAAAGAATATTGTTTTGAGGCTATGCTGATATTAATGTTAAGTAAGATATTTTTTTTAAAACAAAAATGCGAATCCAGATAACCACATATATTCAGTTGGTCTTTGTCTTACGTGCATACTATTCTCTGTTGCTAGATAACACCGTCTGAGAGTGTTATGGCGAATTGTGCATGCATTCTTTACTGACAATTAGGAGTGGGTACTGACCTAGCTATATGAATTTTCTAGTACTAACGTATAGGGTCCCTGGGCTGACAATACAGCAGTGTGATTAAATGGTCTGACGGTCTGCCACATTCACTAATCTCAGTACATAACAGGTGGAAATTATAACGTCATTACCATTAACCAGAATTTCACTGTGGACCATAAAATACTCTCTTAAAAATGGTGAAGAATATCTGCGTTTATGTAAAGAGAGATACCAAATATTAGACTAGATTATCCATGATTTGGCGACTGGAACTTCACCATTATGTGCAGTTCTTGACACATATTTTCATATCTATCATTCATAATGGAGCTTATAGTAACTTTTGAATTTTTAATTTCGAAAAAGGCTTCTATCTGATTTTAAGGGACAATTAAACTTTACATTTTAATTTTAACTTAGATAAACTTTGGAACAAAAATATTACTTTAAAGAAATTGAAAAGAAACTATTTCAAAAAATGTAAAAGATATCATAGCAATGATATGATATTGAGAGAAAAAAGTGTGTTCGATCGGATTCGAACAATGAGTTCCGATTGCCTTGATGTAGGACAAATGGAAACGCTTTTGCACAAGCCTTCTCTCCAGTATTGCGCGGTAAGAAATAAATTGGACAAGATAGAACATGTTCAATTTCGAGAACATTTCCGTTGAAAACTAACTAACCTGGTAGTTACACCTGCTCAACAAAGGCTATTGGCTAAGATATATATATTTATGGTTGATGAACAGCGTAGCAGATGCAAGCTGTACAGACTAGAGGGAAAGTGATCAAAGAGTAAAGTATTTAATGCATATACTTGCCTGGGTGCATAACGGTTGTGGGTTGATATCGTATGTGCATGCATATCTACACAATAATTGCAATGATATACAAACATATTTTCTCAACAATAATGTGTTTAGATTACAGAGCACAGACGTAGCAACACCTGCTGAATTGAATCAGATCTAGTAAGAAAACTGAGAGAAGCTGTATGTGCAAAGCACGTGACTATACTAAATCAGTGCGGAAATTGTACATTAGACTGCTTTCGATAATGGGGGCCCCTAGTGATCGAGTGGTCTAAGGCGCTCTCCGTTACGGATCACAGTCATCTCATCTCTAGCTGCGTGGGTTCGAGTCTCAGATTCGGCGAACATGGATATGTGAGAAAGCTTGCCAGTAGCTTCTCGTGGGTCGGTGGTTCTTTCCGGGTTTTTTCCATGATTCTTCCTACTCGATTAATACTGGACGCTATATAGAGCCTTCCATGTGCTGAAGACTGGCGTTACACTATACACGAACAAATGATTATTCTAAGCAGGAAATGTCGACGTAGGATGACTTGCGTAGAATAAAAAAATGAGAAAATCGAATTATTGTAATATAAGGAAGTGGTCGACAGGGGCTATGAAGATCATTCCTACTATATAAGCTACCAATTAAATCAATATAGAACGAGGAAATAGAACATGAGAAGTTTATGGAAATCCACCAGGATATTTTGCAGGTATTTAGGAAAATAAAATACATCATCCAGATTTATTAATTGGTTAAAGTTTTATGTGCGATTTCCTCTTTTCCCCAGGCAGCGTTTAAATCAATTAATATAAGCGTATTTTTGTATGTGTGTGTGTGGAAGTGTGTGTGTGTGTGTGTGTGTGTGTGTGTGTGATTTGATTTTTTAACATAGCTTAATAATTGTTCAGTCTTATCGCTACGATGTCTGCAGTATGTTAGTTTGAAGTGATATCTGGAGCTGGGGCATCAAGTCGAAGAAATGTAGCATGAAGTCCACCCAGTATTATCCTGACACCAGAACGACCAGTCCTAACACTAGCCTCTTAATGTGGAGCGCCAAGCAAGCCAACTGTTAGAATCATTTTGTTAAGTTTTTGGTACGACTAGGCGTCCTGAACGGTTATAAAGAGATTGTAATAACGTCTGAATGTCCATTCCGAGATAAGAAGAAATGTTTGTGTTCATTTTTTTTCTCTGTGACATATTATCAATCATTCAGTTTAATTTGGTCTCAATTTCAATATAAAAGGAATAAATGCAGTTATGAAGAAAACAGAATCATTTTGTGAAGTTTTTGGTATGAATAGCCATCCTGAACGGTCATAAAGAGCAGCAGTGGGGTCGAGCAGACCAACTTTTATAAGCGTGTATTTGGCAAACCTATGCTTCCTCGTAAATGCTTAATAGAAGCGTCCATTTGGCAAATCAGAATTAAAAAAAAGACGCCATGGTCGTTGTCGCACCCCCTCTGCTGCTATGGGTTTAACAATCCTTGAAATCGTAAACGATTTTCACGATGAAAATCCTTTTAAGACTTTACAAACAGACATTATTTGTAAAACCACACCTCGTAAATCAATTAGATTATTGGATTGTTCAGTGAGTTTGAAATTAATTCTCGTTAATGAATCATTATGACATCGCATATAGGCTGGATTAGTTGGTGCAAAAGAATATAAAATATATCCCTGCTGAGATTGATTTGATCGCTCGAGATTTATTTGATAGCTGTCTTCGATAACATCACATACTAAATTCAATGCAATCACCTGATGATATTTTGACGTTTTGAGGAGCGATATGTCTACCACTGCCGTCTGGGTCATTATTATGTTTGAGGATTGTTCTTGTTTGTGATTGTGGCAATTTCTTCCATGCGTCATTAATTTTTTAAAAACCGGCATCGATGGTATCACTTAGAGATTTTTGTAGTTCTAAGATATTTATATTCGTGTAGTTTGAGTGTGTGAATATCTTCTATTCGTATATTATACGCTGTCGCAAACACTGTTTTTGTTCCAGGGTGATCATGATCTAATACTTCTTTGATAATAAGGCTATTAAACGTTTGTATTTGCTCGATGATATTGTTGCACGTCTTCACATTCTCGAGAAAATCATATTTTGAGAGATCGTGTTCGATTAAATAAATTTTATATTTTTCAAAATCAGTTTTCATAAGTGTGAAATGTTTGGTAATTCTATCTGGTGATGATATAAGCCAATGATTGTTTTTATCATCATTTAAAACAAAATAATTTGATGGTAGATAAACTGGGAAATATATAACAGGCTTATAATATTACAGCTCATCGAACATATATTCATATTTTCTCTTTTCGCGTGGAAGTGGGTCTTCAGGCCATCCTAACACAGTTCTAAAAGAACTCTGATCAATATCTACGACATACCTTAGTGATTTTATCTTGATGGCAGATGATAGCGTCGGTTCATGAACTGTTATAGCGATTTTTGATTCTTTTCCAGTAATAGATTTTATTCTGCGTTGTAATTCACCATTGATTTAATCGATTTGGTAGGTCCCAGATGGTATCGAAACAACGTTTCAGTCTGGAGTCCCGTCTTGTTTATTCTTACTCGCAAACACCAAGGAATTATTCGGTTGTCGACCGACAAATCCTACCGACCTAATGTTAGGCCAACTGTGATACACTCACGGGAATCGGAGTAGGAAAATTCACACTGAATTCAGGATTGGTTGATGTTATTGGGATCATGCTTGTTCTCACCGGGTTGGTATTTTCTACTATTCGTTGAAGTAGTTCTTGCGATGTTGCCATTGTTATTATACTCGTTTTGTCGCTCAAATTTTGACATCGCGGAATCATAAACACGTACCATCGATGAGAACTCACTATCTGATATTAATGTATCATCGAGTGACGACGATATCATTGAGGATAATTGGGAGTACGTGGTTTATACAACATGAAATTTGATTACGTAATCTTGCTGTTTACGCTGGCTGCATGATGATATTTGTTTTGTTATTATCGAAATAATTCTTGCGATTGTAGTTACCGCGGATATACAAATTAGAACAGCTATCGGGGCAATCATTGTCACCGAGGAGAGTATTATACCGGCTCCGGTGATTACACCACTCACCGAATACACGGTAACATCAACTGCGGTATTTTTTTATTTTTGTTTTTTACTCCTCAGTGAGGGTTTTGAGTTTAGTTTGAAATTCTCTGACCTGATCATAGCGGTATTGAGATAATGAAGGTATCGTCGGTGATGAAATCATTAGTGATGACATTTTATTTATTACAACAGATTTCAATTAAGTTGTTTACTTAAATCCGCTACGAATTCCACATACCATGTTACTGAAACCCTAGCCAAATTATTATCAGTGGATGCTGTCGTGAACTGTTCAGTTCATCCTTGTAGATGATCGTTGATATCTTATTATTGACCCCAGATGAACTCGTTGATGAAATATTAAATTGAGTCGGTGTCACTAGTGTTAATCGAGAAATACCTTTGACGGCCGCGATGATATTTAAAATATTATTTAGTGGTGTCCACACAAATGATCCGTATTGAATCGTTTATACTACGTTGTTGGTTCTCTCATGAGAAATTTTTGTTTTTTCAAGTACTTTTATCATCTTCGGCATATCATCCCTGATGCTATCGTTGGTCGATTTAATATCAACGTTGATAGCTTATATGCTCTGATTAATCGATGTTATTTCATTTAGCTTCGTGAAAATATTAGCGAGATACATTTTAATATCATCAGGTTTCACGTCTTTATCAAAACATTCATGGACCGCGTCATCAGTTTTAAAAAAAAAAATTACGTAGATTACCCAATTGAACTACATGAACGTCATCGCAATTTTGCTAAATTATCGATAGCGGTTTTTACATGTATGATTTGCAACTCGGGTTGCGAACGTGGAACACCGAAGAAATTATTTATCGGGGGTTCGATGTTATCAATTATACTCTGTTGTAATCGACCAAATGAATTATATGATCGTTTTATTCTGATTTTAGTTTTTGTTTGGTATCCACAATAGTTGAAACAAGTACACCTGGTTTGAGTTTACACTGATCGGAAAATACCGCGATAGCATTTTCCGTTACACCGCGTTATTTAACTAAAATATCATCAAGAGAAACATTACTCGTTTTACAATTACCCTGACGATATTGAAATACAACTATTTCATTGGGATCAATACTTGCTAAGTTCAACATCTCAGCTATTTCATCTTAGATTATTTTTTTTATATCACCGGTTGCAGATATTCCCTAAGTGCCATCATTGATAGAGATCTCCCCCAAATATCAATCATGTTATTTTATATAATTTCTCTCTAAAAAGCGACTACTAGTATATTCATTTACGACTCGATGAGGTGGTTTTCCCGATGATGAAATAGCGTCAAGGACATTTAATACTTCTATGCCGCATATTGGTGGGTCATTCATTTGCTGTGCTGGTAGCGTAGAAAACCAGATAGGAGTTTTTAAGTGGTTTATATAACGCGTAAATTCTTTAGGCGGCGCTAACCCATATGAATCAAAATAAACAATTGCACGGGGATCAATCGCGTATGCAACCCTGTGAAATCCAGGTCCGCTGCTGTTATCAAGATTAATGATACCGGTTTCAACGCTGTTTGGTTGTGCCGGTAACTGATCTTTCATAAAGACCTCTGAAGTTTGTTATCGCTAGTGTTTAGTAGCATCGAGTAAATCAAAATTTGACATGGGAACTAGGTTCTCGCGACAGAATCTTTGGTTCTCGAGTTAATAAACTGTTTCTAGTCTCAGACCCTTTCTGCTGTACCATGAATACGGGCTTCCTGGTAATCTTAGACCCTTTCCCCTTTTTTGTATCCCCGCTCATTTTTGGTTCATATGATTGACCAATACTGTGTACTGCTTTTGCACCAAGAGCTGCACCAGCTCCCAACGCAGCCGCTTTACCAGCTGAAATTAACGCTGATAGAGCAGCTAACAGTGGACATATACCACCTGATTTTATCATGTTTTTCATCGCAGTTGCAGAGAGTGTGATCTGAACACCCTTTTTATCTTTGAAAGCATCATTGTTGTGTTTCAATTTGTCGGTGACAATTTATTCTGACCACCAGACATCTGATTGTGTTTCAGCGTTATTGTGGTTCCACAATTTTTAACTGATTTCGATTGCAATTTCTTGAGTTGACTAGGAGTTAACGTAACACTAACAACACTGTATGACATTATATTAATAACAGATTGATCTAATTGCTACATTGGAAAAACACTAGTGTTAAAAGTCCGAAGGGTTTTCAATTATATATTTCCACTGGTGCATCGATTACTCTCATTTTTCCAACAACACCTTCGAGTAACATTGATTTATCGCTGAAAATGACATCAACTGCTTTGTAATTATCAATAGCATCACGGTCCACAGTAGCTCTAAAGTGTATATCAACGACGGACTGTCTTCTTAAATCAAGATGTTCCAGCGAAAAGTAATAGATCGGATAAAGTGTACTAAAATCATGTTGTGATATTTGTAGACCAGTATCAACATTTTAATCGCGTCCCATATATGACAACAGACGATGATAAACTCGTGCAATATGGTTTTGACCGTAATGAAGTTGTATATCCTCAGATGGTTCCTGCTGGCCATTTATTCTCAGCGAGACATCAGTAACACCTAATTGATCAAATATCATATGGCTACGTGCTTGATTACCATCCCTCGTCATATCCTGTAACGCAATAAATATATGACGTGGAGCTGAAACACCTTTTTGTGATGCCTGGTTCCATGTGAATATATCGTTAACAGCTGATTGCTTAACATCTGTTGTTGTTGTTAGCCAGCGTAGTAATGATTTTCCTTCATGGTCCATAAATGATAGTAATCGTTCTTCTGCGGTGTATACTGGCATCCACAATGATAGTTTTGTTAAGATGACATTACCGGCATCAGCATCTGGATGTGCAGCATCTGCTTGAATCCTCCAAATTGCGTCATTGTCAGTACTTTTTCGCATAAGTACTACTGTATGCTTCACTCCATAGATAACGTTTTGAACATTTCTGCAGAATCCAAACATATGATGCAGTGAAATCGAACATGAAAATCGTCGATGTTGTTCTTTCAACATTGACATACGTGTTGCAGCTCCTAGGTTGTAGTTGGGATCAGGGTTTATAATCATATCCTCGACTTCATCATTATTAGCGGGATTAGGAGCAGCACGATTCCTTGATTGTCTTACAATAAAAGGAAATTTTCCAGTAGTATCCTTAGCATTCTTTGCAAACATCATAGAAGGGCCTGCCGATCTTGCATAATCATCGAAATATCTTGCTAGCCCTACTATTGTTGTGGCAACATCAACATCGCGTTCTATCAACAAAATCTCTTTTTCATCAATCAGATATCTTGCACTCTCGAATAACGCCATAATACTATTATTAACAAAACCGACTTGAGGACCAATTGGATATGGTGTATTAGCTTCAACATTTGTTAAAATTTCTCATTCTACTTCGATAAACACTTCAGCGGGTAGAAAGTATTTACTGGTATCATGGACTTGAAGTTCAATTCTTGATCGAATATCTGGTTGTACTGCATGATAGAAATGGAATTGATAATCGCGTACAGAATCATCCTTGCGCACTTTGGCGTCCGTATCAAACGCTGGATCAAGTGTCCGTTTGAACATTTTATTATATATTCCTTGATCTAAATCGCGATTTCGGTCGGGATTTTAAGCCACTTCCCGCTATCATGTTTGGGATATCATCTGGGTTGCTGATCGCCAATGATGCTAATTTCTAATCAACTGCGTTATTTATTATTTTGCTAACACTTGCAGGCATTACTTCCGTAGATGATAGTGGTCCTGGTGACTTCGTCACTGATGACGAAGTCACTGGTGGTTTCCTTCGCCTCTGAGCTAATGCTACTAGTTTTTCTTTAGCCGCGGAAAACACTTTCCCGGCAATATCTCCAACTGCACTAATACCCTTATCACGAATGACATCAATTGCTTTCATCGATAATTGTTTTGAGATTGGTGCTACTTTTGGAGTCATTCTTGCAAATAACACTACAATGGTATCGCCGAGACCATCACCATAGTATGCTCTATAAACAGGCAGTCGTGAATTTACTACGTAGACGTTCGTTGGTTTATCATGGTTGTAGTGTATGATCATCTTATTTAAATGATATTTATCTAGTATTGTAAATGATGGTAGAATGTGGAATTATCATGTATAAACCTGATACTAAATATTAGAATTGATTAAGTTTGTATGTCCGAAGAAGTGGTAAGATTCCATTAGCATACAATGATATTTTATTATCAGATCAAAATAAACAAACACACACGTGTATATTATTATATATCCCGTAATGATAAAAACAAATTCACAGATAATTTATTGAGTATAATAATCAACGTTGTAGATTATAAATGTGATGAGTATGAAACAAAAATATATAACTGGGTTGATTATATAGATTAGTATGCATCATATTCATATATGCCTTTCAGTGTTAACGATATGAACTATTGTCATTGCTGTTCAATAGCATTGATTGATTATATCATATGGTCAATTATCATTGATTAGTCACCGGTGACATTAGTCTCTGTGATAACAGTAAACATCCGTAGGATTTTCTGCTAGCTCGTCAATGAAATCTCGATATAGAGATTAATATCCATGATGCCATTTTGAAATTACCGCCTACAGATATCAGCTGATTCATTAATTATTTCCAGTGAGTTATTTCCAGCTCGTTTTCCTCCGATGTGTACTTGTAATCGTGCTATACCACTGAGAATATTACCAGGACAACGAATTAGACCACTAACTGATACCCTGGGAGTTCCATTCTGAGAAAAACCCTCCCCTGTTGCACCCTGTGTATCCCCCTGACTTTGTAAATACCTTAAAAACTTATTATCATCATCATCATGTTTGAGTTGGTCAAGTGATGTATCTAAATGGAGTTCTCCTGTTTTTTCCGTCTTCGTGTTGGTGTTTGACTTTCCCTCTCTAAATCAACCTCAAGTGGCATATCTATTTCTTGTTTCTTCTGTCTTCGTTTTTGTCTCCGTGTTGATGTTGGGCGCTTTCTTTCTTGTTGTTGTTCTTCTATTTGTTGTTGTTCTTCTATTTTTTGTTTATCATAATTACTAATTCCTTTTTCAAATTCTTTATACTCCATCTCCCTCTTATCTAAATGATCAATCCCTTTGTTTATTTTATATAACCAATCAAACCAGACATCACGTTTAATTCCACTATCTATATACTCATCCTTTAAATTTTTCTTTTTTTGAATGATAGCTGTTAGCAGCAATATCAGCAAAAGCGTGATAATCCTTTTGATTTAATGATTGGAACTTTTTTAGTAGTATTTTAGCCTCCTCAGTAAATTTATCCATTAAAGAAATACTTCCTTTTTTAGTAACATCACTCTGTGGAAGTTGTTTCTCCCCAGCAATCTGTTTTAACAACGGAAGAATAACCTTTTTTCTATCCTGTTCGTCAATAGTCTCTCCCAAAATAAATCTCGGTAGTTGAAGTGATGGGTTTAAACAGGTCTTCAGATCCTGTTATAAATCAGTCTGAAGACACTGTATAGCTTGCATTTTTTCTCGGACAGAATCTCGGATTGGTATAAATTTTTTAATTTCGATTAATCTTTCGCGCGCTAATCTAGTCGTTAGTGCTTCGTTTACCATTATTAATTAATGTACGATCTAAATGCAGTGACGAAGTCACCATAAATGATTTTTAATGAGAAAATATCTAAATGATTCATTTATAGAACCTCAACTAGTTTACCCGACTGATAAAATCAGGATTTTTCTAGATTTTTAGTCATGTATGATGCATTTTTGGTCGTTTTTGATGCATTTTTCACCTGAAAATCATTAAACGATTTTTAATTAGAAAAACCTCTAATTGATTCATTTAGAGAACGTCGACTAGTTTACCCTATTTTTAAGATCAAAATTACATCGAAAATCAACAAAAATGACCAAAAAAGGACAAAAATGACCAAGAAAGGATATAAATGACCCCAAAAAATGATTAAAATGACCAAAAATCAATAAAAAAATAAATTACTGAAAATATTTCAGCAATTAACAAATAAGAATATAAATCCGTGAAGCCCCACCCCACAATTAACAAATCCGTAAATTCCTACCCCACCCAGAATTTTACTATAGTACTTTCGTGTAGTAAGTGATACATTACCCGCCTTTACAAATTCATTCACGGGCGCGCGCACACACCATACCTGCTAAGGATTTTACCTGTTATATTATACTTGCATACCTCTTTTCAACATACAGGTATTAAAGTATTGTATACATGTGAAATCGTTGGTTAGAACTTGCTCTGCTGAGGTTACCAAAGGTAAATTTTCGGTTTGGCGGATAATATCTCATTAATTGTACGTTTGATTTCATATTGCTGCCCCAATTCTTTTCTGACTTTTTCGACAACAGTGAAAAACGGGACAAACTTATTGACGTCGTTACAGAATTCTGAATTTTCTTTATAAGCGCGTATCGTTTTGGTAAGACGTATTTATTATTAATAGCATTATATTCAATATCTTTAAAATCCGAAAGAATCTGATCACAATTTAATTTATCTGACAATTGAATTCCTTGAGTTTTTAAATTTGAAATCTCAGTTATGATCTCATTGACATTTTCAGAATTCATATATATTAATACATATTTCTAATACAAAAAAAACCAAAACCTTGAGGGTCAATTTTGGCCCGTTTTTTAGACAATACAGTGCCGTTACCTCTATTTTGTTAGGGTAGGTTTCTAGGCATACACATACTTAATTAAGGACAATACAATGCCATTACCTCCATTTTGTTAGGGTGGGTTTCTAGGCATGCAAATATTTAATTAAGGACAATACAATGCCATTACCCCCGTTTTGTTAGGGTAGGTTTTTAGGCATACACATACTTAATTAGGGTCAATACAATGTCATTACCTCATTTTGTTAGGGTAGGTTTCTAGGCATATAAAATAATGCCTTTTGCAGCCCCCAAATCGAGTTTTATGGCGAGTTGTATAGGCACACATATACAATGAATGATAGGATGACAATGGTACATAAACTTCTACATTCAAACTGAAACCACCATACCTCCCACAAAATCGCCCCGGTTGGAATGAAAAATCATTTCACACCGTGTGACGGTGTGGTGGTATAGTGGCTTCACGATTTGAATTTCGAAGGGCTCAACCCCACCCCCAATTATATAGATTAAACCATCCAAATCGGTACCGTCGACAATATGCCTGTTACGAGAATCGAACCATGGGTTCGGGGCAACGTCCCAGCGGGTAACGAATTGCGCTAAATTCGATATCTACAGGTATATGCTTTTTAATGCGATATATGTGTAAACAACAAACAAAAAAATCCATTGAGGGTAACTCTTTCATAAGCAGACATACTCTCAAGAGTTATTCCCCTTTGGTGTTATATAGAATAGCAAAAAATGGAATTCAGACATAAACAAATTGAATTCTGCTTTTCAAACGCTTCGAAAAAGAAGACCGATATACCCCTTCTGCTACTTATCGTACTGAGGGTTCGCAAATTTGGAAATATCTACCGGCTTCATTCAATGATTGAAATGCTTTTTGGTCGTTTGTTGCTGTATTAAATGATTTTATACATTTTGCAAATTTCGATTGTTTTCCAGTTTTCCCAGATGTAGTATTATCACTCTGTGCAACAGCTCGTAAATTATCTAAAGAATTATCAGTCTTAATACTACTTATGTGATCAATAACAAAACCATCCTTGATCAATCCGTTATATACCTCATACACGAAACAATGATTAAGATATTTCTTCTTCCCAGCGCCAAACTTCAAATGCCCCTGATTATTCACAACACCAACTGGGTTCTTCAGCCTGCGGTTTTTAATAATACCGTCACGAGACGCTTCATAATTGGAAATCGCGGGATGCGGTTGAAATTCTTGGTTCATTTATATACTAAATACTATTTGTCTAATTTATATTTGGTTTAATTATTACTTGAGCAATCTTTCAATATAGTCTTGAGGAGTTCTTATGATTTTGTCGTTGACGCTGTCAAGGACGCTGAAACAGTCAGGGTCAGAGCCATTGATGGAATCTTTGATGGAGTTTTTAACGGAATTCTTAATTCGTTTATCATAATAACGCTTCAACTCTCTGTATCGCTTACCACCACAACTGAGACACAACTGCGATTTTCCTCTCACACTTACCCCACATTGGAGATCCCGTTACGAGCGCTTTGTAAATGATACCCACAAAATTCCTTTCTGCATGATTTGTTACAACCGGTTACTGATCCTAACATAATCCATTTGCAATGATTTATTATATAATAATTTTCTTATTTAAATAATTGTTTTAATTATAATATGAAGGAGTTCGAGAAATTATCAAAAATTAAGCCCTGGAAAAATGCTAAATTCAATCTAGATAGAGTCTCCGTAGATACACCAAAGAGTCTAATAAGTTATAGAAGCATGATAGGTAAAATCCGTGATTGTTTTAATGAATTCAAGCGCGATGGAGCATCTCACTGTTGGTCGACATTTCGAATTGATGGTAGTGTTTATACTACCATGAAAGACTAAAAAGTAGCAGTAATAATATCACATCTTGACAAGAAAAAATATTTTTTTAGAGTGAAATTCATTATCCGCTAAGAAACGTTGGATTATTCGAGATAAATTTGAACCAATCTTGAAAGATAAAAGAACTGTCACTGTGAGTCGAGATTCCAAACCAGGAATTTTGACTGGAATTGACAAACCGTATTACGAGAGATCATATCCTGTAACAGCAGTTGTTTATGGAATCTATCCGGTAAATAGTAAACCGAGTATTGAAAAATTAAAACCAATGAAACTGTCATCGTTGAATTGTGTAGCAGAACGAATAATAGAAAACTTCACAAATGCGTTGCGTGGAAACAAATTGACCAATCTAAGACGCAAAAAAATAAATGAACGGGGACTAACAGCAAAACAAAATGGAGCAACGATTCAAAATGTGGCACAACTAGAACGAATACTAAAATTCCCAATATCAGTAACGACGATAACATGCGAGATATTATTTGAACCGAAATATAAATCGAGAGGATACCCAATCAAAATTATTGATTCTAACGAACACGCATGGACACCTGCAGTAACAATATTTCCACGAGATAGAACAATAAAATATATACCCGCGGAGTTCTCCCCAAAATTCTCCCCCGAGGAGAAATTATTTGATTTTATTTACAAGTTAAGTAAAACCGATCCCGTATCAGTGTGGTTACTTCACAGTTTTGAAAACAAATAGGGCAAATTCGATCAATTTGTAAGACCCAATTGAGAATTATACCGCACTGAAGCTCTTCACAAAGAGATGAAAAAACTAGCTAGTGGTTTTTCAACAGAAAACGACGAACAATTATTAACAAACTGTTTTCCATCTGTTGCAGCTCATTTTGCGAGAAAGAGAAATATGTGGAAACCAACAAGCGCAGAATTTCTATCAGATATCAAATCAAGCTGCATCGAATATAACAATGCTGGATTATGGAATATAAAATACGACCCCAAAACGATTATTTCGGTTGATATGGTTGCGTGTTATCCCGGGAGTTTTCTCGGGTACAGAGAATGTGCTCAGTACTTAAAAGATTTGGACATCCCACACATGAAATGACCCGTGTTGCGATTAATGGACCACTACCTTATTTTGATTTAACCGGATTCACTCGTGTGGTATCATTTGAATTGGCTAAAGGACTTCATCCAGGCTGTTATGTTTGGATTGGTAGACACATCTGAAAAACACTGGATGCCAATAGCGATATTACGGTATATGATTGATTCTAAATGCTGATATCGCTGATTGTCAGTGAAGCGATTATATCATATCACTATTCCCTGATCTCGACGAAGAATATCTTGAAATGGTCCAAACAGATATTTGAAGTGAGAAATAGACAAGCAAATAAATTCGGTAGAAGAATAGTTGGTAAATTCACACAAGGTGGAAAATACGACAATAACCGATATTCTTCACGGTTGATTATAGATAACATTGAATACGATTTTATAATCGCGGATACATCTAAGAGTATATATGTAACTCGTAAAACCGCTTTCATGTCCGATGGAACCAAATTGGGTACAACTGTTACTTACAACGATTAAAAAAATCTTCAGTATACACACTTGAGGGCGTCTATGCTTGGTTATGCTTCTATTAATTTATTTTCAATGATAAATAGATTTCCTGACACCGCAGTTAGAGTCGCCACTGATTCATTTTATATAAACGTGAAACACAGCGAAGCAGTGGCTGATTTCACAAATTCTGACGAGAGTTGGGGATCATAGAGAATTAAAAGGGAAATTCTGCGTGATTATTCCAAATCAGCAGTTGTTACAATTCAAAACAATTACTTGAAGAAAAACCAGATATCAGAACTATCTAATGCACCACCGATATCTGATCCAATATGTAGACATTAAACCATTTACTTAAACGGCTGTTGTGGGTCAGGAAAGACGACTCGAGCGATTGAATTATTTCGTGGAAACGCTAGTGTTTCCAAATCAAACATGATTGTGCTAACACCGACCCACAGACTTGCAAGAGAAATGAAACAACGAGGAAATAATGCTTGCACTTATCACAGTTTCTTTCGATGGAAAGGTGACGAATGGACTCCTAATCGAATGGGTGAGAAATTTATTCCTGAAATCATTATTTGGTATGAGATATGCACGGTATTGTTAGATATATTACAAAGATTTCTTGATTGGTTATTGCTAGCGAATACAAAAGTGATAATGTGCGGCGATCATGGTCAACCACCACCATTTGTCGGTTTATCCCCACATGATTGGCTAAAGAATTTTGTAGAAGATTATGAAGAAATTAATACCGATCATAGAGCACTTGATGAACAATTACGCGAGTTAAAGAAACTAATTAGATTACAACCGGATAGAATCCAATGTGAAATAGCGGGTGAAATAATTTGGGAAACCACCTTCAATGATTTCTGGGAGGCGTGGAGACTAAACGATTTGATAGTGGAAAGAAGAAAAATAGTCAGAGACACACTTCAGATGAAGTTATTTTATTTACATAAAGAAAGATTTGCAACACTTTCAGTGCCACTGTGTTATAGACCCAAGGATACATGAAGACAGAATATCGAAATTGATATTCCAGGCGTGACTGAGAAGCCTATTCTCGTATTAAATGATATCGTGCTGGTTGATATCAATCTCGTCGAAGATGCATTACGCGCTGATAAATCCCTATGGACGGTAGGTTACGCAGCGACAATACATTCTTCACAGTGATTAGCTATATCCGATACAATTGTTTGGATGGTAGATAATCACATCGAGTGGTCGAATTTAGTTTATCTTGCGGTGTCGAGAGTACAAAGAATAAATCAGCTTTGAAGAGTTGTTTTAGATGATAATGACATTTCAAAAAGTGATATTGTCAGTGATGATATAATCAGAAAAAAAACTCTCTGGTTATAAACAGCAGGATAAAAAAAATAATAGAGCATTTGATATTGATGCCGAATTAGAAATTATACTGAAACAATAATAGAATAATCACTGCGCGAGTTGCAATTGTATAATGCGTTGGTGTTAGTCGGATAAAGATCATTGACAATTTACCGTAGACAGAAAAAATAGAAGCGTAGGTCATACCAGAGATAATGTGATGCTGACTTGTCTTGAGTGCAACAGACGCAGAGGTGCTAGTTAAGACCACGGGATGGTAATTGAGTATCCTCGGTTATCACTTGTAGTTGTTCACGAGTAAATCCTCGCTGAGGAGCAGTTGAATCCAATCTATAGATTGCTGGTCTACCCGTGGATCGTGTTATACTAGATATTTTATGTGCAGTAACACTCCAAATAGGATCAGTAGCTCTTTTTTGCCACCTTCGAGCTCTTTGTTTATCCTGGATGAATTCCTTCGCGTATTGATATCCAAATAACCGCTCAACAACTGTCCGATTAAATTGTTCAACAATTGCCTGATCGCGATGTAGTGACATTATGATGCTTCATTGTTGATAACACTGCACCCTGAAATTCCTTGCAATAGATTTGGCCAATGCAGAGGACACGTACGATAAATCCTTTAAACGCAGAAGCCACTTCAGTTGATGATTTTGTTTTTAACGGCTCTGCTTGTTTGTATCGACTCGCAACATCAACTACGGTTAGTGCATACATGTAAACACCATCATGCGGCAGAAATAATATATCAGCCTGATGAACTTCATTAGGTGCGCTGACATCAAAATGCGAGTAGTTAATTTGTTTAGGCGGTGGTAGATAAATTTGCCATATCGCCTGTTTGGATATCCAATCAGCTGCTGTAGTATTTTTCAGCTTTGAGGCACTAGCGAGTTTACCAAATGCTGCTTTACCCCTCCAGTATCCTCTTGGAGAATAATAAATAGATTCCATGTTGTTATTAATTACCAACACCCATCATCAATTTACCTTTCATCGCCGATTTTATCAGCCATGAAGCCAACTTTTCCTTGAAGGATTTATCAGTGATAGAATTCAACGCATGAATCAATTTCACATCTGCGATATGTCCGTGTTGCAGATTACTGCTTTTATAAGCAACGTTATGAGCATGACACGCCATATCAATGGCGTTTATTGGGTTTTCACCGGGTTGGGGTTGGTTTTGATTATCGAATCGGATTTCTAGTCTAGTCCCGGGCCCACAATAACTATACCCTGGAAGATGTTTTTCTCGTGGGTATTTTGCCCATGGTGTTCCTGGGAGTTTTACTAACTTGGATGCAATATCGCCTCCTCTTTTTTTTAAAAATCATCTGCAGATTTCATTGAAACAAATGTAAATTTCTTTGTACCACATTCTACACACTTACCAGATAGTGCTGATCTGTTATTTTTAGTTGTAATCGTCGTCAAGTCATCTGTGCCAGTACGCTTCTTACATTTCACACAATATAGATCCATAATATATTTATAATAACATGAATGTAATTGATTTTTCGGCGACAAAACACGAGAACCAGTTAAGCATCATGCAGCGCTACCAAATTCTATTCGCATAATTATAATAGGACAATCTGGAAGTGGCAAGACATAATTGTTACTTAACTTAATAACAAGATGGATGAAATGGGATAAGTTGTATTTAATAGCCCCGAGTGTAGATAATCAGCGAGGCTACAAATTTTTAAAGGATTTTAACGAGAAAGCAAAATCAGAAATCGATGAAGATATTATTGAATTTATAACCGATATCGAGGAATCACCGAGCATTGATGATATTGATGGAAGTATTAACAACTTAGTCGTATATGATGATATCATGTTAGACAATCAAAAGAATCCGGCTAGGATATTTTCCAGAGGCAGGCATAAAAGCACTGACGTGACATATGTCACTCAACGATACACACAAATACCAAAAGTGATCAGAGATAATTGCAATATTATTGCTGTATTCAACGGAGTTGATACACATATGCTACGAAATATTTGGCAAACTTGGTGCGGCGGTGATATGGACCAAAATCTCTTTAGCAATTTCTTTAGTCACGCTCAGTCAACCCCACATGGATTTGTAACGATAAATTTGCATGATCCTAGATCAAGATATCGTATCGGACTTGATAAAATATTCTTTTGAAAAATATTTTTACTCCATAGCAGCAGAGGGAGTGCGATAACGACCATGGCGTCTTTTTTATTCTGATTTGCCAAAATTGACGCTTCTATTAAGCATTTACGAGGAAGTCTTGGTTTGCAAAATAGAAGCTTATAAAAGTTGGTCTGTTCGTCTCCTCTACTACTTAAACAGATTGTAAATAAGTCTGAATGTCCATTCCGAGATAAGAAGAAGACATGTTTCTGTTCATTTATTAAATCTGTGACATAATAACAATCCTTCAGTTTAATTTGGTCTCAATTTCAATAGAAAAGAAGCAGTTATGAAGAAAACATCGCATGTATTTGATGAAATCTCAACAGCTGTTTAATGGTTCAAGCAGCTTTGCTTGTTCCTTAGATAGCAATATGTTGACTTAAAAGACGGTTCAATCTATATTTGTCGGAAATAGATTTTATGAGCAGTGTATAGATTTAGGGTGATCTTCACACAGATTCTTTCAATAGCTTTACTGTATCAGAAAATCTGGACGTCCCTAATGTATATCTCCATTCTCCTCTTCCCGCCCAGGGTAGGCGATTGGGTAAACCTGACCAATGTCTTTGTTTGCAAACAAAATATTACATAGCTATTGTTTATTCTTGTTTGTATTTTATATTTTAAGATTATTATTTTTCTAGGTAAACATTTCTACCTAGATTTGATTTTAAGACATTTATTTTTCCCCTCAGGGAGTTTGTCGTGTACTTGATGCTTCACGTGTCTTTTACTAAACTTATATTAATATACCTGATCTTTATTCTATATATCTATCCCTTAGTCTTGCCGACCGTTGGGGCACCACTGATGACCGGACAACCAGCTTCCTCCATTCCAATCTGTTCTCAGATACTCTCACTATGTCACTCAGCTTCAGTCCTGTCGACTCTGAGATGTTATCCTCCCATCTTTTCCTCTGTCTTCCTCTCCTTCGCCCTCCCTGCACAGTACCTTGCATGATTGTCTTAGCATTTCATTTTGCCCTTTTTCACAATGGTCAATAGCTCTTCATAGGGCCCAATGGCTTGCTTAATTCTGTTTCCCACTTCCTCATTCGTGACATCATCTCTATATGCCAAGCCAAGCAACCTTCGAAAGCATTCATTGCAACCACTAGTATTTTCCTTTCGAGATCCGCCTTGAGGGTCCATGACTCACAAGCATATAGGAATACAAATGCAATCAAGGAGCGCACCAGTCTGATTTTTGAGCTGACTGAGGTGTTTCTGTCTTTCCAAACTGGCTTCGGCCTTGCCATTGCTGTTATTGCCCGCAATCCTGGACAATATTTCTGCTTTGGGTCCCTCATCTGCTACGATGGTTTCTAAGTACTTGAATCTATTAACCGTTTCCAGTTTTTGGCCTCTAATCAGTGCTGATGCCACTGGTGTTATTGGTCATCAAATTGGTCTTCTCTGCACTGATTTCCATACCAAAAGCAGTAGCTGTCCTGTCCAGTTTTTCCACCAACTGAGCTAGCTCCTCCTCATTTTCTGCAAGGTCATCGATGTCATCAGCAAAGCGCAGATTCGTTATTATTCTGCCTCCAATAATGACAGTTTTTTCACTGTCTTCCAGTGCATCTGTCATGATTCTTTCAAGGAAGATCTTGAAGAGAGTAGGTGAAAGCAAGCAGTCCTGTCTGACTCCCACATTTGTCCTAAACCAATCTCCTAATTGACCGTTGAAGCATACTGCGCTGGTGGCGTTGCTGTAATGGCTTTCTGTGATTTTGATCAGGTAAGCGTTGATAAAGGGCTACATGCCATACTCTGTCAAACACCTTCTTAAAATCTATAAAGACATGATAAAGGTCTAGTTGGTGCAGGAAGTATTTCTCACATAGTATTCTCAGGTTGAAAATCTGTCCAGTTGTGCTTCGCCCTGGTCTGAAGCCTGCCTGTTCTTCAGCTATGATTTCCTCTGCCCGCGGCTTCAGTCTGTTTAATATGATTTTTAGCATGACTTTCCTTTGGTGGCATATAAGACTGATCGTACGATAGTTCTGACATTACTGCAAATTGCCTTTTTCGGGAGAGTTACTATGAGTGACGAGTCTATAGTGTTGGCCATTCCCCTTTCTGCCAGATCTTGTTGCAGATTGTTAGTAGGGTGCTTATCATGGCTTCACCCACTTCTTGGACTAGTTCTGCAGGAATGTTGTCTACTCCTGCTGCCTTCCCTTTTTTCAATGCTTTCACTGCAGCCTCTACTTCTTCTCGGAGGATGGGGTAGTTGTCAGAGTTGGTCACTGATGGGGTGTTGAGTATGTCTGGGTCCCCTGTAGGTCTGTCGTTGTACAGGTCTGAGCAGTTTTCTGTCCATCTCTTAAGAATGTAAGACATTTCCATCCCTTATCTTGAATGAAGGAGGAGCGTCCTTGTTTTACACTGGTCAGGTCTTTCACCAGCTGGTATGCTTTTTTGCTATTATTTTTCTTTAGATTGTTTTCTGCATCTTTACACTGGTCTTCAATCCATGTCTCCCTTGCCTTTCTCATGCTTTTCTTGATAACCTGATTGATTTCCCTGTATTGTTTTGCTCTTTCTACTTTTGACTTCTTCTTCTTTAGCTCTCGACGCTTGTCACACAGATCAAGTATGTCAGTTGTAACCCAAGGTTTCTTCGCTCGTCGATGTTTGCCAAGGATCTCACCGGCTGTTTGGGTCACTGCTATGTTAAATGTGTCGATCATTGTGTCTAGAGACAATGATCGATCTTTATTAACAACTTAGAATGTTTCAGAACTGAACTTTTGATCCACATCCTCGCCTCTTGTTTGTTTCACATTCTTTACAATGTTCTCATTCCTATCTTAATATCTGAGAAAGAATCAGGCTTTTTGTTATGCTCCGTTTTAATTTGATGGGATTTATTTATTGAAAGAATTAATGGAATTATAAAGTGCTTATTAAAACTGTTGAACTTATTTAATTACTATTTTGAGATTATTGTGAATTTTGCAGACATTTTGTGGACTATATCATAATGATACATCAAGACTGTTAGCGCGTTCAAACTATTTAAGAGTATTGGTGCATCAACACATTCAAGACTGTCAATCGGAACATGAATTGATTGTGAATACTCAATATGTCTGAACTTGTGACAGGACGTTTAGGACTAATTGGGATTTAATTCACAACACTGTACGTTCCTTGTAATTTTACACTTTGTTTTCTAGCAACATAAGTTATTTATGACATTTTACAAACTTTCTTGGTTTGATAATTTGAATCAATATCTAAAAAATGGCTGGATATGATTGTCATAAATACGGTAAATTATTTCATATTGACAAGGTGACTATAAAACATCTTTTTAACTTTATTAGTAATTGAAAGTAAGAGAGTGAAGATATTCGTGCGGATTATGCTGCAGGTAGGAATCTAAAACAGATAATAGAAGGTGTTTTTGTTACAGATCATAAATGAGTCTGATAGGGACAGAACAAGGTGTAATAGAAATTGCTATACATGATAAATAACGATGGGAATAAACGAAGAAGCATCAGGATTAAAAAGAAATTTAAAACATGACGAATCTTATACAGAAACACTAAAATGGAAACCCAGATTTGGTTCAAAGCAAAATGTTATTTGTTTTTTTTTTTCTCTTAGATCTTTTTATTACTCCATACTCATGAAATGGATAATAAAGCAACACGAATTTACTCTTAAAATTACACTGGAAGTTTCTCTTCTAAATTATTATGTACGAACTATATATTAGATTCATCTCATCCGCAAAAAACGTTAAAAACATGAAACCCACAAATGTGACGAGAAATATAAATACATATATAATAGTATGAGAACGTAAACGGTATTATAATATCCTTTCTCAAATCGGGTCACAAAGTCTTCTTTTTTATTTGTTACGTTTATCACATATAATCTCCCTTAATTATGGATTGCACGGGGCCTTCATGATATTTCGAATCAATCAATCGCTAACAATGATGAAGGACTTTTATCATATTAGTATATGTTGATAAGACAACACCAGTGGCTTTCATTCACTCTTAGATTCTCCGTCATACATCACATAGCTCTTACTATATTCTACTATCTACCATGACCACAACCCCACTCTCTCTCTCTCTCTCTCTCTCTCTCTCTCTCTCTCTCTCTCTCTCTCTCTCTCTCTCTCTTGATCTTGACACGTAAGACCTTCTCGTTTGTCCGTTGTTTTCAAACAAAAGTCAAAGGTCAGGTATGCATTAAAATATCTCTCCAGATTCTTATCTATCTATAAAGTGTCACATAAAGCTTCAACTACCACTCCTATTATTTTCCTTCTTAAGAGTTCCCACCCTTCCGTTTTTCTTGCTCATCTCCTTATTTTCCGTATATAACCTCTTTAGTGGTTGTTATAATAGTTTGAATAATTGTTCAGCACCTATTGCAAATATGGACTTGAGCTTCCCGTCGCTGTTGAAGTGTTTGTCTGACAGAATCTCTCACAAGGATAAATCTCTTTATTGCCTCTAATTGCTCTAGAGCTAGTCTAGTTGATAACGGTTATCCTACCATTATTGTTATATCATGTGATTTAATTTATAACAACTAACAAAACCGCAACAAAAAATTCGTCTGTTTTCGTCGCAACAGTCCTGGCATGACAAATTGAAACCTCGTACGAAACCGAAACTGTCATATATTAGTTTATCTGAAATAGTTTTGGTATGATTTACCGCATCATAGAGGCTTTATTTTTGTCTAAACCTAGGTTGTTCAAAAGTTTTCTGTTTGACAAATAATCACCTCGTATGAAATAGAAACTGTTATATATTAGTTTGTCTGAAATAATTTCGTTATGTTTCACACCGCATGTTACGGCTATTGGATTTAATTTTGTTTATTTTTAATTATTAAATCCAAATTTGTCATTTGGGGTTTGATATCCATTAGTTGGGAGATTTTTTTCTAGAAAGTTCAGGCTGACCACTCTAACTGTAAACAAGTTTTTGACCTTGGCTTGGTTACCTCTTTATCTGACCTTGCTTCAGATTGATAAACAGGTCTTTAAAACTATTGGTTAATTTCAAGGATAACTTTTATTTTTAGTTCTTGGGGTGTAGGAAATATCTAGAATACGTGACTTGCTGAAGGTAGTGACCTTCCATGAATTTCTTGAAAATCACGTGATCACCTGTTTACTTAAGAAAAACAGTTATATAGACTTGTTTGGGATAAAACAATTCAGTAGAATTTTGGGCTTTAAAATGAACAGTTGTGTATTCATGTTTGAGTTATAATTTTTATTATTTTGCTCTGGACTTTGTGTCAATTCATTGAAGAAAGAGGATTTATTATCTATTTGGAGGAGAAAACATGTGCTCATAATTCATTTGGATGATAATTAAACAAGAACTGCATCACGTGACATTGTCAGCCATTTTGGATTACATCGTCAAGATTCGAACCTGGAACTATTAGAACATTTATTTATCAGGACTATTGCAATTCCATTAGTGGATTACCTTTGTGAATTCTATATTTGTTGGATTTGATTCTCTAAAACCGTAAGTTTATTTACTTTATGAAAATAATTGTACTTAATAAATTCATTGTTCAAGTTATACAAGCTTGTTAGTTTTCACTCTTTCTGTTTTGCTGCTTATTCGAGCCTAAGCACGTAACATAGAATTGGTGGCTATGGTCCGGATTGAAATAAACTGGAATTTAAATTTGAATTTCCCCTAGTTTTTTGAAAATTTTAAATCATTAGTGAGACTGACACGCTTGTATTAAAATGACATCTAAGGTAGAAATATTTCTTTCTAATCCTACCTAGGAGCAATTAGATCTTTTCAAAAAAGATGAGTTGGTTCAACTTGCTAGAAAATACAATCTTTCCGAAGTGAAGACTTCTTTAACGAAACAAGATATCAAACATATTTTCGTTCAATATTTGGTAGAACAGGATGTTTTGGAACAAAGTGCTTTGATTTCGGTCAGTAAGTCTGCATCAGACTCTGGCATAAAATTAAAGGAATTAGAATTAAAATTCAAGATGGAATTAGAGTTGAAGAAGCTGGAATTTCAGGATAGGGAGAAAGAAAAGCAATTACAATATGAAAAAGATGAGAAAGAGAAACAAATTGGATTACAAAAGAGCAGATGCGGATTGATAGAGAGAGAGAGAGAGAGAGAGAGAGAGAGAGAGAGAGAGAGAGAGAGAGAGAGAGGAGAATGAAAGATAATTACAATATGAAAAAGAGTAGAGAGAGAGAATTAGAGTTGAAGAAGCTTGAATTTCAGGAAAGGGAGAAAGAAAAACAATTACAATATGAAATTAGAATGAAAGAAATGGAGCTGGCAAGTGAAAATCACCATCATACTTCAGATCAAAATTATTAGATTAGTGCTCCCTTTCAAAGAAAAAGAAGTAGATAAATATTTCATTCTTTTTGAAAAAGTTGCAGATAATTTATAGTGGCCAAGAGAGAATTGGACTCAGTTACTACAATGTGTAATTACTGGTAAGGCTAGTGAGATTTACACTTCACTGTCTGTTCAGCAAAGTAGTGATTATGACGTAGTTAAAGAATGCATTTTAAGAGGTTATGAGTTAGTCCCTGAAGCTTATAGGCAAAATTTCAGAAATTATAGAAAAGAAGCTGGACAAACTCATGTCGAATTTGCTAGACAAAAAGAGCAGTTGTTTGGTAGATGGTGTTTAGCCAAGAAAGTCGAGCAAGATTATCAAAATCTCAAGCAAATTATATTAATTGAAGAGTTCAAAAATTGTGTCCATAATGATGTTAAAACTTATCTTGATGAGCTTCAGATTGAAATCTTGGAAAATGCTGCTCGAGCTGCTGACGAATATTCTTTGACACATAAAGTTTCTTTTGCTAACAAGACTTCTACTCAACAATTTTCTGGCAGAAAAGTATTTCCGCCTAATTCAAGCCCTTCTAAAACTCAAACTAACACAACTTTCAAAAATCAGACTTCAGAGAAGTTTAATTCTAGATCCTTGTCTCTTCCGACGTGTAACTTTTGCAAGAAAAAAGGACACGTTATTTCTGATTGCTACAAATTGAAAAATAGGCATCAGAATCTAGACAGGCCTGTTCCAAATGCTCTTATTTCCAAGAGGTCAAGGTCACAGTCATGTATTGAAAGCAATACAATTGTTGGGTCTAATAAATCCCAGTCTGATTTTGATATGGAGAATTATGAACCATTCATATCGAAGGGTCATTCATTTCCTGTGTTGGTAGCGTAGAATACAAAATAGGAGTTTTTAAGTGGTTTATATAACGCGTAAATTCTTTAGGCGGCGCTAACCCATATGAATCAAAATAAACAATTGCACGCGGATCAATCGCGTATGCAACCCTGTAAGTTCCAGGTCCGCTGCTGTTATCAAGATTAATGATACCGGTTTCAACGCTGTTTGGTTGTGCCGGTAACTGATCTTTCATAAAGACACCTCTGAAGTTTTTTATCGCTAGTGTTTAGTAGCATCGAGTAAATAAAACTTTGACATGGGAACTGTAGGTTCTCGCGACAGAATCTTTGGTTCTCGAGTTAATAAACCGTTCCTAGTCTCAGGCCCCTTCCGCTGTACCATGAATACGGGCTTCCTGGTAATCTTAGACCCTTTCCCCTTTCTTTGTATCCCCGCTCTTTTACCAGCTGAAATTAACGCTGGTAGCGCAGCTAACAGTGGACATATACCACCTGATTTTATCATGTTTTTCATCGCAGTTGCAGAGAGTGTGATCTGAACACCCTTTTTATCTTTGAAAGCATCATTGTTGTGTTTCATCTGACGAGTTGTCGGTGACAATTTATTCTGACCACCAGACATCTGATTGTGTTTCAGCGTTATTGTGGTTACACAATTTTTAACTGATTCCGATTGCAATTTCTTGAGTTGACTAGGAGTTAACGTAACACTAACAACACTGTATGACATTATATTAATAACAGATTGATCTAATTGCTACATTGGAAAAACACTAGTGTGAAAAGTCCGAAGGGTTTTCAATTACATATTTTCCACTGGTGCATCGATTACTCTCATTTTTCCAACAACACCTTCGAGTAACATTGATTTATCGTTGAAAATGACATCAACTGCTCTGTAATAATCAATAGCATCACGCTCCACAGTAGCTCTAAAGTGTATATCAACGACGGACTGTCTTGTTAAATCAAGATGTTCCAGCGAAAAGTAATAGATCGGATAAAGTGTACTAAAATCATGTTGTGATATTTGTAGACCAGTATCAACATTTTGATCGCGTCCCATATATGACAACAGACGATGATAAACTCGTGCAATATGGTTTTGACCGTAATGACGTTGTATATCCTCAGATGGTTCCTGCTGGAAATTTATTCTCAGCGAGACATAAGTAACACCTAATTGATCAAATATCATATGGCTACGTGTTTGATTACCAACCCTCGTCATATCCTGTAACGCAATAAATATATGACGTGGAGCTGAAACACCTTTTTGTGATGCCAGGTTCCATGTAAATATACCGTTAACAGCTGATTGCTTAACATCTGTTGCTGTTGTTAGCCAGCGTAGTAATTATTTTCCTCCATGGTCCATAAATGATAGTAATCGTTCTTCTGCGGCTAGTGCTGGAGTTATTACTGGCATCCACAATGATAGTTTTGTTAAAATGACTTTCCCGGCATCAGCATCTGGATGTGCAGCATCTGTTTGAATCCTCCAAATTGCGTCATTGTCAGTACTTTTTCGCATAAGTACTACTGTATGCTTCACTCCATAGATAACTTTTTGGAAATTTCTGCAGAATCCAAATATATGATGCAGTGAAATAGAACATGAAAATCGTCGATGTTGTTCTTTCAAAATTGACATACGTGTTTCAGCTCCTAGGTTGTAGTTGGGATCAGGGTTTATAATCATATCCTCGACTTCATCATTATTAGCGGGATTAGGAGCAGCACGATTCCTTGATTGTCTTACAATAAATGGAATTTTTCCAGTAGTATCCTTAACATCCTTTGCAAACATCATAGAAGGGCCTGCCGATCTTGCATAATCATCGAAATATCTTGCTAGCCCTACTATTGTTGTGGAAACATCAACATCGCGTTCTGTCGACTCAATCTCTTTTCCATCAATCAGACATCTTGCACTCTCGAATAACGCCATAATACCATTATTGACAAAACCGACTTGAGCACCAATTGGATATGGTGTATTAGCTTCAACATTTGTTACAATTTCTCATTCTACTTCGATAAACACTTCAGCGGGTAGAAAGTTTTTACTGGTATCATGGACTTGAAGTTCAATTCTTGATCGAATATCTGGTTGTACTGCATGATAGGAATAAAATTGATAATCGCGTACATAATCATCCTTGCGCACTGGGGCGTCCATATCAAACGCTGGATCAAGTGTCCGTTTGAACATTTTATGTTACTTGATCTAAATCGTGATTTCGGTCGGGATTTTAAGCCACTTCCCGCTATCATGTTTGGGATATCATCTGGGTTGCTGGTCGCCAATGATGCTAATTTCTAATCAACTGCGTTATTTAATATTTTGCTAACACTTGCAGGCATTACTTCCGAAGATGGTAGTGGTCCTGGTGACTTCGTCACTGATGACGAAGTCACTGGTGGTTTCCTTCGCCGCTGAGCTAATGCTACTAGTTTTTTCTTTAGCCGCAGAAAACGCTTTCCCGGCAATATCTCCAACTGCACTAATACCTTTATCACGAATGACACCAATGGCTTTCATCGATAATTGTTTTGAGATTGGTGCTACGTTTGGAGCTATTCTTGCAAATAACACTGCAATGGTATCGCCGAGACCATCACCATAGTATGCTCTATAAACAGGCTGTCGTGAATTTACTACGTAGACGTTCGTTGGTTTATCAAGGTTGTAGTGTATGATCATCTTATTTAAATGATATTTATCTAATATTGTAAATGAAGGTAGAATGTGCAATTATCATGTATAAACCTGATACTAAATATTAGAATTGATTAAGTTTGTATGTCCGAAGAAGTGGTAAGATTCCATTAGCATACAATGATATTTTATTATCAGATGAAAATAAAAACACACACACGTGTATATTATTATATGTCCCGTAATGATAAAAACAAATTCACAGATAATTTATTGAGTATAGTAATCAACGTTGTAGATTATAAATGTGATGAGTATGAAACAAAAATATATAACTGGGTTGATTATATAGATTATTATGCACCATTGGTTAGCTATATGTTAAGATCAGGTACATTATCCAAGGAAATTGTACAATTTCCACAATCGTAAAGTCCAAAGAAATTGCAACCACCTTACATGGAATTAACATAGAGGCATACCGAAATAATCGCCATTGTGCACATTGCAAATGCAAAAAAAAACCCCACTTTCCCCTTACACTTGTAGCTCTCTCAGAAGTTCATAATAGAGCGCCATCATTAGCTATCTCTGGCTCATTTACTCCCACCTAGTGTCCTGTCACTATCAGACGTATCTTCTCCCTCTGTTCACGTCAGCCAGAAGTTATACAGGGCTCACATAAGTCTATCTCTTAGGGTTTTCAATCTGGTTCCAATTATTATCCATTCAATCTCCTCCTCTTCCGGTACTCTTTCCATCAGAGGCTATGTAGGATTTGTGGGACTCTACTTATTTAACTATGATCGCAAACCTATGGAACACTATCCCGTTAAAAATTAAAAAATTTATTAAATTTTTAAATGTTCATGATTGACACGTGGCAGGGATGGTTAATATTCTTTGCCTAACCTTGAATTCTCACAATACGTTTGTAAAGTGGTTATAGTGACTGAGAATCTCGTTGTTTATGAATTGAGACCATCGCTCTAATTGGTGTCTCCTTGGACAAATAGACGCAAAGCAAGTAGTAAGGCTTTCGTCTGAGATGTTAGCAGGAACTTCATTACGGACATTATGAGCTATTATATCCTGTTTAGTCTGATAAAATGGCCAACATTTGGAGGTTAAAGAAGGAAATTCTGCCGAATCCGTTATCGTTGCTTAGCGTACAAATTCCATAGTATTTGAAAGTTTTGCGTTTAATTCCAACAACAAAACGCATTATTTGCCGTAATTGCACCCCCCCCCCCCGCCCCTCTTAAGTACACACTCTTTAATTAGATACCAACACATATGTTGATTGTGTTGACACTATTAGCCTGTTAGCCACGAGTTTCTTCAGAATTTACGGATTCCAAAGGCACCCGTAATGTCTTGAAATGAAGGTTTCAAGAAGCAAGAATCATGTCGATTATGCTAATTGTTTTCACTCGTGATTGCACCAATGCTTGATATGAAGAGTGATCGTGCCTTCCAAAATATTACCTCTTATTTATTTCCTTATTCATTCTGCCTTAAGGATAGTCGGTGCGAATTCCACATGTAAGATACTGTTACCAGTTAAAGCAAAATAGCAAAATACCGTCATGCTCTAGAAAAGCGTTCTTATCGTTACGCTTGTACTTGAGTCGGTTAACATCAGCCGTTCTAGAACTAGTGCTCCTTCTAGAGGTTAGGTCATATCAATATACACTGGCAGATCATAACTAACACAAGTACATGCCAGAGGCGTAGCGGGGGGGGGGGGGGGGGGCTCGGGGGTACATATGTCCCCGGGCGCCAAGGTACAGGGGCGCCAAAATGAGGCTTGCAACGTTACATTATAATAAGAAAACATGGGTAATAAATCGGTCACAAGATCGCTGGGGCGCCAATTTTATAGTTTGTCCCCGGGCGCAAAATATCATCGCTACGCCTCTGGTACATGCAAATCGTATTTAAAAAAATACTTCGTTTTAACAGCAAAGCAAAATAGAGCACGATGGTATTTCATTTCAAGCCAGATTTGTTGACAAACCCAATAAAATGTCGAGACTGACATCGCCGTGTAAACTGAATCTCAGCGCATATTAAAAAGATATGCATTGTTGGTAAAAATCAAATAAATGACCTTGTTTGGTGCGTGACCAATAAACTCACCGCTCTGGAATGTAGACGGTTGAATGTAATCATGTCAGCATATCGGGTATCTAATTAACTTTATATTCAAGGTTTCGTCAGGTAAACACGTTTCTATTGAAAACATGCTATATTTGTGGCGTTTTATGACTGCGTGGAAGAAATGTCCCGGATAATAGACAGGGAGTCTTACCTTCAACAGGTCGAATGTGCTATTTCTGTACTAAAACATTTCAATTTCATACCCCCAAAACAGATTTGAATTTATATTTTAGGGATAGGAGACGACCGACATTGAGGCCAGTCCTCAGGTTTCCTTATATACAGGATGAACACGAATACAGTTTTCAGTTATGAATTAGAGAAATATTAATTTGCATTAATGTTTAGCTTTACATCTGGTCCAAGACGTTTTTCTCTCTGCAGTCATATGAACGTTATGTGGGTACGAAAGGATATGATGTTCGTCAAGACTGACAATAGTTTTTCCTATAAATCAACACACACACAGACACACACGCACACACACACATGCCAGATGCATATGTAATAGAGTAATGAGTGATTGTCGAGTGGTAGTGCGAGATGGCAATTATGTTATTATGATGTTAGCTATATGTGTGAACACTGGGGTATTGGGGATAATGGTTGGGCGATTATTTATTAATTTATTATGATGCCAGCTATATGTTTAATCGAGTACTGTGTGATTCTGGAACGATGTGGCGACGTAGCCATTAGTGTCTTACAACATGATTTGTAAGTGTAATTAATACTAATTATAGTTTTTAGTTTTCTCCCAATGTGTAATATAATGGTTTTTCGTCCAAAACATGTATATCATCAGGGACATCATAAAACCACTTGAACTTGCAGTCGAACAAAGTGCTAGATATCAAAAGCCAAAGAAAAAAATAAATACAATTTTATATTGATGAAATTTCAGTCATTTGTTTTCAAGAGTTGAGTTTACCATACATACATACATACATACATACATACATACATACATACATACATACATACATACATACATACATACATACATACATACATACATACATGTCAGTTTCGGACCGATCAATCAGACGTTTGGATATCAAACTCAAAAAAACATTTAACTTCTGACAATCGAGACATGTGCCATTAAATATGACGGTGAAACTATGTATTTCAATAATCTAATGAATAATCACTAAATACAAATTCGCTGTAAAATCAACACGAAAAAGTCGACAACCAATGCAACTCAAAAAGACATTCAGTCGAGTCCTTTGATATTTTACCGATTGAATATAACATTTGGAGGACAAATATAGAAGGCACATTTAAGGAAAGATGATGGATACTGAAACTGATAAACTCATTGGGAGTGTGGTCTAAATCAGCACATCTAACTTACCTATTGCATTCTTATCAATATTACAACAGTGATCACTTTTACAACCGACGTAATGTTTGCGCTCATATCTAAATAATTATATTTTTTAAAGTAAATATATGGTATAAATTGTTATTTCTTCTTCTTCTTCTATTTTAAATATAAATATAGGTCTTATCTTAACATTTTCAGAACCTCCTTGTGTAACTCTACCGGGATATAATTTCCTTACCAAATCCATTAGACGCAATTAGCGCTCGCCGCTCTTTGTGCTTCCATCCTTTGTTCGCAATTTAGAATTAGGTCAAAACATAGGGATTTGATATATTATGGACACAAGAACCCTCTCTTGTATTGCTTTCAAATAAATTTGTATTGTTAGATATATAGTTGTCAACTTCCCCAAGTGATTCTAACATACTAGAGTCCAGAATGTTTCGTTGAATTTGTGTTAAGTGTTTGTGTTGTAGGTAAAGTATATGTAATGTAAAAAGTTGTTTTCTTTCCATTGACCAAGAGCTTGTTGTCCGAAACGTTGGGAAACCTTAAGACGGTCCATATTGCTAATTGTTTTCTCCATTAGATTGACAGGTTTAGTCACGTAGTATTAGATAATTTTAATTTGTAAATTTTTTATTTTTTATTTACGTACCACAGCCATGATGCAGTGTTCTTCTGGGGCCGCATGAATAGGGGATGACAGGAACATTGGAACAATCATTCTCTAAACGTGTCATGACCAGTATCCTGCTTTCTGCCATGTGGCCAATTCCTCAAACAATTCTACTACATCAACACGAAGGACAGTGACTAGGAAACTCTTTTCAATGTGTCTACTTTTGTAAATATAAAAATCAAAATATTTAATGTAAATTGGAAGAAGATGGTAATTAATTGTCCAAGTGCAGTTTCTCACTGTGATGCATTGGTGTTGATGATAACACCGATATTGCTATCCACACATGCTGAGCGTGGGATTTGCTGCATTTTCTTTAATTTTCTGTTCTAAAAGGTAACATCTGCCAAGTTGATTATTATAGCGACGTTTTGAGTACCGACAACAGAACTATACAAGCCCGTTTCGGATCAAAGATTTGGAATTTACCACATGCCTATGTTAAAACAAAAAATATTTGTGTTTTTCCACGTGTATGTCTGTCTCTCTTTATACATTCATACAATGCGAACACACATGCATGCATTCATTATTATTTAGACAAATTATCATCTTTGGAAAATACGTTCGAAATCTCATAACGGCGAATTGTAACAAGACTGCGCTTGCGAAATTTATTACTTTAGTTTCTGCATCCTGAACGACAGATTCTAGTCATTTCCTAAAGCATCCAACAGACACTACTTGATAACAATGTAGGAACAAATTACACGTCTTAACGTCTTTAAAACAAATCTTTTACTGAAATATAACTTATATCAATTTGATGTTTCAAAACATAATGCACATTACTGATCATAACCAAGAGAGAGAGAGAGAGAGAGAGAGAGAGAGAGTTATTATTGAAAAATAGTTACAGAAGCTTATGAAAGTTGTTTTCAAAACACTCTTTCATTTACACATTTTGTAAGCTTTAAGTTTACATGTGCAGTTTAAAACAATGCAAGTAGGTATTTCCGCTAGTGGATGCAACACGTCTAGTAAGATTATTTCGCATTCAAATATTAGAAATAAAAACTGACAAAGGTTTAGTTCAAGCAAAACATCAAGCGAGTAAAGAAGGAAAAGGCAAACACACAAGCCTTTTGCTGGCTATCTGTAATTATTTGTTTCTTATTTTAGATCTTCTAAACTGTTTTATGTTGTTTCATGCAAAAATAATTAAACACGGATTATCTCAACGGTTTATGGTGCCAAAAAGCTGACGAGGAATACCCTGAAATGCAAAGTTGAATAATAATAATACTACTACTACTAATAATAATAATAATAATAATAATAATAATAATAATAGATGTAGTTCTCAGAATTAACAGTGTATGTAAATAATTTGGGGGAACTTTAGTCCAGCTTTAAAATAAACTTACGGAGATGCGAACGGACAAAGGGAAGGAAATCGCAATATACTTTGCTAAACGTCAGGATTATAACCAAGCAATCACACACACACACACACACACACACACACACACACACACAGATATATACATACATACATACATACATACATACATACATACATACATACATGCATGCATGCATGCATGCATGCATGCATGCATGCATGCATGCATGCATACATACATACATACATACATACATACATACATACATACATACATACATACATACATACATACATACATACATACATACATACATACATACATACATACATACATACATACATACTCAATTTATAATGAACGGATGTTATAGACTCAGAGGTCCCTCTCACCGTAACTAGCTTCATGAACGATCATTTCAATGTGCAAAAGAATAAAATCAGCAATAAATAAATTCAGTACTAAAATCTTCTGAAGAAGTTTAAAACCTCCATTTTCTTCAAATGTAAACATTTTGACACGACAGGAGTTAATCTCCAAGGTCGCTGAAACGATCGATAAAGGATAAAATTAAACACGTTTCTAGTGCGAATATGGCCTAAACACGGCCTAGTTTATCAGGCCTAAACACGGCCTAGTTTATCTGACCATCCCCAAGAATACATCTCCACGAGCCACCCGAAGGTATGGGTGAAATAAAATAAGCTGTAATTAAAACACATAAACTAGGTCTCGAAAAAGGCCAAAAAACAATCAAAATATAGTCTAGATCAGAACAATGTCAAAACACAGCCTGTCCATATAAGACTTAGAACGAAAGGTCAAACACTCACTAGAAAGTTACAAATGGCGGGAATGTTAAATACAGATGGATCCTTCACGCCTGGAGTAATTCCAGAGAACTCTGTCACACTCACAGTTGGAACTAGAAAAAAAAAGTAAAGCTAAACAAATGGTTTTATTAGAATTTCTAATTCGTACCAAAAATATTCTCTCTCTCTCTCTCTCTCTCTCTCTCTCTCTCTCTCTCTCTCTCTCTCTCTCTCTCTCTCTCCTAAGATCATTCCCACACACGACATCAAATATATGCACAAATACATGGAACAAAGCACACCCAGATAACAGAATGTTCTTCGTAAGATCTATACACATTGATCAATCCAATTTGTTTACCAAGATAAATTTCAGAAATCTTTATACATTTGATAAGTTGCGAAGTTTTCCTTCATTTTCATCTAAATGTGAAATAAAGGTAGAGAGCATTCATTCTCTACATTAATATATTCTTTCAATATCCAGCAGCATGGTTCAAGGAGTGGGAAGAATTGTTTGAACTATAAACACTATAGAAAGGAATCATGTTAATTTCTACCATATGAAGATTATTACAGAAGATTTTATTACTTGTATTCCATTAATAATAAATAATCGATTCCGTCTTTGTGATAATTGTCATATACATTATTATTTTAATATTCAATCTGGAAACCATAAGATATATTATTATAAAAGGTCATTATCATCAGAATGACCTTCAAATGACTTTAAAACTTATGAAGACATGATTTGAGAAAATTTATTTGATGTAGACGCTGAATTCAATTATTTTCATCCCATTTATGAAACACTATATACGACTCATAAACACGTTGTTAGTGGCTGTTATTTATAACAAGTCTCATGATATGAATTCCTTAAGAAAATGTACTGTAGTGTTATTTATAACAAGTCTCATGATATGAATTCCTTAAGAAAATGTACTGTAGTGTTATCCAGTACCTTATATTTAATTCCCTTTATGAAGCATAAACATGTCCCATTTAACGATTTTAAAGAATACAATTTTCAATGTATACCAAGTCATAAACGATCGAGATTAAGAAGCACGTGTAATCCTTGAAAATACTGAGAAAAATAACAATTTTTAAAGAATTGTTTTATAAAGAAATTTGCAAACATGCGATGAATTTAAAAGAAACGATAACTTTCATCAAACGATATATACATTTTAAAGTTCTTCCTTTAGAGCTCTCAAGACAAGATTTCGATCCACACGAGTAAAATAAATAAAAAAAAACAAATTATAAAGTTTCAAGTTCAATCAAATTACGAAAGCAGAAAAATAAGTACTAATGTTACTGTACTTTTGGAAATGTCCAAAAAGGGAATGTCTGTACATAACCCAATATATGAAAGATTTGCTACTTGAGGGGCATAACAACTATAATTGTATCGTTTAGCATAATTTCGGACCTCGTTATAAATATGTACTATCAGTAGCAGCTTTAAGGCAGATGGACCGGTGCGAAATGATGTCAATGGGCCCCAAAATCGAATTTACATAACGTTGAAGAAATTCTCTGAAATAATCTCAGCAAAATACTTATTTTTTCTTCTTCAAAAATCAAATTTATTTTTAAATAACCTGCTTTAAGTATAACCTTCTTTTAAACAAACTCTCAAATGTCCCCCCCCCCCTTCCCAGCTTACGGGCCCAGTGCGGTCGCACCTCCTTGCCGCTTCTGGTACTATAAACCACTGATGAAAATACTGCCCATCAATTTCATGGGCTTTTTTTAAAACAATCAGACTTACATAAAGTAATAAAACAACATCCTGTAGTATCAATAATATTAAAATGCATACTTTGTAAAGGGGCCCCGAGTGGCCGAGTGGTCTAAAGCGCTTTCCGTTACGGATCACTGCCGTCTCACCTCTGCGTGGGTTCGAGTCTAAGATTCGGCTAATGTAGTATTGTGAGAAAGCTTGCCAGTAGCTTCTCGTTGGTCGGCGGTTCTTTCTGGAGGGGGGGGGGTGGGGGTTCTTCCTCCACTAATAAAACTGTACGCCATGTATAGCCTTTCGTGTGCTGAAAAAGGCGTTAAACCCTAAAACAACAATAATTAAAAACGCATGCAGTGTACTTAACGCATATCAGCTATGTGACAAATTAATGGTATCTTTATAAAATAGGTTAACAATACTTGTATTATTCTCTGTTGTTCTCTAAAACCAATTACAGCTATTATAATAAGACAATTTACAAGTGTGTGTGTGTGTGTGTGTGTGTGTGTGTGTGTGTGTGTGCGCGCGTGTGTGTATGTGTGTGAGTGTGATTAGGATTTTTAAAGTAGCTTTAATAATTTTTCAGTCATATCGCTACGATGTCTGCAGAATAAACAATTTTATAGTGATGTCTAGCACTGGGGCATGATGCCGCAAACATGTAGCATGATGTTACCCAGTCACATTATCCTGACACCAGGATGACCATTCCTAACACTAACTCTTAATGCTGAGCGCCATGAGGTGAGATGGCGGGGATCTGTAATGATGAGCGCTATTAACCACTCGGCCACTCGGAGCCTCGGAAAGATGGGTAGACAAATATTATTCGACGTCAAAATTGCGAAGAAATGTGGTGTTTTTTCTTGAAAATAATTATATCAGACCACGTTGCACTCCGCTCCATTGACCTCAATCAATGTGATTTAGAAACTGTTCTGTCTGTACATAACTAGCATAACGATGTACGATAAATTAAATGTATATACAATATCACAAGATTCAATGAATATTTAGCTACATATATTTTGGAACAGCTTAAAACAATAATCGCCTTAGTGAAATCAATTTGCATTGATGAAAATGAAGAAACAATAATATTATGTATGCATCTTTGAACTGGAATTGTAAAAATTCTTATAAAACCGAAATGCTTACATCGCGCTTCGTCAGCCCCGACTTTGCTCAATTTAATATCTTCAACTACCATTACCCCCTCCCTCTCTCACACACACACACACACACACCAGGAAATACGGTTACTTGACAAATACATAGGTTTTGCAGTAATAATATTGTCTCGGGCATATGAGAATAAAATCAAGAAACAAAGAGTTACCTCCCTGGAGCGTTAAGCCTGACATGGTCGCCACGATCGGGACACAACCGCTAGCTGTCACAGTGGTATACACCTGTAAACCATTGTCTGTATAACTTTATGTTTTCACTGCCACCTTCTCAGTTCCCGCTCCAATATAGCTGTTATGCACGATCGCCTTGGATTAAATAAGAAAGTAATAAAGAAAGGAAACAGACATAGAGTATGTATGTATGTATGTATGTATGTATGTATGTATGTATGTATGTATGTATGTATGTATGTATGTATGTATGTATGTATGTATGTATGTATGTATGTATGTATGTATGTATGTATGTATTATGTATGTATGTATGATTGCATATTGCATATGTTACGTGCTTAGGCTCGAATAAACAGTAACATAGAAAGAATGAAAATAACAAGCTTGTATAAACTTAATAAACAATTTATTGAGCACAAATATTTTCCAGAAAAGAAAAATAAACTTACGGTTTTAAGAATCAATTCCAAAATTAATCCAAAAATAATTCAAAATATAATCCACTAGTGAAATTGCAAAAGTCCTGGTAATAAAATGTCCTAATAATTCCAAGTTCGAATCTTAGTGAAGCATCCAAGATGGAAGACGATGTCACGTGATGAAGTCAGTTCTGGTCTTAAGAAATTCAATGAGTACACATGTTTTCCAGATAAATAACAAAATAAATCCTCTTGATCCAAACGAATTTAAATAATTTTCAGTACAAGGTAATTTAAAATAACTCAAAACAAAACAACTTAATATTATAACAGCCCAACTTCTACTAAATAGTTCGCTCCAAAACATAATTGATATACCTGTTTTTACGTAAACAAGGAAGGGGTCACATGATCTTCTAGAATCTATAGAACAAATTTACGTTCCAAAAATCTCGTGCACACCGTATGACCCAGATGAGAATCAGTTATTTTTACTCTCAAGAACTAAAAATAGAAAGATATTTATAATAAAGCTCCATAATGTCCTTGGAATCAACTAATCATTTTGAAAGCTTGTTTACAACTCTGAAGCTAGGTCAGAAATGAGGTCAACATCTGGTGTTTATTTGTAAACTACAGGTCATCCCACTTTTTGAAAAATATATCTCCCAATGAATGAATCTTAAACTTAAAATGTCAAATTTGAATCTGACAAACAAACAATTAAAACAAAAATAAATGACTTAAATCAAATATACGTAATACATGTTAAAAACATCTTGCCGAAATTCCAGAGAAGACAAACGATTCCGACCAAATGTAAATAAAAAGAAGAAAAGATTAGGGACAAAAGAACAAAAACAAAGCATCAAGGATAAATGTCAAGGTTATACTTTTCCTGTATAAATTGCACTCTTTCAAATGTCCAAGACATCATGAGGCGAAATATCGTCTCAGGATAAATTCTAAAGAAGGCACTAACACTAGTCATTTTACGACATGCAGCGTGTATGTGGGCGCACTTGAGTTTTTGAAATTGGATATGAGAAATATACTGTAGTAGCAATGTTATGTTTTATTTGTTGTTACTACAAGAGGTTGCTTTATAGTAATTGATGGGAGAAAATAAAATTGACAAGTAGTTCCTACTTGTTATACATCTAGATTTCCAGGGTCCAAGCAGTTTTTTTGAACACTTGCCTTGCCCAACGTCATACTCCGTTCCCTGGAAATGAGTATAAATACGGTTTGTTTTCTTAAACGTTGCATGGAGCTAACGTAACGGTCATCTAATTTAAGCATTATCAAGTAGAGGACTTGCTTGCTTCAAGGCTTTCTTTGCTACGGAAAAATGAACTCTCTGATGCATAACAGTGGCTGCAAATTGATGTCATATCCTCATCCAGAAGCAGTGAAAATATTCCCTAAAGTGAAAGATTTTGTTCATAAAAACAAAATATTATACAAATTCAATATGTCCTTTAGTTGGCCCATCTTGATGTTTCTCCATCAATGCAACTGTACATCAGGTGAGATTCACAGCCACAGGATACATTAAACGTTTTCATATTTCTTAAAATGCCATCTGAGATTTATATATTGGATGAAACCCCATTTAAGTATGATTTTAGGTCTGTTTCCAAACGGAAATATTGGATTGATAATTTTGATGACTTCGATTGTGAGCATGTGTTTCATTGTAGCCTTACCTTACGTAACTCCTGTATTGTTTTCATCGTTATTCCGATCCCATCGACGTTTAAGCAACGATCTTCCGGGTTTCTAAGGATATCACAGTTTTTGATTTTCATTTTCATCGCTATTGACAAATTGTTTTTGTGTGCAAGTTAGCCTCGGAAGAAAGAAAACATCTATATTAAAACTATCGATATGGTTTAGATTTATCGAATCGAATTCTCTTTCCCTTCGACATTATTATTATTATTATTATTATTATTATTATTATTATTATTATTATTATTATTATCAAAGACGGTGATGACATTCTAAACCTTAACAATAAGACACGAACCAAAAAAAAATACAAATCAACGTAAGAAACATATTGTCTGCTAATAAGGTTGCGATGACAAGAAAGAAAACATCACACGTATTCGGTCCTACCCGAGTCAAGTGCGACTGTCCGCTTTCGATCGTGCCAGACTCTAAAAACCTAAATACCCTTCCCAAGCATCGTAGGGACAGCATCCCTCTCCCATCACCATGGTAACCAAAACAAGTACCGAGACTGTACGCATCATTCTTGTTCAAAATCTGAAATTGTTAAAAATATATGTTTACATATATTTGAATATTTTAAAGATATGAGGGAACTGATAATTTGATTATCGATAAAACTGATATCAGTGTTTCAATTCTACATATCAACAACAATTTTGGAATTTACAGTTATATCTGATGACCAGTGTGGCATAGCCGTATGTCCTAAAAAAACAACATCTTTCTTTAAATAAAAGAAACAAAAGAGCACGTAGTCAAGACATACATAATGAGATTATAAGATTTTATAACAACAATTGTAGAAAGTAAACAAATAATATATGCATAGACAGGAAATCGATGAATGTTCTCTATTGTATTCCTCTACTATTATTGACATACTTTGGTGTTGCGTTCCGTACTCGGGTGAATATCAGACTTTGATTCGATAATATTAAATTCATGGAACTGAAATTCACATGGCTGAACAAATATTCATCATTCTACTAAAATTACAACGTATGAACTTGACAGACAGATTTTACATGTAATATATTTTACATGCTTTGGTCTCATTCTATTGGCGTATGAACACGTTCAAACACTACATCACAACCTTGAGCATAGTATACCAATCTGCATCAGTTTATATCTCTTTTAAATTCACTTATCTGAAGCATTTTATCGTGCTTTGTCCTGATATAATTACTAGTACCAGGATGACAATAGCGAAATCCTTGCAAGCCATTAATAATAATGCCTGCCCGCTTACTTCTTCGATCTTTGAGCATGAACAAAAATCCAGAACACATACGCTTACACTCAAATAAAGAAATCATGTTCTCCATATTGTAACCTGTATGTGCTTGACTTTGCTGCAAATAACATTTTTCCTTACCTGTTAGCTTTCAGAACATATAGTTGAACTGAACGAATTGAAGGAATGTACACTTTTTACGTGATCTTTTCAGTGTTCCGACTGTCTGAATGTATCACGCGCATGTCATGATCTAATAATGACGTCTTCATCTACCAATACATATCTTCTGTTGGTCTTTGGGTTAGTTCTAACGTCATTTCTCAGCGCAAGGTAGGCTTATACACGACGGCCAGAGTAGATTGTGGAGGAATTACTCTGAAAGGTCTCCGTATGAACCATCCACCCACTGAAACTAATGGCAACATTTTGCAATAGCACTTCACTCTTTAATGTATACACGAAGATTGTAAGTCGTAAATTGGATCAGTGGCAACTGTGTCTACGTTTTACATCAAATGCCTTATTTCTTAATATTTTTTTTTTACTGATACTCTTTAATTGATCAATCTTTATGTATTAGGTTTAAGGAAATTTTTAATCTTATGTGAACATTTTCAACTTCTTTCAAATTACCATTTCTTCCCTCTGGTTTTCTTAACGGCTAATATTACGACTCTATTGTCTTAAAATAAGCGATTGAATAGAGGGAGAAACCAAATATTTTCATAAAAATACAAGATGAAAATTAATTCCTAAATAATCCTATAATTACAGACACAATTCCTAATGATTATAGTTCTGACACACCTTCAATGAAAATCCAAATAAAATCCAACGCTGAAGGTGTTGATATGCATGTGGTGGCCCTTGTAGTGGTGATGTGCCAACAATCTTTTGTTGGATCACAATAATAAAATCCAAGAATATATCCTCATGTGTAATTTCAGTATAAAGTCTCTTTTTTAATGAAAACAATCTATTTCCAGTAATAAATCATATGAATACATACATTTGCAGCCCAAATGCTCTAATGGACACAGTAAAAATACAATTTATTCTGCTCAGATATTAAAGCATGAATGAATAATATCTAGAAAAACAAGATTATATAGTACTCTGTTTGACCTTAGGTCGAAATTAGCATCTTTTAAGAAACATTTTTAACTATTGAAGAAAAAAACCTTCTTAAATGTTCTTAATGTTTACAAACTAATATCTTAGGTATAATTAGAATATACAAATGTAGTAAACATATTTTCCTCGACTTAGGCTAAGATAATAATCCTAATAGTATATTATATAATAATTCTGATAGTTTATTATACTCGTTAAAAGTTATTTTCTATGTATTAGTTGTTAAATAAATCAATGATTCAGTTCGATTAGAAAATGAATTTGGTTTTGGACAAGGTCAAGTCCCACATCCAATTTTCCATAGCATATAATGAAATATTATTCTTGTTTTTTAAAATATAGCAACCAATGCAGATTAAGAAAACATAAACCTCCCCTCATAAAGAAAATAAGATGTTTCCAAGAACACTTTCTTGTTACTAATAGTTAAATATAGTTTATATAAGATGATATCTTATGATTATACAAAGTAATCATTAAGCAGTTGAATAGCTCTATACACGTGAAAGTGTATCTGCTATTCAACTGTCTTTGCTAATGATGTGCTTGATGTCAATATTGATTCCTGCCCAATCAATCTCATCCTTAATAACTTTTGATTCTCGTTTTTCATTCTACCAATGAAAGTAAACGGGTAGTCACCAAACACAAAAATTGGATAATGACCTGAACTGATACACATTTCAAAGTGTTGAAGAGCCAATATCAAAGTCAAACATTCCTTCTCGATTGTGGAATAATCTATTTGGTTCTTATGCAATTTCTTAACAAACTAGTTCACTGGATGATCAGAACTTGTTTTCTGTAATCAATACTTCACCAACCCCAACATGACATGCATCAATAGCCATTTTAAATGATCGACTGCATTTTTGGGGCTTACAAAACTGGTGCACTCTTAAGAATTGTACTTAGCTTATCAAGAGCCCTTTGAAAGTTTTCAGACCATTGAAACTTGGCTTACTCAAAAGATGTTCCAGGGCTTCAGCAATTAGAAACAAATTGGAACAAAATTTCTGATAGTATCCAACCATTTAGGTCAAGCAGAAAATGAACTTGAGTTTGAACAAGGTCACGTCCAACAAACAATTTTTCAAAGCTTAAAATGAAATTTAAACAAAACTTATAACAACTAACAAACAATGCAATACCATGTTCTTGTATATTTTAACTGTTCTACTTATTAGATCATAGTTTAATATCCAATTGGTCAAATGCTGAAGATAAGATGAGAGTTTACGGATTTTTATTTTCTTGAACAGACACGTTTTCTTTTGCTTCAATGCAAAAGTTGTTCATTGTCTATCAAAATTAGATTGTACCAATCCTATGCATTGTACACTTAAGTGGATAAACATGTATTACTGGTTATATAAATAATCTTTGTTAGCAAATAAGCATTGGAAAATGGATCAGTGCCCCTACCTTGTTTGTAAACTAATAAGTTATAAAAAGGTGTATTTTCAATGATGACAGAAATATCTAACAGTAATAACAATATGTTTAAAAAAATCTCGAAAGCTCTATAATAGCCTCAGAAAATGTACAACTTGATTTTCTTCATTTTAAAAGTTGTTTATTTTTAGTTTATATGGACCTACACTAGTCTTTAAAAATACGTTGCATTTTCATGTTTATCGCTTGCGTTGACGTCATCAGCGTCTGAGTGTGACGTGGAGAATGCGAACATAGGAAAACATGCAGCTAACTGCAATGCATATATACAAATTAAAGTATCCCCGCAGTCATGTAACAACATGATGTTTTCCTTATTAGATAAGCTGAAATCGCTGAAAATAGTTTGTTGTTTCAATAATGTGGGGGAAAGGTTAATTCTGACAGAAAATGGTTAGATTATATGCTGACATTGCTAAAAAAAGGAGCAAATTCGTATTTTTTTTGTAATTTCCAAAGATCGGTAATTTACAGATCTTAGATGAAATAAAACGTATTTAAAACATGTAACAAATTTCCGTATTAAACCGAATTATAAATTATTCTTTTTCCGGATCAGCTGGATCTTCGCCAAATATTAGGCTAAATATTGCATATCAACGGTAACGCTTTCTTAGCTGTAATAGTGGACAAGATAGATAATACTAATATTACAATTAACATTAAAATTAAACATTAACCTTTAAATTTGATTAAAGCGTCAAATTAAATGCAGTTTTTCTTTATCAGATGATCATATTACTTATAAATTATGAAACTGATCACAGTTCAAATAATTCGAGGAGGTGTTGAATTGCTACTTGTTGTATGACAGGTAAACATTGACATGCAAGTATAATGAAACACAAGTTTATTTCATGACGTTGATTTTGCAAAGTGCGTCTTACGCAACCATTTTTCAATCAAACATTTTTTGTATCTTAAGATTATACAACTGTGCCTTAAATTTCATCTTATTTTTATGCTTAGCTACTATCATCATTGGGGACAGATTATTAGTTCATAGAAACATTTTTTAAATAAAAAAAAAACAGTCTCGAAAATATAAAATAAAAACAAAAGACAAAAGACATTTTAATAAAATAAACACATTTCACTGTATTGCGGGGGCCCAGTAGCAAGGGATCCATTTCTCCTCCTTTTGCCAAGCCTTGAATATCTTTTATGCACTTCCAGTAGTATAAGCAACCGTATATCATTTTCATTCAAACTATATTAACCGAGAAGTTATCCTTGTATTGTCTACTCAAAACGAACTACACGCAAAGAACACCTGATACAGCTTGAGTTTATTTCGACAGAACAACACATTTTCATGCCAGTGACCTGGGGAAAATAGCAAGGATAAGTTTTCTCATTGATATGGCGGTGCCTAAAATAGTTATGCGCATAAATTCCTACGATTTTCAACAGAAGGGCTGAAATGATACTAATCACGTCAGCCATCGCTTTTGTTAGCCTCTTGTTACTGATGGGTGTCTTCCATTGAGAAATAAGAATCCTCCAGTCACCAAGGTAATTAAAGGCTTTTAGGCTTTTTAAATTTTAAAAATGTTGTGGGAGTTTAGAAATCTGTATCATATTTGACAGATACAGATAAGGTGGAAGTTAATCCTTTACAAAATGTCTAATTATTTATTTTCATGTGAAGATTTAATTTTGCCTGTAACATCAGCCAATTCAAGTACACAGAAACTTGACATAATATGGGCAACATAAATCCATTGACATATATGGGTTGTGTTCAACAAAATATAGACTGGTCCAGGTTTTTAACAATGTGAAATGTTTAAAAACATCACCCGATTCTCTTTAGTTCAGTTTGATGTACGGTGTGACTTAAAGGCATAAAACCTAAGTTTTTCGACTTTTTTGTTCTTGCAAATGCATGATATTATGAAAAGTATAGTAGAAATAATGAGTAATTACAGGTAATTCAGTTTCAAAAATGTACATCTGTAAGTTTAATCAATGAAATTATAACGATTTTCTGTACGGATTGCTAATTAATTATGCAGAAACGGAATTTACCGATATTCTCCGAAGTCGCAGTGTCAAGTGACGCGCGTCAACAAATAATGGAAGTCGAGGTAAGCCTGTGATTCTCTTTTTATGTAATTATTGCCTTATCCTTCGTCTTTCCTTCTCCTTAGTTCTTTATAATCACCCACAATATATGTATTGCTTATAGATTTCTCATTATATATGATAAATTACAAGAAGTAGGCAAAAAAGTCAATATGATGGAAAATCCTGCCAATAAGGGGTTCCTAAGGGGCCATTCTTGAAAGTGTTTACTTCTCGTGTTTGTGTGATTCTGTTACGTTGTAAGATAAACCAACTAAAAATATGATAATTTGTATCATTGTAATCAGAACCGCTATTAAAAGGTCTCGTTAAAGTCGCTTCTTTGGCTCAGAATAAAGTTGATCTTTTTGGGCAGTTGCATTACCACATTACGTTCACGTATCCGATAGTCGATGTTTTTTGCGCATTTGTTTGTATATTTACACGTTTGTTTCATTGCATAACACAAAAATTAATATTTTCCCACATAATATTTAATGGATTTATTTTATTTGGAATTTTTTTACTGACAATTTTTAAAAAATTTCTGCAGAACTTCGACCTGGTTGTTTTAGATGAAGTCGTGCTCCTTGTTGCACAGAGGTATATTCAAGATGTCCTGGCAGCAGAAGAAGATAATGATTACAACCAGGGGAAAAGGCATACTGCTAATAGGCAGTTTATTTTATGGACTTAACGGATACCTAAGTACTGGCAACAGACATGTCATTCCAAGCTGTTGTGTATGGGGTATAATGGATAAATAATTTTGGCCAGTACCATGGCTTTACAAAAGGAAGACTTGGATGATCTATCCAAATATATGATGTGTGAATAATATAATTTATGTTGATTTTCTGTTGTATAAAACATTTCTTTTGTAGTATGCAATTTTTATTTTGCATGAACAAGTTTTGTTAAACATTTTTTTAGCTACCTACCCACTAAAGAATGATTATATGTATGGCTATGTTTTGAAAGCAACTGTGAGGAGACTATTTATTAAAAACATAGGATGAATTGAAGTTGACTTGCATTGTCTTGGGATGCAAAGAATAGAATAAACAAAAGTACACTGGTGAACATGATTTTAATCGTGCATATACAGTAACACATTAAGTTAAATGATAAATAATGCATATTCATATTGAGTTGAGAAAGCAAAACTTGTTGCAGTGTTTCATGAATACAGATTGGTTTGCAAATATCAACAGAACTACAAACACTAGGATACTATTCTATTCAGACACTGCTCATTAATTACAATATCATGTAATACAAAATGGCTCTGGAAACAGAATAAGGTTTTTGAGACTAAAATAATAGTTCATCTAAAGCAACCTTGAATGCTTATATCACATATGTGGATCATCAGCCATCTTATTACAACTAAAAGCATCAAATTTTCAGTTTTTTAAAATGTGTTCATTTACCATAGAAATAATTATACCCTTTATATGAATACCCAGATGAATGTACACAACTGCATACACTGTAAAACTAACTATTATATATTATGAAATGTACAAAACTTATATAAGTACAAATGTGCACGTACAGGTATAACTTTAATTCAAGAGTAAATGTACAGTCAGGCATAAAAAATTGAAGGATATCATCTAAGAATAATTATGGCATATATAGAGGTTTTCCATGTTATTTAGGTTGGGTGGGGTGCTCCCAATATTATTCAAATTATTACAAAAGACCCCCTTGGCATGTTTTTGTGAGGAATTGAAGTAGTGATAGACAGATGCAATGCTCAGAGCCCCCAGTCAGTGGTGCCAACAGTTAAATTAATGAATACACAAAATGTGAAAGTCAAATAAACAACAATTTAATCTCATTAAATAACAGTCATCTCTCAAATGAAATTCAAATTAAAACCCTATCACTCGTCTTTAACTCGACCAAGTTATGACCTATTTTATCATCTGACTTAGTGTAATAGATTTTCCTCTTGTCCTGTGTTTCTACTCGTCTGTATGATCTTTCTCTGGACTGGTAGTCCAATTCCATTCAGTCCATCACACTTCTGCCTCCATTCTTCCTTTTTCTTTGTCTCCCAGAGACTTTTATATGAGAAACTAGTGTACCATTACTATAAATGATTACAGACATCCTATTCCAAAATACTAGACAGTTCAATAGAAATTACATTGATGTTTTAGTATCCTGTGCTTGGTTTCTATGCTTTTGACTCAAGTGATTACCAATTACTCAATGCCAAACTTTAGTACATCACCTAAACAAAGTACTGCAGAGAAATAAATATTTAAATTAAGCCCGCCCCCATGTATGTTTCCTATTGCATTTTTTTTAAAATTAGGGTAGCTAGGTACTCATTCACACACACACACACACACACACACACACATATATATATATATATATATATATATATATATATATATATATATATATATATATATATATATATATATACTGAATAGTATATATAATGTACTAAGTACAATGCAAAACTGGCTCAGATATACATATCAAATTCAGGAATGCAGGGGTCATGTTACCAGGCGAGGAGACTTTGACCTCTTGATTTTTTAGACGTAAAATGACTGGTTGTACTTTATGCCTTCCTCGATGTACCCATTAAGTTCTGGCAGTGTTGTAATCCAAGGCTACATGTATTTATGCAATGTTGATACCAATTAGCCTATGCAGACAAACAAACTCTTACACATTCACAGGGGTGTTTTAACTGCTAACTGACCTTTAACCCTGTTTGCAGCAATATATCACTGCTGAGTTCATGAAATTGGGCCTACTGTACAGTGATGAAAATATACCAAATTCTGTTTCAAAATTGTAACAGTGTGTGTGATTTGGATTTTTAAGATACCTTTTTCAGTCATATTGCTACGATGTTTGCAGTGTGGCAGTTTATAGTGATATTTAGCACTGAGGCATCATGCCACAGACATGTAGCACGACATCCCACCCAGTTACATTATCCTGACAGTAGGACGACCAGTCCATACACTAACCTCTTAATGCTGAGCACCAAATGAGGCAGCTGTTAATACCATTTTTATGTCTTTGGTATGACTCAGCCAGGGATTGAACCCAGGGATCAAGGCCTCCACAACCTATTGCATCTGAGGTGGATGCTCCTACCACTAGGCCACTGGAACGGTCAACACCAGTATGTAAATAGTAATTTGTTGTTAACAAATATAATCAGTATCATTTTTAATTGATTTCTTTTTTTATAACAAAAAAAACCCAGAAGTTAACAGCATTTTTTTCTTTATAAAATTAGTTTCAAACTGTATGTGAACCGGTAATAGCAGACATCGCTGCACCTGTGATAAACCACTTCATTACATTGTATTCTTAAAAAATTGGGTAAATAAATTCAGGAAAATATATAATTTAATTAAAACAAAGTCTAATTATTTTGTGTTAGAAAATTTAGCCTAAATATTTAATAATGAAATAAGAAATATGGGACAATACTATGCTGCGGAATTCGAAACAATGTTGTTAAGCTCAATGCTGTTTTCTGATTTAATTCATTTTCATGAAAATACATACATACATACATATGTTATGAATGTTTTTGCTTGTTATGTGTTGTGATTAGCTTTTCATAACCTTCTTCTCATTTCTTGCTATGAGAAGGAATTACTCGTAAGTTGGGGAACGTCAATATCCATGGTAAGAGAGAGAGAGAGAAGAAGAAAGAAGTCAGGCTCTCTTAAAGAGAGCGCCACGATGATAGACAGCTACATCTGAAATTAAGAGTCAAACATTCATTTTCTTCTGACATGGAGAACTTTATTTAAATAATCAACACACATATATATTACTACATTCTAGAAACACATCTAAAAGCTTTATAATAAAAGTTCATGAAATACATATTACATTTTCCTTATTAAGCTTTCCAACTTCATTTACCCGTATAACTTCTGCACCTTAGAATATTATACAATAGTTAATTCTCAATCAATTTCAAGATAGCCGAAGTATGAAATATAATAACTGTAATTAATGCAACAATTAATTTAAAGAATACATTTTACTTATCTTAAAGTAGAATATTGATTTAGAATCTCAAGCATTAAAAATACTTATTTCTTAAAATAGGTATAAAACATATACAGTGTCCTTACCTGAAATTAAGAGTCAAACATTCATTTTCTACTGACATGGAGAACTAATCTGACCTGATCGCGCATCTGTATTTATAGTGTTAAGGTCGGAGAAGGTCATACCCTCCATGCATCAGTCAGAAAAGATGCTGACTTACTTTCAGGTATAAACTAGTTTCGACCGGTAGAAACCAACTTATCTTACGTCATGAGACCTACTCTATAGTTTATTTATATTCGTTTCATGTCGTCACACCATATATGGTTAGCTGTGAGTTGGAAGCCATCTTGTTTCTGTATCGTCTAGAGAAATCTTACTTCACCTTCATTAACTGAATTGAACTCATGCCAACACTAGGTCAGAAACATATTCTTACTAATGTAGCTTAGAATTATAGCTGAGCAGGCAAAATTCATGTATAATGTTTTTCGTATACAATCTCACACAACATTGTATATTGGCAATGTTCTTAGCTACTTTTACTTGAGTTATAGTGTGGTTATATACATTGCCCTTTTTTACCTGCTCAACAACCATTTCTATTCTATATAGTTGTGTTACAAAAACAAATGAAATTACCTTTAATATCTTTTAACAAATAAAACATTACTTTAATTCAATTCAAAAGAAAATATCAATCTTATTAATTTTTCTACAAATTCAATCCTAACAATACCCTCTAGTTAATTTGAGCCGAGTCCTCGAGGCTCGAAAAGAAAAATCAATTTTATTCATCAAACAAGATGAAAGGTCAAAAATACAATGATAAAAAAAACATTGCGAGACATTTTCGCAAAGTTTAAAAATACAATGTAGACACTGCAAATACATTGCAAAATACCAAGTAAAATACAAAAAATACAATGATAAGGTAGTACATTGCAAAATATTCAATTCAAAAAGTACAATGAGAAGTACAATGCAAAATATTTGATAAAATTCCCAAAGAAACACAATGGGAAGTGTATTGCACAAATTTCAGTCAAATTCCCAAAAAATACTATAAAATATAATGCAAAATTCGTGATAAGGATTCCCCAAAAAATACAATGGGAATAAAACTTCACAGCATTGAATACTTTGATAAGATATATATATTTATTAAACACATAATCCTACAAAACCTACCTCTAAACTAGGCTTATCAGACGATTGTAAAACAAAATAATAGCATACAGTTCTTGTTATCTTTATTTTTCTTTTTCTATTTTAGTGCAATCTTCCTTTGTGTCCTTTTTCTGTATTTCTTTTTCTCTTTTATATGTTATTCGTATAACATTAGCAGAACATATTTATGGGTGAATACTTATTATATCGAGAGTTTGGAACTGACAATTTAATGTTGCACTAGCCTTAATAACCATGACGTATGTTCACTTGCAATCAACTTTGACCTGTGCGTGTATGAATATGTAACGCCTTTGAATTAACCTAAGAACAATGAGTGAGTCTAGTGCAGCTTGAAATGTACGTGTTTTATCAACGTAATCTTTGACGCGTGAAAGAGAATGTACTGCCATTATCTTTTCAAATGAATTTTTCTCAGAAGCTGGCCGTATATAGACCAATAGCTGCTCATGTCGTGAGAGCTATGCATTACGTGATCTCTGTGTCGAGTAATCGCGCGGATAACTGTGAAATAATATCATTATGTAGCTTCATTTGACATCCTTGTAACAATATTCGATACGTTCAATTCAACAAGTCCGTGTAAGCCTGATTTAAACTGTGAATCCACTTATAAGCTGAACTATACAAAAGTGGGGGATGCTGGAGATAACCCATGTTTCAAATTGTTTTGTTTTTATGTTGTTGTTTGTTCTGATACTATGTACTCTGCATTCAGAGTTAAAAAGAAACATATGCCTACGAACCAATCCAAATTTCATCCATACCTTAAGAGAAAGAAAGAGAACTGAGAGATTTGGCGCCAGAAAGAAGAAAAGAGAAATAGAAGGTATGATAAAAAATAATGGAATGGACGATAGGACTATAATTTTCTCTTCCAAATACGAAGGAATTTGTTCTTTTTTTATGTTTTCAGAATTTCGTATTGAATTCAATTACGAAATATTCGACTTCGTCGTTTGCGACGTGTGTTTGATTGTGTGCGTTTTCTGTGAAATGCTTCTTTTAATGCCTGAGAAACATTCTCCGTTGGCTGCCATGATGGTGTGGATCCATCTGACCACTTAACCAAATAATGCTTCTTTCCAGAAATCCATTTGGATTTCAACAGTTTATCAACTAAGTACCATTCGGTACCATTGTTGGTTGGTGATTGCTCATTGCTCGTTTGATCATTTGATGTTTGTGTTGACTGTGGAGGTGTACTACTTGTGTCCGGTGTCGGAGGTCTATAATCCCTAGGATCTTTATAGTGCTTAAGCCTGTTTGCGTGTACAAGTGATTTCATTTCTTTATTGTCTGAACAACGACGTAATCTGTAGGTGCTATTCGGACCTACTTGAGTGATGTAATATGGACCTTCCCAACGAGGATAAAGCTTTTTTGATAACCCTACAGGTATATGTGAGATTTGTAAATGTACATAATCTCCAACGCGAAAGGATGGTTCTTTTGTTTTCTGGTCAAACCTCTGTTTGCTTGTGCTTTGTGCTTCACGTGTATTTGCTTTAGCTATTTCTTGAACTATTTTCAATCTTTGAATCAATTGATCTATGTACTGTTGTGTTTGTGTTTGTACAGTTTCTTTAGGCGTAAGAGATACATCTAAGGGTAAAGTCATTTCTTTCCCAAAGACTATGTAATACGGTGAGTATCCAGTAGAATTAACTGCTGGACTCATTCGTAATGCCATCATTACGCTGGGTAATATGGACGGCCAATCATCTTGATGTTTGCTACAGTAAGCCCTCAATGCCTGCCTAATGGTACTATTTTTTCACTCACAGAGACTGTTAGTTTGAGGGTGGTATGAACTAGTATGGTGACGTGTTACTTGAAATAATTCACAAAGTGCGAGTACAATTTGAGACATAAAATTTCGTCCACGATCACTGACAAGTGTTCGCGGTGCACCATAACGTGTAAATATCTCATTGTACAAAACACTGGCGATTTCTGTTGCTGTTTGAGAACGTAAGGGCAAGGCTTCACACCAATGTGACAAACTATCTGTCACCAATAAGATGTATTGATAACCTTCCTTACTTTTTGGCATGCACAAAATGTCCATGTGCCACCTAGAGAATACGTCTTCTGGGGGCAATGGGTGCAATGGAGCTTTTCGTGCGTTTGTGTCCCGTTTAATGAGCTGACATTTAGAGCATGATGTAATGTAATCATACACATTTTGATACATTTTAGGCCAATAATATTTCTGTTTGATAGCTTGATATGTTCTTTGAACACCAAAATGACAACCTCCTGCTTTTGAATCGTGATAAGATAGAAGGACATCGAGTCTCAAATTTGTGGGTAAAGCAACTTGTTTTATGAGTTGATCTGTAGAAGTTTTATGTTTTGTACGAGGCTGGAAAAAATGATGTAAGACACCATTGATTAGTTCATATTGATTTGCTTCATATGGAATAGCTGTTGCACGACGAGTGTTTTCTGGTAATATTCCTTGTTCTAAGTAAACATACATGTCCTTAAAATCAGGGCACTCGCGCTGATATTGGGCTAGATCCGGTAGTTCTTCAGAACTACTGCTAGGTATGTTATCATTAGTCTGTAGTGAAAATAGGTTAGTAGTATTTTCCTTATCGTAAAAGAATGTAACTTCTGTCATTTCTTCTTGAATGGAGTGTACTGATGATTCTAACTTAGTCTGAGTGTTAGTGCATACTGGAGATTTTTCTAACTGGCTGTCAGTCTTAGCTGTTTGGTCGTAGTTTCGACGTGAGAGTGCGTCTGCATTTGTGTTTTTATGGCCTGGAGTGTATACGATATCAAAATCGTATTCCTGTAAACGAAGTGACCAACGAATTAGTCTATTCGAAGTGTGTTTAACTGTCTTTAGCCAAACTAATGCCTTGTGATCTGTAATGACAGTAAATTTCTGATGTGATAGGTAAACATGATATGTTCGGATACCTTCTAATACCGCTAAACACTCCTGTTCAGTTACTGACCATTGTCTTTCAGCATTTGTTAATGCTCGTCCACCATAAGCAATGACATGCTCTTTGTCGTCTGTCCCTATCTGAGACAAAATATAACCTAGAGCTGTACCACTGGCATCACATGTGAGTCTAAATGGTTTATTAAAATCAGGATAAGCCAAGATAGGAGCTGTGGTCAAGGCTGTCTTAAGAGTTTCAAATGCTTTTTGACACTTGTCTGTCCAAAGAAACGAACTGTCTTTTGTCAATAACTTATTTAAAGGTGTTGCTATTGTAGAATATCCTTGGACAAATTTTCTGTAATAATTGCACAACCCTAGAAAACTCCTAACATCTTTTTGTGTTTTTGGAACAGGAAACTGTGTAACTGTGTCAATTTTGGACTCATCTACTTTAATTCCTTTTGTTGAGAATTTATGACCAAGATAAATAACTTCAGATGCTGCGAATACACATTTTGATGGTTTGAGTGTCAAGTTTGCTTGACGTAATCGATCAAAAATAAGTTCAAGATGTGCTAAGTGTTCTTCAAATGAATTGGAAAAAATAATAATGTCATCTATGTATGCAAGACATGTTGACCATGGTATACCTCTAAGTACATGACCTAAAAGAATGCAATATGTGGCGGGCGCAATTTCTGAGTCCATACGGCATTACATTCCATTGGTAAAGACCACGTGATGTTATGAAAGAGCTCTTATGTTTTGTCTCTGGATCCATTTTAATTTGCCAAAATGCTGAATTTAAATCTAATGTACTGAAAAGACATGGTTTAGTTTGTCCAACTGCATCAATTACATCTTCTAATCTTGGAAGAGGGAATGTCATTGGTTGTGTCACTTGATTAAGTTTCCTATAGTCAATGGCAAAACGATATTCCCCATTTTTCTTTTTGACTAACACAACTGGAGATGCATAACTCGAAGAACTGGGTTCAATTAGTTGGTGTTCTAATAATTCATCTACCTGTCTATCAATTTCTTTATTGATGTGCGGAGACGCACGATAAGGTTGACAACGAATTGGCATGGAATCACCTGTCTCTATTCGATGAGTAAATACCGTAGTACTTCCTAATTCATTTAAGTTCAAGGCAAACACATCCCTATGTTTATTCAAAAATAATTGAAGTTCTCGTTTTTGATTTTCTGACAAATCTGAAGAGTGTAAATCAAAATTAATTGGTTCTTGTGATTTACTACTTTGTGTGTCCACAATGTCAGGTGTATCAAATGTGATAATCTTGTCATAAGTGTCTTCACTAACAGTAAATATGGTTTGTGGGTGTAGTACATCTACATAAGCTAGTACGGTATTTGCCTGTATGTCTATAGCTTGTGAAGTAGGATTCAAGATCTGAACAAAGTTATTTTTCGAAACCGTTACAATTGTTCTAGCTGTCAAAAATGTGGAGTTTGACATATTATGAGATGGTTCTAGTAAAACAGGTGTCCCTTTTTTGATTTTACTGATATGAATAGGAATGGAACAACTTGAGTTTGGTGGAACCGTTGTACGTTTGTTTACACGTGCTAATCCTGACTCAGTACGTATCAGATTGATAATTACCGTATCGTCTAGCAAAGAGAGCGTTTGTGTATCTAGATTCACTACTGCTTTGTATTTAGTGAGAAAATCGAGACCTAGAATGACTGAATGTTGTAGGGCCGGAATGACGTGAAATGTATGAGAAAAACTTACACCTCCTATTTTCAAATTAAGTGGTATCATTCCAAAAATTTCGTGACTTTCGCCCCCTGCTGCGATAATATTATTAAGATTTGAAGGTTGAATTTGACGTGAATTGAATCCTGCGCGAGAAAGAAATTTTAAGTTGATGGCCGAAATGGACGCGCCTGTGTCTGCTAATGCATTCGTGATTTTGTTTTTAACATAAAGAGGAACAAGATTTTTGTGAATAGGTGTGACTAATGTGATTTGTGGTTCTCGAGTTTGTTTGTGGCAAGGTTGTGACCTTTGATTTGGCGCGAATTTATATTGTTGTTGTGGGGTAAAGCATACTCGTGCAAAATGACCTGTTTTGTGACACAAGTAACACTTTCTATCGAGCGCAGGACATAATCTTCCGTGTGATTGAAAACAAATACCACATCTGAGACAGAATGGCTTACGACTATGTAGTTGTGGCTGGTAGCGCGCAGCCCGAGTAGGTAACTGATATGTATTGTTATCGCTAGATTTATGTACTGAACTGGAGAAATAGTTTGGAAAATTAACTGTCTGAGAAGACGATGTATAATGATGAGAATTATTGCAATGCAGCCGAAATGGTTTGTTTTTGGCATGTACGAAGGGTTGAGATATTACATGTACATTGTTTTCTGTGTTCTGTTCTGAGCTGACTGCTTTAATTTCATCTTTAAGATGTTTAAGTTCTTCTAAAATTGTGTTAAGTGTTGACCAATCATCATTCTCAGTTGCGACAAGAGATTTCTCTGCTAGATTTGCGGCTTGTCGTAAATCATCCATATTTGTTGGATTTTTATTCATTACGATTTGTTTAATAGCTGGTTTTAAACCTTGTAATGCAACTGCTAACAATATTTCATCTGAGATAGTTTGATTATTTGCAATTTGTAAGAGACGAGTTAAATAGTCCAAAACTGTTTCAGACGATTCTTGTCGAGTTTGTAAAATTGATAGATCTAAAATGATATCGTCAGTGTGAAACCTAGATGTAAAGGCAGTTACTAGACTTGACCAGTTATTCCTAACGTTATCAGGTAGCGATTCATACCATACTTTAGCATGTTGTTGGAGGTGAAAAGGAAAAGCATTCAAAATTTTAGATTCTGACAAATCATAAAAATTAGCCCATTGTAAAAAATGATTTAGCCATTTAACAGGATTTTGTGATTGATCACCTTTAAAAATATCTAATGTGATAAGAGACATACCTGTACTTGAGAATCTGGTGTTTCCAGAGAAAAATTGCACTCCTATGAATAATGTCAATAGTAATGAGTCACATTAAATGAATTAAACGGCTTAACTCACAATGTTCTGGGCGTTGATAGTAAATGTATACACAGTTAATTTGCCGTGTAAAAGTACTTTTGAGGAATCTTTGAGCTGACAAAGGTCACTAAAGTGCTGCTGCTGACGTAGTTTTGTGGGATGAGTTGATAGTCGTCTGCGTAAGAACTTGATTTGGTTTCCAATCGTTGTCTACGTAGGATCAAGGAACCATAGTCGAATGGAGTGTGCGTCACTAGAACTGGATAGCGCGTAAATACTGGTATATACATTACTAGGAATCTGTGAAGCCATTCCAGCAGAGCAATGTAGTATGTAGGTAGAATCACGAATCAGTCACGTGAATATCTGTGTGTATGATACAGGCAAGAAAATGCTAACATTGGCGGTATAAAGTCTGACGATCGTAAATATGTTAGTGCCAATCTCTCCCATGGATCGTAATTATAAACACTCCTTCAAAGAAATAATCACTCCGCTGGCTTTGCGAGAGGGTACAGAGATCTGTAACATTCTCCATCCACTTGTTATGAATGTTTTTGCTTGTTATGTGTTGTGATTAGCTTTTCATAACCTTCTTCTCATTTCTTGCTATGAGAAGGAATTACTCGTAAGTTGGGGAACGTCAATATCCATGGTAAGAGAGAGAGAGAGAAGAAGAAAGAAGTCAGGCTCTCTTAAAGAGAGCGCCACGATGATAGACAGCTACATCTGAAATTAAGAGTCAAACATTCATTTTCTTCTGACATGGAGAACTTTATTTAAATAATCAACACACATATATATTACTACATTCTAGAAACACATCTAAAAGCTTTATAATAAAAGTTCATGAAATACATATTACATTTTCCTTATTAAGCTTTCCAACTTCATTTACCCGTATAACTTCTGCACCTTAGAATATTATACAATAGTTAATTCTCAATCAATTTCAAGATAGCCGAAGTATGAAATATAATAACTGTAATTAATGCAACAATTAATTTAAAGAATACATTTTACTTATCTTAAAGTAGAATATTGATTTAGAATCTCAAGCATTAAAAATACTTATTTCTTAAAATAGGTATAAAACATATACAGTGTCCTTACCTGAAATTAAGAGTCAAACATTCATTTTCTACTGACATGGAGAACTAATCTGACCTGATCGCGCATCTGTATTTATAGTGTTAGGGTCGGAGAAGGTCATACCCTCCATGCATCAGTCAGAAAAGATGCTGACTTACTTTCAGGTATAAACTAGTTTCGACCGGTAGAAACCAACTTATCTTACGTCATGAGACCTACTCTATAGTTTATTTATATTCGTTTCATGTCGTCACACCATATATGGTTAGCTGTGAGTTGGAAGCCATCTTGTTTCTGTATCGTCTAGAGAAATCTTACTTCACCTTCATTAACTGAATTGAACTCATGCCAACACTAGGTCAGAAACATATTCTTACTAATGTAGCTTAGAATTATAGCTGAGCAGGCAAAATTCATGTATAATGTTTTTCGTATACAATCTCACACAACATTGTATATTGGCAATGTTCTTAGCTACTTTTACTTGAGTTATAGTGTGGTTATATACATTGCCCTTTTTTACCTGCTCAACAACCATTTCTATTCTATATAGTTGTGTTACAAAAACAAATGAAATTACCTTTAATATCTTTTAACAAATAAAACATTACTTTAATTCAATTCAAAAGAAAATATCAATCTTATTAATTTTTCTACAAATTCAATCCTAACACATACATACATACATGCATGCAAGCATGCATGCATGCATGCATGCATGCATGCATACATACATACATACATACATACATACATACATACATACATACATACATACATACATACATACATACATACATACATACATACATACATACATGGATTGAAGTCATTTGCTCCAATGTACATTTTTTCTTCTTCAAAGTATCCTAGAAATCTTTCTCACTGCAATTTTACACAAAACATGTAGAAAATAAAATTATTAAAAGGTACTTTATTATGCAATAATACCGACTTGCAATTACACGATTTTAATCTTGTTACTCCTATAAGATTAAATGAATTACAATGAATAGTTTCTGCTGTTCTTTTTTTTAATACATCATATGGCCAAAATACACTGCATTTACTTGAATCTAAACATACATATAAGACAAGTATAAATGCAATGGGTATGAAAAGTTTGAAAAGATTCTACATCTTGTGGTTCAAATGCATGTTTTTTTAAAAGCATTAAGAACATAATCAACAGTGGTCTGAAGATAAACTGAATCTTGGAAATCAAACAGATGCTGGACTTTGGCTCATAATAGACACTTCAAGAAAGTCAAAGTCTATATGGTTCCCTGGTAGGGATCATTTGTTATCATACAATCACTAGTATAGTCTCTCCATAACAATTTGATATCAATAGGTGTTACCTGACTAAAAGGCCTAAATCATTTTAACTTAAAATGAGATTTCTGTTTTGTAACAATCTGTTCTGTAGGTGGTGGTGGTATTGGAGCAAGTACATCAGATATTCACCTATGATCATTTCTGACCAAAACAACTGGCTGGTTCATTCCAACTCTATCATCTAACCTCATTTTCAATATCAGCTTTCTTTGGGTTTGCAGACCATCTCTCACTTTTTTGTTGAATGACCTTTGATATCTGACAAGAAAATGCAAACATTTCACTGACAATGTCATTTTATATTTTTTTAATTCTCAAAAGTCCAAATAAAAACTGCATTCAATTACATGTAACAAATCATTTTGCTACAGATGAAAATGTAAATATAGCAAACCTGTATCTAACCCATATATCATAAAAATGTTTAGATTATTTACAGAATTTTCTAATTACATTAGACTAATTCTAACCAAAATTGGTTTATGAAATTTATTTTAAAACATTTCTTCTGTAAAAGATTAAATTGTACCACAAACAGATGGTTTATCAACTTTCAGGTAAAGCATTAATATTTTAACGTAAATGAATTATTATGTTAACAAACAAGAGTAAAGTTTATTACCTTATTTTTCCATCTGTGTTTACAATCACATCTCTGTCAATATGATTGTTATGATCAAGAGTTGCCAACAGATTCCTAGCTCTGAAAGCTGGTGGCTTATATGAATATTCTTTGGAGGCATACAATACAATCAAACATCTGGAAATTCTACAGTTCTGCTGTACTTCTGAAACAAAGTAAAATGACTAAATAAATAAATTGATTCAGATGCAAAGAACTTTTTCAAAATTATAAATGCCAGTTAATCTGTTTTGATGAAAATGCCAGTGTACAGTAGCTTTATACAGGCAGAAAATAATCAATTCATTCCACCCATGCAAATTTTTTTCCTTGTCACCTGAAATGGGGGTAGGGTATGCATTTGTGGGCTAATTTTGAATACATTGAAATACATCTGCTTCCAAGAATTGTTTGCTTAGATATATGCCTAGGTGTGCTAGAAACATCATTCGGCATCTGCATAAGGGTAAAAGTTGGATTTTTTTCTTCTTCTGACCCATCATTTTCCTCCTGGCCACTTTTTACTTCCAATCCCCAATTTATCCTACTTCTGAAAATGTTTATCTGTCTGTGTTTAGCTCAGACCGATATGAATTAGACTGCAAGCAAAAAAGTAAAAATTCAGGAAACAAAATCTGATTCCAACAATGGGCATGTGAACAAAAATCGGGTAAAGCTTGACCCCTCCCTCCCTGTACACATGCATACTTTATTTTTTTACACACACCCCATCTGAGTACATGCAATTGCCCTCCCCATTCTGTAGAACAGCCTATATTTAATCCACACAGAAAAAATCAAGGATTAATAATATTATGTATTTAATATAACAGATAGTCCACCAATGTTGAATGTCTGGCTGCATCAAATAAATAAGCTGTGTAACTTTAAAAAGTTTGTTGATTGTCCACTAAAACTCAAACACCAGCTGAACCCAGTCAAGCAGGTTACATATTAGACAAATTACTATCGAGGTATATGTGTAAATACATAATCAGCAGACCTCCCACTCCCATACACAAGCATATGCATTTGGGTAACCCCCCCCCCCCTTGCCCTCTCCAAGTGTACTAAACGGACAAACCATAACTATGGCCTTAGTGTGGTTTGTATTTATAATACAATGTATTCATATTCTTACAATGATAACCAGTATATCTTCATTTTTTCAATTACGCATCAATACTATATTTAAGATATATTGTAATTACACATTTTTAACTTGTATGTTCATACACTGCAAAGAAAGCTTTTGTGGGAGCAATTTTCTGGTTTATACACAAATGCCATCCACAAATACCAATACAATACTATACATGTATATATATGGTTGCTTTTTAGTATACTTAACACGAATATTCTCCTTTTTTGTATGTATCACAATTATTTTTGTTAGTATACTTTCTCAAATGGGTTGATAAAACTTTTAGACTTTTCCATCATAACACTTTCCTTCTCCTTAAGTTTTTCAACTTCAGACAAGACTGAATCCCTTAAAATAAAATTTTTAAATGTGTAAATACTAATGTTGAACTTGGAAATCTTTGGTTTTGTATCAAAAGAAAGTATTATCATTTATCTTGGTTATTATAATGGGAATGATAATGCCTCAAGAAATAATAATAATAATAATAATAATAATAATAATAATAATTATTATTATTATTATTTATTTATTTAAAGGGGTGACTCATTTAGTCAAAGACTATTCTCACTTGAGACTAACTAAAATACAAACAGCATGATGAGGAACATATCAATAACAAAAATGACATGTGCCAACAATTTACAACAAAAATATTATTCTAAATAAGACAAATATTTTAACAAAATGTACAATCTTTTCCAACTGCAAAATATTAAACTAGTATAGAATGATACATTTCCAGGTGCATCTACCAAAATATTTGTAAACTAGTAAATATACATAAAATTTAATAAAATGTAGTAATACTTACATAGATGCCATATCTGATTCTGATGTGGTTATATCAGAGAGTCACAGCAGGAATTTGTATCCTATGAATTGTTGGCCCAGGTGTAGAAGTTGTGGCCATGTCTTCTGTGACATTTTTCTGATGTTTTCCTTGCACTGCCATTCAATTCATTACCTAATATAGCAAGGGAAAATAAATGTTTTATTAGACACAATATTATATACTTTACAAATAATAATATGCATAATATATACTTAACTGTATTGCATTACTTTCATTTACAGCCATCACCATTTACATTATATATAATTTTTTTTAATTTAAAAACAAAAAAAAAAACAAGTGACTGCTTGCCTCTAAATAAAGTCTTATGGTTGCGATCGAAAATGATGATCATTAATACCCCTTTCATGGCCTCAAAAATAGCAGCAGTGGTGTACGTACACGCGGTTTTCAGCGATATTGTTGCAGGGCTGTGACATTTTATTTCAAGCTAAATGGAATAATGCCAGTTTATATAAAATATGTTATTTTAAGAGTTTTGAGAAAGAGTTAACAATACAGATATAAAATAGCGGTATAAAAACATTGCAAAATTGAGACTCACCATGACACCAGTATCCAGCAAGAATTTGGCGACCTCTGGATTATTTTCTAGGCTCAAAGTGGACTTCTTTTTATGTCATCGTTCATGCTGGTCACCAATACATATGCGTGTGCTGACATAATTTGCCCAAACAGCTTTTTTTCCCTCCTCCTTTCAGAATCTAAGTGTTGGTTTCGATCTAGTTACAGACACGCCATTATTTTTGTAAACACGTGTTTGCGCATGGCTAAAATTCTTAATCTTCGGGAGAGGTCAACACAGAGGTTACATGAATATAGGCGTGGCAAATAGCGAATTTTTGTCTGCAGACAATAATTGAAAATCGCGTATTTTATCACAAAATTTACCGATACTAGCCTGATTTCGGCCTCAGAAACAGCCTGAATTGTAATTTTTCAACTAAATAAGTAATCACGAACTGAAAAAAGAACAAAATAATTTCATTCGTTTTAACTTAGGTTGTATGCCTTTAATATAATAAACTCCGTCTTGAAACTTCAACGTGTTTAGTTCAGTGCTGCCACTATCCCTAAATTTGCGTCAGGTAGATATATATTGGAATATTCACAACCCCTTCCATGTTGCCCGTAACCATAAAATAGTTCCCTTCGGTGAAATATTCAGTACATCCGTTTCAAAACAGGACAAATTCAAAATATCAACATTTTGTTCAATCAGCTCATTGACAATTGAAGTTTTCTTTTCTTACTATCGTGGATCAAAAATATATATCTTTTGACCATGTCTAAAATACGATAAAACATGTTTCTGAGAGCGGATATTTACGTGTATTTGTTCTAAACAGGAAAACAAACAAGTTCAGGATACCTTGATCTCTCAAAAATACCGACTGAATGAATGGTATTTTTAATTCAAGGTCCCACAATAACTGTATAGCAAAAGTGATTCTTTAAAAATATTGTAATTTCCAGGAGCCGTGTGTTGTTACGGAATAAAACAATAGATTGAAGTCAATGTCCTTTAACATTCTATGTAATAACATTCTTGTATCGTACAATTCTGATCATATATTTGACTAACTAAAAATAGGTAGACTTCTACTTTGAGGGGAGGTAAATATAATTGAAGCATAAGTCTCTTAATCATTATACACTACCAGCAAACGTGGTAATGAGCATTGCTTATAATGTACACATTTTATCTAAATTTATAAATATAAGCAACCAAGTACTAATTAAAAATTTGATTTAATCGGATGGGGGATTCATTACACCGTACTCTGTAGTAACATCCTTTTAATTTTAAATCATTTTTCATGCTGACGCAGGTTTATCTGGATTTTGACATCATACAATGTCTATGTCTTTCTGTCAGCGCCATTGTATAGCTTGTTCACGTGATTGTCTATTAATAGGGTATTGGTTGATTGAGGATTGGTTGGTTTAAAGAGCCATTACACTGTATGATACCAGTTGTACATGTACTAGAGTACCATGTGATTACGGAATGGTAGGGCGAAATGGCGATGAGTTACTACTAACTTGGATGAACGTTGCTTATTGCCTTGTCGTCTTGTCCGTCCGTCTAATTTGCGCGCATTTGCATATTTAAGTTGTGCGTTTGACTGCTATTCACTCTGACAGGAGCAGGCCGCGAGAAGGAAAGGCTCATCGAATGCGCCCGTCCATCTTCTTATACCCAGCACAATTTATACAGACAGCAAAAGCTCATCTAATTTCAGATGTCTAGGGTCGGTTCCTAATATAACGCGAAACTTGTGAGAGTCCCGTCCGATTCGAATGTTCCTGAGTAGTGGATTTTCAAACAATTTATTTTGACGTGTGCTTTGAGTACATTTGTCCTTTTCCTTTTTAAAACAACAGGTTTTTGGTAGGGTTAAATTTTGTCGTATTCAGAGAAAAAAACAAACACAAATATGACTGAAAATATGACGCTTTTGTTCTAAGATGTAAAATTTATTTCACCTCTGAGAAATACTTTGACCTATAGCTTGTGATGATAAACTGTCAGAACATGTATTACGTTTGTTCAATAAAACTCAAACGTTTTGCCAGAGGCGTAGCTGGGGGGGGGGGGGGGGCAGGGGGTACATATGTCCCCGGGCGCCATACTAGGGGGGGGGGCGGCAAAATGGGCTTTGAAATAGGTTGTAACGGGTAATGGTGATTTTATTGATGAAAATAATGGGTTTCAGAGTTGAGGGGGGGGGGGACTGAATATTGTCCCCAGGCGCCAAACACTCTAGCTACGCCTCTGCGTTTTGCCAATCTTCTCTACCCAACATATGAAAAGCCTACTACGTAGCGAAAATAGACAAAGCAGAATATACATGTTGCCCCCAATAGCATACGTTTGTTAATAAAATGTTTTGAGCTACAAAGAACATGCCAGATGTTTCATTTATTATGTATTGATGAGGAAAATGAGATTTAAGCTAATATTTTTTGCATATTCTATAAATGCGTCCGTGATGACCAAGTTCCTATCCTGTGTAATAACCTTGCATGAACTCGATGTAATCCATAAATGCCGCTTTAACAAGGTCAATGTCATCCTTGTGATTTACTAAATTTAGACTAAATCGTGTTACTTGTATATGTTCCAATTTAAAACCTGTACTCAAGATTATCCTTCGTTTTACTATTGTTGCGATAAGAGGTCCCCTCACCTATTCAGCTCTTTCACGTTTTCTTTGTTACAGACTGGCGTGATCATGAAAAAGGAGACTCCAGAGTAAGGGAAATAAATACAGTTTTGGCAAAATGAAGCAAACCTATCTGTTTGGTGCGCGATCACCGGTTGTGGTGTCAGTGTACACGACCGCTTTTTGTATTCCAGGCTGCCAGAGATAGTACACTGGTGGAATTTTATATCTTACTTAAATTGTTTGCTCACTTTAATAACAAACTTAATTTCCTTAAGTTATGCGTGTTAGCAAATATGATTTAGACCATCTTTTTGTAACCTTTTAAGAAATCTATTATAATCACCGCACTCGAATTCTTACGGTTGACTGTAATTCCATTCTTTATATTCGGTATCTATAAGTTCGTATTCAAGTGTTGTCAGGTAAGCAGAATTCATTTGAAAACATGTAATCTATGATGTTTTCTGACTGCGTGGGAGAGACAGCCTAAATAATAGACTGTTTTGTCTACTTTCAAAAGAGCGAATGTACTATCAATTTAAATAGTTATAGGCAAAAATATTTCTATTAATATATTTCTAAATTTGCCCTCTGCTTTGTATTTTGTTTATAAATGCCTTTATATATTCGTATGTCGACCCTATGTTTCTAAGTTTTCTGCCTCTGGTAACTTTTGGAATGTAATTTTCTCATCCCAATGTTCTCTTTTGGATTTGTTGTGCCTTTTCTTTTCTGTAATAGGGGCAACTATTTGGTGCATGTTGAGTGTTTACGGAGTTGGGCATTAAATAGTGTTTTCACCTGTTACACCTTTTATGTATTTGCCTGCGCATCCTGCCAAAATGTTTTTTATTTCATTTTGTTCTTATTCTATTTTCACTATTCCCAATCTTCACTCGTCTTCCCATTGTACGTGGCAAATGTAAGTCACGTGAAGATCAGCAGTCGCTGGTGAATGCACTGTGATATTGCCTAATACGTCAAACTCTGAGATGTGTATCATATGAGTTTGGAAATATTCTAAATTCTAATTGGTTTTGTTCTTTCTTCTCTTACCAAATGCTAATTTAATGACAGATTCCAATCTAAGCAATTGATGGATGGCGCTTCGTTTGTTCCGGAATCAGCTCGGCTCTTTAGCTAATAACCACTGGCTTCCTATTTGATATTTAAGTTGATTATTATCCTAATTTCAATTTTTTTCATATAGTGTCTTTTAGCGATATATGTCTATATAATTTACGTCATTTGTTGGTTAATCGGGTTAGATGAATTCGGATGACTGGTACTTTCTTCCATCTATTCGGGATATTTTATTAACTCCCATATATTTGTACAACGCCAATTATTATGAGTGCGATCTTATTGGGTAGATATTTATAGATTTCGAATCCTATGCTATCTTACCGTCCGTATTTTTTTGTTGTTTTTTTTTTTTTTTTTGATCTTTGTTAAATTCGTCTATAACATATTGTAAGGCTTACCATTATTCAGAGGCGTAGCGAGGGGGGGGGGGCGGGGGGTACATATATCCCAGGGCGCCAAGGTACAGGGGCGCCAAAATGAGGCTTGCAATGTTACATTATAATAAGAAAACAAGGGTAATAAATCTGTCACAAGATCGCTTGGGCGCCAATTTTATAGTTTGTCCCCGGGCGCAAAATATCATCGCTACGCCTCTGCCATTATTGCAGTTGTTTTGTTCACTTTTGAATATGTTCTTTAATTTGTCATAGAGGTTAGTATTAGCAAAGCTAACGCTCTGATTATAGTATTACTAAAGGTTTCGATGTTGTTGTTTTACATACTTTTGTTAGCAATAGTTTCCCGTAATTCTTTGAAACTTAAAGGTGATGACGTATCGATTTGGGGTACTTTGAAATAAGGTTTTATGCTTATGTGTTTGTTGTCACTCTCTAGAATGTCTGTATCGACGATTGGTCATTAAGATTTTTGACGGGGTATTTATAGTCCCTAGTGTTTTCTAAAGGTTGCTCATCCGAACATGGGTTCTTTGCTCCATATCTGAGTTCCTGCCCTTTAGTTTTGTTGATCTGTGCCAAAGATCTATTATATCCCTTTTTTGCTCTTTTTTGGTATATTGTGTGTGTTTGCTATATATATATATATATATATATATATATATATATATATATATATATATATATATATATATATATACAGGGCTTGAATTTAACTCAAATTTCTATGTAGCAAGAAGGACCAGTGTACTGAGAAATTTATTAGTCCTGCCAAACATTTACTAGTCCTCATGACAAAAGAATGTCACACCCTAGTATTGAATTTCTCTCTTTTATATCATTTTCATTCAAATTTTGCATTTTCGCCAGAGGTTGAACATAAGACGCCAAATTTTTGCCTGTCTTATTAGGCCGGAATGGTGCCTCGTTTTGAAATACGAGATGTAACTGTATAGCTAACGCAAATTATTTAAAGTAAGAAAAGGTATGGCACAGTGTCCTTTATATAAGAACGTCAAAAAACACGTTCAAAACGCGAGCATTTGCCCCCCCCCCCCCCATTAAATGGCCTCTCCCTAATCAAGTCTTGACTTCAGCGTATGTTCTGCTGCATCAAAACAGTGGCTATTGTAAACACTGTCATAAAATATTAACATCAAAAGATGATGTTAGTTTCACCTTGGAAAATGTGTGTTCGCATCAAACGAAGCCATCTGACTCGGCGTGTTAGTTTTAATAGCTCTAATTACGGTCTCATCAATAGCGTAAGTTAACTAAGTGTTCCTAATTAATTGGACCTCAATGTATTGTTGAAATTATTTATAAATGGGAAAATTTTCAAATCTAATGCCCATGCTGAGAGATTTTAATTCCCAACAAATGTACAGCATTCTGCTTGGATATCTCCACGTGTGTTCAATTATTTGTTCAGTCTTGTATGGGAAAAATACAAAAACAATTTTATTGTCACAGAAAAAGTAGTTGTATGGAAATGATGACAGTGTCAGTAATGTGATTACTTATTTTGATGCAAACGTAAATTATGCCGTTTCCCGTTTGACTAGCAAGCAAAAAAAAGGAAACAAACAAGCATCCAAACTAATTTATTTGAAATAGTTGATGCCATGCATGTTCTTTTTGTGTTGTAGTTTTGTAATTTGTTTCTGTGGACGCGTGAATAAAGTGTGATACCAGGTTATGTTTAATTTAATTCGCTGTCAGATTAATTAGGATATCAATTACCAAACTTCCGTTGTTAATGACGGGACCATCATTGGAGCTATTATGCCATGCATGTTCTTTTTGTGTTGTAGTTTTGTAATTTGTTACTGTGGTCGCGTGAATGTTTTTTTTTATGGTTTAACGCCATTTTTTCAGCACAATATAGGCTATACATGGCGGCCAGTATTATTGGTGGAGGAAGAACCCGGACAAACCCCGGAGAGAACCACCGACCCACGAGAAGCTACTGGCAAGCTTTCTCACATAACTACATTTGCCGAATCTTAGACTCGAACACATGGAGACAGAGGTGAGATGGCAGTGGTCCGTACGGACAGCGCTTTAGACCATTCGGCCACTCGGGGCCCGGTCGAGTGAATAAAGTGTGATACCAGGTTATGTTTAATTTAATTCGCTGTCAGATTCATTAGGATATCAATTACCAAACTTCCGTTGTTAATGACGGGACCATCATTGGAGCTAATAAGCGAAAATCTGACGTCTTCTTGTAATACAAACACATATTTCTGAGGCAGAACTTTACTTCATCTTCTCATGCTGATAGTTTATGACTGTGTTTACAACTGTCACTGCGTTGATTATGCTGAAGTTACGTCATTATTAGGGTATTGAGTAAGCAAACGATATATATATATATATATATATATATATATATATATATATATATATATATATATATATATATATATATATATTATAGGATTAAATGATCATGGTTGGGTATTTATTGATGTGTAAATTTTACCTAATCACTCACAAAGTAAATAAAGTCCGAAGGACTTTATGTTAACTTTGTGAGTGATTAGGTAAAATTTACACATCAATAAATACCCAACCATGATCATTTAATCCTTATAATTCCAATTTTATCATTTCTATCGTCAAATTAACTTATTCCATCAATAATGCATTCGAATTTACGTAGCGCGTAGTTACCTTTCATTCGGCGTTTCACACCGCCCCGTAATACATAACCTGTACAGAATCACACGAAGAAATTGACTACAGCCACAGTTACGTTTATTCATTAACTTCATCTTTTACATCATAGGCAATGGTTACCGTGGTTTTTAACACATTTTGTTTACTGACAACATTCTTGTTCAATTTTAGTCAGTCCCATCTGTTACGTCAGATGACCATGACCTTACATAATAACAACTGATACCGTCTCAACAAGTGTGCTAAATTGAATTTCACTCAAACCTGAAATCATTATGGATTTTTTTCAGTGAATACTTCCAATTTTTATGGAAATATGAACAAGATGATGCTATCCCTTACTATATAAAGGTAACAATGAAATAAATTCTATACAAGAGTAACATTTTATGTCTTTCTCAGCAGTGTTAATACTTAACAAGACCCACTCGGTGATCTACTGAGAAATGAAATGTGACTACTGTCACAGTTACGTTGTAGCAGACGAATGCTAAATTGTATAGTAAACTATTAATTTGAATCAAAGAATATTGGAAAAAGTATAAAAAGTGTAAAAGTTATATTTATTTGCAGAATTACATATTTTACAGATGACAAAATCGTTTCACAATAACGTGTCTGCAATGTTTATTTATATTTCAAAAACCGAAAGTAGTCCCAGAATTTATCGAAGTGTAAACAATTCCTGATCAACATCACGTGACCGTTTACATCCAATCATATTAAAGGAAATTCGTTTAATTCATAAAAATTGGAATTTTATATATATATATATATATATATATATATATATATATATATATATATATATATATATATCAGTCAGGAGTTTTATTAAAACATTATAGCACAATTAATGGTACTAAGCGAGAATACATGCACATATAGCACGCACAGCTGTATCAGACTAGACTCGTACTGCATAACAGAAGGGAACAATGAAGACATACCTAATTTCGAGATATTGAGAGAAATAGGTAGCAGACCACCAACTACAGTTAAAACACTAAACGTGACTAAAGGGGAAATATGAATAAGACATGAAGCTTAGATCGTACAACGCTAGCTGAGTAAAATGCATAGCCCAAAGATATATCTCTGCAGAAGAGATGAGCTTATCAGATAGTATAGTTCGAACAACCACCTTTATAGTTAGGAATCCGATACGATAAACGCAGCTAAGATTTTGAAGGTGGAGCGATAACATGGCAAATACACTGAACAAGCAGCGTGACCCGAACCCAAATCTGCTTGGTGACCTTGAATACATCTTTAGATTTAATTTATGACTTAGAGACATTACAGCTGGCAAAGAAGGTTAGCTACATTTAAATTGTACTGAAGCATGACGAAGGAGATGAAATTATCCACAACGCATCGAAATATAGTTTGCAGTCAAAAGAGATCCGTATCCACTCAACTGTCTCGAACACTTAAATAGATCAGTATCCACTCGACAGTCTTAAACACATAAAGAGATCTGTATCCATCTACTCGCCTGTCTTAAAGACAGTAGCTTATTGTGGGTCGGTGGTTCTTTCTGGGGGATTTCCCGGGTTCTTCCTCCACCAATAATACTGGCCTATCATGTGTTGAAAAAATGGCATTAAATCCTACATCAACTACAACTTAAAGAGATCCGCATCCACTCCACTGTCTCGAACACTTAAAGAGATCAGTATCCACTCGCCTGTCTAAAACACTGCCAGTTCAGCAAGTAGCTGGTGACAGGTGAGTTCAGTGAGTGGCGGGTAAGTTCAGCTAGTTCATAAACTATACCAATAACACAACGCTTAACGGATAAAGACACGGACATGTGCGTATTTAACACGTGTAAAACATTGACACACTCCAAAACCCACTGCTTGCGATATCCTATGGCGTTAGTATGTGATTTTAGAACAAATTAAGACCCAAAATAATGGATCATCCGACTGACTATATTTAGCGGGTTATTAAAATCGTTTACACAATGTAAACTTAATTCAAGAGGAAACGTCTGAACGGTGTGTGATGTGCATGTTAGTGACTACGTTCATCTCTTGCAGAACACGCCGCTATTGCTTCCAAAAACGAGAGAATTAAACCAGACTACCATGCCACGACCTTTGTCACTCGTAATGAAACAGTTTCCGTGGAAAGCAATTGATAATAGTATTCAGACGGCCGAACATTTTAATATGAATTAAGGCAGCTGATTCCTTGTGGAACATTAAACACTCTCCCTAGTAAATCTTTGTTACCAACAGCATGATGTACAGTGCCTTTTTTAAATTTCACTTTGATCCCTATGATGTGTACTTTATCATTGTACTTAACCATTTGGCTTTGATGTATTGATGTCATTCGTATTGTTCCATTGTAAACATGTGAAATAAGAATAACATCTCTTGTCTTGTTTGTCTTCGTGTCAAGTGTCACCTGACCTGCAATATGGCTACATCTACAGTCTCTAATCTTTCTTCTTCCACTTTCAACGTCATCGACAAACACATAGCTCGAGCTAGTGGGGAGGTCTTGTATCTTCGTCATCCCTTTAACATGTTAATTGCAGGACCTAGCAGTTCAGGACAAAACTAATTTTAAAACGGTTGATCGAACATAAACATCTTTTGATCGATCGCGCACCTCAACGTGGCGTTACAAAGAGTTGCAAATGGCGCAGTTTCTTTCTAAAATGTCAAGGTTATTTCATCGCGTTTGTGGAAGGCATTCCTTGTAAAGAAAATAAATCCAAAAAATACTTGCTCGTGTCTTTACCAGTTTCAAAATGGTCGTATGATGGTTTATGGTGACATCACGACAATTACTACTACGTCATACACATTCCACTTCAAAACAAAAGCTCTTTTACAGAAACAAGGTAGTCTAAGTCTAAGAGAGAACGAGCACATTACCGGGTATATTGGATTTGTCCAAGCAAGAACTGTTGGTTGCGTACCCATCCACGACGTGTGATGCCTGTCATCAAGTTGATACGACGTAAAGACAATCAGTGGTGACGCAATCCAGTATAAGTAACACGGCAGTAAAGGATGTAGATCGGTGTTGTTATAATCCTGAATGTCGAAAGATGTCCCATGAAAGAAGTACACACCACTCTGGCTACAAAAATAAGGAAAGAGAAGGAAAGGACTGCTCCTCGTTTAGCCAAACATTGGGTCATGATGTTGTCTCTCTTGTCCAAAGCTAATTTATCCATATGAAAAAAAACTCATTCACACAGACTCCTAAGACGTCGTCGATACCGTATGTAGATATTGCCTGAATGCCTTAAATGCACGATACCTTTGCCTTCAAGTCAGAGAGAATGCTTGGCAAATTATCAACATGGTCTTCCCTATACGGTCCAAACGAAATTACCCATCTGTCATAAAAAGATCTTGGTACAACGCGGCGGACGTTTGTCCATGTTGTTAGACTTCTTGTTGAACCGTGCTGGGAGGACTCTTGGGAGCTAGATAAGAAGGACCTAGAAAATAAAATGGATCTCTGGAGTCAAAATATACTTTGGAAATAATATCCTCCTAGTTTTGATTCTTGTATCGTCGCTTCGCAAGTCATCGACTACTTAAAATACAGTGACCATCATGCCCTTTAACAATGCCTAAGCTGACACTACCAACATAGTGACCATTCCTTCATTCAGTTCCTATCTGCAAGATCTACAAAGTACAAAGGCACCCCTTGTCGGTGTGATGTGTAGCATGTGTGCCTAAAACGCAAATCGTCTTTGTCTGCCATATCTTTGTGGTGTATTGCGTCATCCGTACTGCCATTGCCAATTTGAGTTTGCAGCAAGGCACAACGATTGGGAAAAATTAATTGAAATACTACCCAAGTGATACTATACCAACGATGTGTATGACGTAGTAGTAATTGTCGTGATGTCACCACAACGATGCAGCAACGATTTGCGTTTTAGGCACACATGCTACACATCACACCGACAAGGGGTGCCTTTGTACTTTGTAGATCTTGCAGATAGGAACTGAATGAAGGAATGGTCACTTGGACAAACAATTGAGGTCCATTATACTAAGTAGTTAAATCGATTACCTTCTTTACAATCGTTCCTTAAAATATATCTCTAACGGTAACAACGGGAGATTTGCATCTAATGTCAGTCACCACTCCATCAATAACCACAACAACAATCCTCTTTTGGACACTCTTCTGACTTCGAGTGACCCTGTCGACAGCAGCAGACCTCTAGAATTATAAACAACAGCAACCAATTGTACTTAAAGTTAGCCAAAGACAGTTCCACGGAGTTGTTTCCCAACAATACTTTGTTTTGTTACACGAAAGATTTACCTCAGATCATCCAATTAGATAAGGAACCCATCGGGAAGTAGATTTGGTGGAAATTTCTTTACATTACACAAATCCAGAGCATCACTTGAACTCAAAAATCTTTCTAGGTCGAAATCCTGAACGTCCAATTCCAAGAAGAAATGTATAAAATCGGAAATTGGATTGATACACAGTTGGCAACCAATTCATCATTCAACACCTACACGTTCAAAATTTAGGCAGACTATAATTTTAGCGGTGAACTTAGGTAAACACAATTGCTGACAGGTTAGTGGCAGAGTTTGGCAAAGCCCTATCCAGAGTCATATAAGTTTTAAGATTGAGTACCATAAAGTGGCTCGTCGCCTACTGATGAACTGTCAGGCTACCGAACTGTTATTTATCAGGTTTAATGCTAACTGTTTGAACGTTTGGGTGGAAATCCACAGATAGAAGGAGAAAATCAGAGCACGAACATCTACAGTAATATGGATTTTATAGGGCTTATTGATCCACTATAGAACTAAAGTTGCGACTCAATTTGGTCTTTGTGGATTCCTATGTGGTGGAGTACAACGAGTGGACGCATCCCCTGTTCCATCACTACGCGTGATTGCTTTGAAAGTAATTCTGAAACGAAGAATGACCAGCAAGGTGGAAATACTCATCATCATCGACAAAAAAAAATCAAAAAGAAATTTTCTTGAGAGAAGGCAAATATATCTTGCTTCAAACGGGTAAAGACATTATGGCCAACGAGAAACCTCCATAAATGTCATCGACGCTGCTGAGCAAGGAATTCCTGATTCCATGACACCATGGCAAGGACAAGCAGAACGAGAGGAAGAATAATTCCTTCCAGAGGCCTTCACACTCGTAAAGCTAGAAAGACTAAGACAAGAAGAACCGACCCAGACTTATACGTTTTTGATTATTAAACCAATTACTTAGAGAAGACCAAGGTGTCGACGAGGTACATTTCCACCCTATAAAATCCGGCCAAAATTTCACGTGGAACCGTTTGCACAAAGCAACACCCGTAAACAACACGATGAACGTCATCTTGTATGCCCAATTTGACAATACGATAGAAAGCAACTGTTTGAAAGACGTCATGATAGATTATTAGAAATTATGGAAGACACTTATCCCTCTTTGAATGTTGAAGAATCTATTGAAACGGAATGGGGGGATACCATGGACGTATAACTCTAAGACAGAGATGCAGAGGACGTGATAATGAAATCCAGATGGCCGGAACAAAGAATATTTACTCTCCTGTTCTGCCAAACACCTGGAATTACGGAATTGACAAGGAAGATTTCTACGGATGTCAAACTGATCATCCCAGTCAAATTCAATGCGATAAATGCCTGATGATGAGTAAAGAAGAAACCTTAGACGAGAATCTAAACGTTGCTTCGAATCTCGTCTTGGAAGAAGCAGTGCTGCATCACGTATAAAGACTTGCGTGATTATTCCACTCTTCCACCTCTAGAGATCAATCACATCGAAGCTCTCTTGGTTGAGAGTGCCGAGACGAAGAGAAGAGGCAGTTTGTTGTCAAACATTTTCAAGCGAAAGGTCAGGTCTGATTTGATGATTTACCATTACCTGTGAAAAAACAAGAGAAAACAAAACAACACAAAAATGGATGCCTGGGAACCTTTTTCCCTTTTGAATCACTGTTCGTACACTGCTTCTTTAAATCCTGTCGTGTATCATCAACGCCGACAGTTATCTACCAGGAACCAATTGGTAGCCGTATACTTCCCTAAGAGGATTGTGTGGAGTATTCAAATTCGTATGGACTGCTACCTTAGAAGGACAGCATAGACTTTATGAGAAAAAATGCAAAGACGACACGATTCAATAATGTGAAATAACAAGGCACAAATGCCATGGTGTGTGGACAATATTGTGTGTATTTTCTTCATCAACGCAGACGCAGATATACTTTAGAATATTTAGTGACTTATGTTTATTGTCACTCTTCAAGAAACGATGACAAAGTAGATCGATGTTTTGTGACCATTATGGGTAAATGTTGTTTAGCTAGAAAACGTGGTGTACATGAATGGACCAATGACTTCCATCAGTAGAAATCTTACGTCACTTCACAAAGTTGTCAACCGTGTGAAAAATAATTTTTTCAATAATTATTTGCTTGTTGTATTGTTAACTCTTGGTTGTTATTTGTTTGAATAGAAATGTTGTTTTTTTTTTTAAACAAACTGTTTTCAATTGTTTTATCACTATACATGCTCTTTGACTTTTCTCTATCTCTCACCATAAAAAGTATCAAACGTTTCGAATCCAACAAAATCGTATGGATGGTTTATATTGAGTCCGCACTTGAACCATATGAAGCCAAGCGAGAAAACATTCTAACATTAGGGAATTAGCCACATACAAACATCATAAAAGAAGACCATATAATTTACGTAGCTGCCGTCCCATACCAACCTTCCCGGTAATGATAGGCTCGACATAACAGCGCAGAGTAAACTCAACGACACAAATTCGGCCCAAATCGAAAACACCTCCAAATGGCAAACCAAATGGAATACATGCCCCAAAGACGTACGCTGTACGTGATACAAAAAACTGAGTCGCAAGATCAAAATCCCGACAAGAAGGTACAAACACAATCAACATATAAACTCGATAAAAAGTGGCAAAGCCGCTGCTTGCGGTTAGTATGCGGAAATAAGCTCAAGCTAGTAAAAAAAATGGAGCGAACTGTTCCTGTTGCACCACTACTGAGGATCTCCAGCACGTATTCAACATTTGCCCGAGATATGGAGCACCAAGAGAAAAACTAACTAGCTCTCTAAAGAGCACTGTCGCTCACTACGACTACCCCGAATATACTATACCAAAACATCTCAAATCCTATCCTAACTAACGAGGCCATACTGTTTCATCTAAGGAAGATATATTAAATTGGAAAATTCTAATGCTGTCTATCATACTTGAACCGGTTTGATAATTCATAATCAGACATAAAGTAATGCAATGCAACTATTGTTCACCCATATACTAACGTATACATCCACAAAGTATCCTCCCATACCAACTCCACCATCCCACTTCTCGTTTCAATAATTGAGATTTGGGTTTTACTTAATGCGATTCATGTAACTGACATACGCCCACGATTTCACCAGACGCCTTTTTGGATGCGACTGGGTGGGGAAGTGGGTGCGGGAGTGGTATATGGTTTACCACCCAAGTATATACGTATGTTTAGCCTGTGTGCTGGCCTATGCTGCACCAACAACTATCACACACTACAGTACCATGTACGGGGTGAGAGTATGAATCGTGAAGCAATCCAATGTTGCAGCAAGTAGAAAAGGTGGTTGGTAAACTCCCCATTTACCCATACAGTCGGTCATGGTAACATCAGACCAGAGGCGTAGCGAGGGGGGGGGGGGGGGCGGGGGGGGGGGGGTACATATGTCCCCGGGCCAAGGTACAGGGGCGCCAAAATGAGGCTTGCAACGTTACATTATAATAAGAAAACAAGGGTAATAAATCTGTCACAAGATCGCTGGGGCGCCAATTTTATAGTTTGTCCCCGGGCGCAAAATATCATCGCTACGCCTCTGCATCAGACACTCTTTTGAATATGACTGGGAATGGAATTAGGTGTGGAGGTGGTATACGGGTTACCATCAAGGTAGAGGTGTGTTCCAACTTGTTCGCGGGGCGATGCTACACCTGCATATAATACTCAATTCAGCTCCATGGGTTGTCCAGGAATATGATCCGGTAAGCAAATCAGTGGAACAGCAGGTAAAAAAATTAGTTGGTATCCCTACTCTCCAGTTTCTCCTTAGTACAAATACTAACAATGTCTTCCTCCTCTCTCTGACAACTTATGATATATTGGATCATTTAAAAATTGAAAACTGGCCTACAATATCAGATATAAGGTCATTAAATATGAGACATTAGGATCCGCCAATCAACGCGGTAACGATCTGACTAATACTAGTAACTTTTAAAGCATACCGTATGACCTAAAACTTGGCTCTGTAAGGAGGCTAAAAGCCAAAAACCATCATTCACAGCCACACAATGTGGTACTCAAACTTAGATATTAAGATTTAAGACCTCAAAATTTAGATTTGTAAGGTGGCTAAAACCAAGACATCAGGTTCATCGCACATGACGGAAAATTTAAAACTAGCTTAAGATACCCTAAATATTAATTTACTAAATACATGTAAACTCATCAAAAATAGAATAAGCAGATTTTTATGTTGGATTTGTTTTCCAACAGCAATACTAGAAATGTAGAAATGGCGCATTGTTAATCGCGTGACTGTCTGACCTCTGATGTCACCGACATGTAGGTTGCGAGATTTGTGTAGTCATGTGACTAAGAATGCAACTGGCCAGATCCAGGTCAAATTTCAGCAACAATGTTCTTTCGTCTCTTCTGTCAGCGGATTAAAGACAAAACGAATGCTATGTTCACGATTATTGAGAAAAAAAATCATATTGCTATCGATTTTATGCAGGTAAATATCGATGAAAGCTCGTTAAAGTTTGCTGAGCCGGCAAGTTGGTGTCGGCGAATTCCAACTTTTAGATAGGGAATGCGCTCTGACCCTACACCCCAACATAAATGTCCAAATATAAAAAATGCGGTGGCAAGGGTCAAAGGAAATTCGGACTAATACCATCCTTGTCCCTAGACAGACCCTATACAATTTCCTCATCGTCCCTAGACAGTCACAACTTTTGTCAAACATACCGTTGTTCCGCTAGAGTGTCACCCATGTTAAATTTCCCTATGTTAAATTCACCATTTCACTATCCGCTCTCAGAGTATTTTTCCTCATATGTTCTCATTTGTCCTTGTGTATCAGTCTATGTCGATGTGTTATGTATGTCAATGTGTTATGTATGTCAATGCCAGTCCTGCACCGCCGCCAAGCGTTGTGGTTTTGGTATATTTCATAAACTAGCTGAACTTACGCACTACCCGCTGAACTGACTCCCACTCGCTGTACTTGTCCCTTTGCAGTCCCACGATATTTCGGATTCCCATTGTACCCCTGTTGCCCCTTTGTACTATGGTATCGGAATACAATATGTACACTACATTAACCCTGCGCTCTTTGAATGGAAACCTTAGAGGGTGCTGAATGCGTCACTTGTTATTTGTAAGGGTCTCGTGTCTTGAATGATTCAACACATTAAATTTCCATATTTAGTATTTTGAAGTCTTGTTATATTTCACAGATTCACAGATTAAACGGCATGTGATCTTTCAGAAAGTCTATAATTATCTTCCATTGAAAGCGTATATTAATATGTTTGCATGGACCATCAGCGCATAAAAATTGTTCAAGGTTGACAAATCTGACGACAGGTACGTGTTTCCCACGAATGTCAATATGAATGTTAACAAAACAGGGATCGGGTCAGAAATAAGGTGCTAAGCTCACAAATTTTACCCATGCGCTATGTATTTTAAAATGTACGTGTACATGTGTATGCTCTACTGTGTTGTTCAGTTGTGTCTTGCACATATTCGTGTGCATGCACATGATCTATAATGTTGAAATGTGTGTAGCATATATTTATCTACATGTACATGCTCTACGGTGTGTCTTAAAAATTAATTATCTTTAATTCATATTCCCTGCACAGTGTGAACCTTTATTTAAATAGCATGCCCAATAATAACTTTATATGATAAACTAATTGCTCAGTCTTGCAACTTAAGCCTAAATGAAAAGGTTTGATTTAGAATGGTCCAATGTTCTAATACTTGAATTCTGTACCTGCAGCGAGCTTTTGTAGTACTCAATTTAATGACAAGGATCTTAAAAGATAAAATAGAATGGAACTGTTTTCACACGCGATATAAGGTTTGTTTTCGCTTTCTAAGAGGATAAAACATATCTGTGCAAACATATATTAGTATTGATTGTCTAGGAATGATAACAGAAAATTATATTAAATAGACCCCACAAATTTAAAAGATAAATAATTAAATAATACCAGCAGAAATTCCAGTAATATTGATATCGGCTGAAAATAAAATTCTTTTATCCATTCTTTGATCGATATCATCATTTTATTTTTGAAATGTAAGAAAGGGAACCCGTCTAGGAATGCTGAAAATAAAATATAGTATATATTGGTTTGGCTGGTCAAAAAATGCTTAGTAATGAAAGTGATATTTTTTAAAAACAATCTATTACGAGTTTATCATACTCATAACTACACAACATAGAGACTCTTTTATCGATTTAAATATCAGTCATTTCGCATGCTGGAATTTGCAAAACTCATTACTGAAATTAGCTCCTGGCTTTTGATGCGGGAATGAAAATACAAACACATGTTGATCCAGAACATGGCGTGACATACGTTTGCTTCTACATAGAAACTATCAATGATGTGTCTATACTGATTGTTATACATTTTGATCATGAGAACTCAGAAATTTAAAGATAATGATTTTTTTAACAGCTTGGTGTTTGCAAAGGTTTACTACGGGAGCTGAATTAATAAGAGCCCTAAAAGTTCATTAGGTATCACACATTTGGACCACAGTCACATGCCTACATTAAGCATAAGATAGCAGCAATGTGACTGTGTATGTGTATGTACGTCTGTCTATATACATGTACTCAATATAGCTGTACATGTAAACATACAAATACAAACAAAATAATGAACGATAATTCATTTTTATACATTTTAAATGAATTGAGCTTCTTCTAGCATAGAATTGGATGCTACTCTAATGGTAGGACTGCTAGACATTACAAAAGTAATTTTTAAAATAAAACGAACTTTGAAGTTTAGTTAAACGCCTCGAAAACGTTTAGTTCAAGTAATACGCAAGCTAACTACGTAAAGAAGGAACAAACAAAGATACAGTTGTGTTGCTGGCATTTTGTATTTATTTGTCTCTTATATTTGATCATCTAAAATGTAAAAAATCTGTGAATATACAACAGTCCAATGAAAGCAACAGGCAGCAGTGTTAAGGGACCACGGATCGCCTCCAGCGGTGTGAGTTGAGATAACGCTCAAGCGGATTCTTCTGAAATTCAAAATGATATAATAATAATAATAATAATAATAATAATAATAATAATAATAATAATAATAATAATAATAATAACAACAACAACAACAACAAATGTACTAACTAGAGGCAGTCTGAAACTTCACCGACTCAAATTGGACAGCCTCTGGACACAAGTTTGAGGGAAACTTTAGTCCCGCATTTAAGAAGAAGGTAGAGTTACGAAGAAACGAATGGAAGTAAAGAATGGCAAAAGTCTCTCTCTCTCTCTCTCTCTCTCTCTCTCTCTCTCTCTCTCTCACACACACACACACACACACACACACACACACACACACACACACACACATACATACATACATACATACATACATACATACATACATACATACATACATACATACATACATACATACATATTCAATTTATAATCGATGGGTATTATAGACTCAGACGTCGTACTCACACTCTAATTAGCAACAGACGTGCATAATCAGTTCCATGAGCGAAGAAAATGGATTCAATTAAAATTAATTCAATTTATATCCTGCGCAAGATTATTTTAACACAGACCTTGCAACTATGCCTCCAGTTTCTTCAAAAATTAAAATTCTCGCGCTTGAGTAACTAAACTTTATATCTGAATCATTTTTCAAATAATTAACTCAAATGGACGCGTTGATAAATCGTAATGTTTACATTTTTTGTGAATCACTTAAATCTAGGATAGGGCTTATATCTAATGCGTTCATTGCTGGTGCTCTGATTCATGCTGAGCAATATTCAAGCCAGAAACATAGTTGTTTACAAGTGAAAAAGCAATGCAAGATAAAAGATTGCAACTCCATATCCACTATTTTTCTTCATTACATATAAACGAATAAAATTGGTAATCCCATGTCCGGCAACTTGCTTTTATGGAGCCGTGTAAACCTTGGTTATATTTTTGTATAAAGAATGCCGTTACATGACTATACCCAATGTTGCATAATCTGTCAATACAAAAGATGAAAAGTATACACGTTTCTAGTGAAAGTTGAAAGTACGGCCTAAACATGACCCAATTATACTGACATCGCTAAGAGCGAGATTCTCAATATCACGTAAAAGTCTAAGTGAAATTGAGAAATTTGCAATTATACCACAAGCATGGTCGCCAAAACGATCAGCTAACCATGCAAAGTGAAAAGAATGCTAGGTCAGAACGGTCAATACACAACATGTCCCTACAAGATATAGATCAAAAACTCAAACACTCACAGGGCTACAAATGGCGGGAATATCAAATATGGATGGATCCTTCACACCTTGCGTAATACCAGAAAACTCCGAAACAGTCACAGTTGAAACTGGAACAAAGCAACAAAAAAACATATCAGAAGTTTGTTACTACTATTTTTTTTATTCATACCAAAATATGCAATTCTTAAAATCATTTTGAGATATTATATTCTGATATATGTCTCATATATAGTCATATTGCCTTTTGAAAACTGTAATGTATATTTCTATTAGCAAATAAATGGAACAAAACACATATAGATAACAGAATGTTTGCTTTTGAAAGATATATAGAGCTTGTTCAATCAGATCCGGTTTTTTTTTCATAAACGACTTAGCAAATCATTTGGTTTCTTGCCATCGATGTCTATGAGTTAACAAAATCAATGCTTTTAGAAGATCATGACCTCAGAAAGGTGTAATAGCTATTATTATTTAAAATAATTAAAAACTTGAAATTTTCAATCAAGTCCATCGTTTTAATAAGTATTGAAGAACATCTCATATGCATACATATACAGCTAAAATTTCAATGATTTCACAACATTGACCTAATTAATAATTACTTTCATGGTTCATGCAAAATTAAGTCGTAATTGAGCTTACAACGTTTATTCATAATTAGAGTATGCATAATGTTTTTTTAAAATTATATTCCTCTAATTTGCTTATTCTTTTAATTGAATAAGCTAAGTTAATTTTATTTATTGACGAAGAAGGTTTAAAATGAACTCCAGGTTAATATTAAACGATGGTTAATTTGCATGACATTATTCTTGTTTCTTGTTTAGTTACCAACCAATGACGGCAATAATTCATAAAGTAAGATGTGTCATACATAATATTTGCAAGTAGCAAAACCTGTGCACAATTACACCGATTTGCCAACCGGCGTCTTCAAATATATCTTCAGCAGTTCCGGTCTTGTTAGACTGGTCACATGTTTCCCTGCTCATAGTTACACTTTTATAATTTGAAAGTGTACTCGTCATATGAGATGTTCCCAACGGAATCGGCATATTGAAGAAAAGCATGGATATTAGTGAAATATATTCATTGAAATGCTTTGCAGTGAATTTGCATTTAAAAGTCTTAAACGCTTTGGCCATTGTTGATGCAGATGCAAACTATTTATCTAGATGTTTTGTGAGTATTCATCATTAGGTAATTTAAATTATTTATAAACGTCATACCAAATTATTTCAATAACTATAGGATTTTTCATGTTTTCTAACCTCTTTAATTATTGGTGCTAGTTTGATACTTGTACACTCTTTTACTACATATGGTGTACCTACACAAGGCATTTTAACGACTATTTCATCATGATATACCTACACAAGGCATTTTAACGACTCTTTCATCATGATGTACCAACACAAGGCATTTTAACGACTATTTCATCATGATATACCAACACAAGGCATTTTAACGACTATTTCATCATGATGTACCAACACAAGGCATTTTAACGACTATTTCATCATGATGTACCAACACAAGGCATTTTAACGACTATTTCATCATAATATCAGTTGGACTTGTATCTAATAGCTGCACATGCCTTACAGCATATTTATCTATTGTTTCTCATTTCAAGTTAGGGACCCGGTGTGGCAGAATAGTCTAAGTTGATCGCCTTTGCGGTTCGCTTTTATCTCAAACATGGCCACTATATTTGAGTCTCGGGTTTGCCCATATGGGGATGTAAAATATCATGCCATTAGCTTCCAGTGGGTCTGTGATTCTTCCGGACTCTTCCCCAATCCAGAGTATTAGCTACCATATATGAATAAAATCCGAAACCAATCCTTTCTAGTTCTTCTTAATGTTTGATTTTCATTTCTGCCATATGCTTTAATTTATATGTTCACTATTTCGGTGTACAATATTTTTGTAGCTGAATTTATTACCTACGAATGGTCGTTTGTATTATTGTCGTGATAGGTATGTGATTATTTTATAGAGTATCTCGAAAAGTTTATGATTAAATATTTACTTTATTAAACGAGCTGCATCATTTTAAATTTCATTTAATATTGAATCTTTACCCTTCTGAGACTCTGTATAACGCATATCTTTTTAATAGAAAGAGTTTGGATAGAGAGAAGAATATATGATTGTCGGCATACATTAAATGCTTGGTTTAGAGTCTACATCTCTACCTTCTTAAGAGTGAAATAATAGTTCTAGAAGCGACTTCAATCAATAATGCATAATTTGATAACCATTAACACCCAAACGTAGAATTTGTTTTATAAACTATAATCCAATATTTTGGTTAACGTCCTTACTGGTTGATTTATTATTCTTTTTGTTTTTTCTTGTAATCATAGGTTACTTCAATCATGATTTCGTAAACATGAGAAGTAGTTAATTTCCAATATTTACCAGAGGGCATACATTATTACCATTGCGTCATCACTATATAAGAAACCAGAATGGTGTAAGATTACATACAAGTACATACAGGACTACACAGTTCATTTTATAAGTAATTAGAACTATTTAGAATGTTTACAAATATGCTAGACCGTATTTGGGATTAATGCAAATAAAGCAACAGCAGAAACTCTCGTTCTTTTACCTCGAGGTTTACAGATTATTTACAAAAACCGCAATGATTGCACGTTCTTATTCAGCCCGATTTTGTAAAATTTAATATCTTCATATCACCCCATCTAATCAACCTGTTACTCGACAAATGCAAATAGGATTGGATTAAAAATCACTAAAAGTTACAATAATTGCGTTTGTCTCAGTCTAATGAGAATAATCAGATTAAATAAAGAGTTACCTCCCTCCAATGTTTTGCCTGATTGGACCGACACAATCGGGATACAATCCCTGGCTGTCACTGTGCTATACACCTGTAGACCATTCTCCATATAAAGGTATGTCTTAACCGCCACCTTCTCAGATCCTGCACCAAAGTAGGTGTTCTGCACTACCTGGGCATCGTCTTTGGGTAAAGAAATAGATAAGTAAGCGCGGAAGGAAATAGGTTGAGAGTATGTATGTATGTATGTATGTATGTATGTATGTATGTATGTATGTATGTATGTATGTATGTATGTATGTATGTATGTATGTATGTATGTATGTATGCATGCATGCATGCATGCATGCATGCATGCATGCATGCATGTATGTATGTATGTAATTGTTTCCAAAGGATGTCCAATTTGATTCGGTGAAGTTTCATACTGCCTCCCTCTAGTTAGTACATCTGTTGTTGTTGTTGTTATTATTATTATTATTATTATTATTATGATTATTATTATTATTATTATTATTATTATTATTATATCATATGTATGTATGTATGTATGTATGTATGTATGTATGTATGTATGTATGTATGTATGTATGTATGTATGTATGTATGTATGTATGTATGTATGTATGTATGTATGTAAATAATATTTGTCAAAATGAACTGCAAACCAATCTTCCTAATACAGAATGTAAAAATGGAACATGATACAAGGCTGAGAGTATGTATGTATGTATGTATGTATGTATGTATGTATGTATGTATGTATGTATGTATGTATGTATGTATGTATGTATGTATGTATGTATGTATGTATGTAATCTTTGTCCAAATGAACTGCAAACCAATCTTCCTAATACAGAATGTAAAATTGCAACACGAAACAAGGAAAAAGGCTGAGAGTATGTATGTATGTATGTATGTATGTATGTATGTATGTATGTATGCATGTATGTATGTATGTAATTGTTTCCAAAGGATGTCCAATTTGATTCGGTGAAGTTTCATACTGCCTCCCTCTAGTTAGTACATCTGTTGTTGTTGTTGTTATTATTATTATTATTATTATTATTATTATTATTATTATTATTATTATTATTATTATATCATATGTATGTATGTATGTATGTATGTATGTATGTATGTATGTATGTATGTATGTATGTATGCATGCATGCATGCATGCATGCATGCATGCATGCATGTATGTATGTATGTATGTATGTATGTATGTATGTATGTATGTATGTATGTATGTATGTATGTATGTATGTAAATAATATTTGTCAAAATGAACTGCAAACCAATCTTCCTAATACAGAATGTAAAAATGGAACATGATACAAGGCTGAGAGTATGTATGTATGTATGTATGTATGTATGTATGTATGTATGTATGTATGTATGTATGTATGTATGTATGTATGTATGTATGTAATCTTTGTCCAAATGAACTGCAAACCAATCTTCCTAATACAGAATGTAAAATTGCAACACGAAACAAGGAAAAAGGCTGAGAGTATGTATGTATGTATGTATGTATGTATGTATGTATGTATGTATGTATGTATGTATGTATGTATGTATGTATGTAATCATTGTCCAAATGAACTGCAAACCAATCTACCTAATACAGAATGTAAAATTGCAACATGAAACAATATATGAAATATACATTTATTGCAATCCCCTCTCGAAAAAAGTACACAAAAGAAGACACAGTAAAAGGGACAAAGATCAAAGTCCGACTTTTTCTGTTCCAACCTCATCCTTTCAGAAGCTCAAAAACTCCATCAGGCTCTACATGAGAACGAAATTAGCCCCAAAGAGTCAGCCTCCACGGGTAATCGTAAGTCAAAATATCGTGTGCGTGGGTGCACATTAACTATTATGCAATACATAGCAAGCGGGTGGAGAGAGAGAGAGAGAGAGAGAGAGAGAGAGAGAGAGAGAGAGAGAGAGAGTCTTCGAAATGCGGCACGGGGGAAAATACGCTACTAGCAATTCTAAGACAGCTAATCATTAAGGTTACGTCTTATTCGTTGATAGTACACAAAATAGGTTTGATCACAATTGCAACCTACCTGGTATACATTTTGATTTCCAGGGTCCAAGAGGTTTCGTGGTACATTCGTCGTTCACAATGTCATACTCCGTTCCCTGGAATTTAGTACAAGTACAATTCGTTATCTTAAAACATTATTTCAAAGAGGTAAGGGAACGGTCATAACAAAGTCTTTATTTCAACGCTCTCTTTGCTACAGAAACATGTCACTCTATTAAACAGTCGGAACGCTCTTAGTCCTATCCTGTGAAGTAGGCAGGAAAATATTAATCAAATTATTGAGCCCCTGGAAACAAAAAATATATCGCGCCAATATAATACAAATTAAACCTGTCCTTTCGTTCGCCTATCCGTCAGTTTCTCCGCCGTACTCCTGATCATGGGGTGAGTCTCACCTCCACGGGTTTTATTGAAAGTGTTCATCTTTAGTAGGATGGTAACTGAGGAATTGGATACGGAATGAAGCATAAATTAACTGCGATTTTGTTGTCGATGTACACGTTCATATATTTTTGATGCTTCGATAGTTAGTATTTGTACTTGATTGTAGCCTTACCTTCTTGTAGTCCTGAATTGCTTTCAGCTGAAATTCGTACCCATCCACCTTAAATCCTCCCTCGGAAACAATGATCTTCTTGGCACTATCCACGTGCAAGTTGAGTGCACCCTACATTTATATATATATATATATATATATATATATATATATATATATATATATATATATATATATATATATATATATATATATATATATATATATATATATATATATTGAAACTTTAGAAATATTGTTAGTTTTCTTAATTAGAAGTAATCTAGATGTATCATTATTGTTTTTCCTCAATTGCTGTGTATTATTATTATTATTATTATTATTATTATCATTATTATTATTATTATTATTATTAAAGACGGCAAAGACATTGTAAATCATAACACTAATATACGAATAATTGCCCTCCAAAAAACAAACGATGTTACGATGACAAAAATGAAAACATCTAACGCATTAGGACTTACCAGAGTCAAATGTGATTTTCCGCCCTGTTCCGTGCCAGTCACCAGACCAAAAGTCCCCTCCCAAGCTTCGTAGGGGCAGCATCCCTCCCCCATCACCATATTAACCAAAACGAGAGCCAAAACTATACGCATCATTTTTGTTCAAGATCTGAAACTGTTAAGAACAAATATTATGAACTTGACACAGATTTTACATGCATATTTTTTTTTTACATGTTTTGGTCTCTGGCTAAAGATGTACTGGCTAATGACAGAAGTGTGATGCTATTCTAGAGCGAAACGATTAGGGTGTATAATAAATGGTCGGCTCCCAGCAGTCCAATTTTATCTTAATAGGTATTGCTTAAACGGGAATACATCTGGCCTAAACTTTCATGGGCATAATAAAAATGCATGATCACATGCAAGTTTACCAAAAAGGCCAACCAATGATGCAAAGGAAACACGTCCAATAACCAAAACATTACGGCCCTCGGGAATTATAATACCATAACTGTAACACAAGTTGGCAATTTTAAGTTCAGTTATCCGAAACATTTTAGGGCACCTATTCCTGGTATAATAAATAGTACCAGAATGACATGAGAGCTATACGACAGTGGGATTAATAATATATGCCTCCCCACTTACCTCTTTAAGATTTAGTCGTCAGCTGATTTCTGTAATACAAAGCTTACACAGAAGTAAATAAATATTATTCAAAATTGAAATTTGCGTAACTGTAATGTAATGTATATTATTCCTTACCTGCTCGCTTCCAAAACCGATAGGTGAACTGAAGCAGTTGAAGGGCTGCGGACACTTTTATACTCGATATTTTCAGTGTTCCGATTGACTGAATGTATCACGCGTTTCTCATAATCTGATCATGTGTACAAACGGCCATCATAGAATAATTTCTGGATGATCTTGTTTCTCAAGGTTTTACCGCCATTTCGCAATGAAAACTAGGCATATGTAGCATCCAGTACGATAATGGGTGGAGGAGGTACCCGAGAAAACCCCAAATGGTACTACAAACCCACGGAAAGCTAATTGGTTTAGGACTGATTTTAAATATATACACATATGATTTCAGTACTAAAGAATCATGTGGGTAAAATTACCATAATGCGTTATTTCTTAATAATGTTATTTTTACACATGATATGTTGCTGATAATTTTTTTATCGAAGGTTTAAGGTAAGTATTAGAGATATGCGAAGATTGCCCAGTTGATAATGACGTTATATATATACTTTTAACACATTACCTCTTCACTCATTTCTTTTTAACGACCATGTTCTTGCTTACTTCAACTGTTCTTTTTATTCGGCTCATATTCTAATATCCATTAAGTCACATAATGAAAACATAACAATTTAAATGTCTTCAATCCTCAGGTCCGACGCTTGTATATGGCTGCTAAACAAAGACTTGTTTTGCAAAGCTTTGTTGTATTTATTATCAATGTAAACTGAAAACACGAATAGGAAATTGACATTGTGTAAAAAAAATATTACCCTCAAAAGGGAATAATGATCCTCCTGATCCCGCCCCCTTTTCCAAATTATAAAAATCTGAACATTTTAAAACTTTTAATAGTTTTACTATATAGCGTTTGAGGCATGTGCTATACATTATACATCGAAGAATATATCTAAAGAAGATTCACAATGATATCTGGCTTTTAAAAGATGTCAAATACCTCACCATGCAATTTCTTGAAAATGAGTGCCCAGTTTGGAATTTCTATTTGTTCCGCACAATTAATCGAAACATGACTTATTCGAACATATGGCCCAACTTGATTCTGGCGGCCACAGTGGTTGAAGGGTTTGTTATGGTATGTACTCTTCATCCTTCTTTACTTACTCCTTCTCGCCTTCCTATCATCCTCCTCCTCCTCCTCGACTCTCTCCTGTCTACTTTGAAGACTCGGTCTGTTCTGTCAGTCCCATTTCCCTTTCTATTGTCAGAGACGCGGGACTAACTATACCGGAAGTCCGTTACCTAAAAGCTTCCTTTACGAAGTTAAGTCTTTCTTAGAATTTTCAAAGTTCACTCGCCAAATAACGAGTGGCGTACTCAGTGTATTGCTTTATAACCTTTCCATTACGATGTTTGGACAATTAATGCTTTCCTAGCTTCGAATGTATTATGTTACATTCGGATTGAAAATGGTGACCACACCATCTCTCAATTCCGATTGGATGTATATTCTAACCTATTCTATTCAACATAGCATACAATGACGCAGGTCCGTATGTAAACCTGGTGATATTTACGATGCCAATAAGGGTGCTTTGCTCTTGAACAAACTTTGCAACGTCCATGTGTGACTTTTCACACCCAACAAAGCCTTTGTCTGTGACCCTAGTATATAGATTGTGCGTTTCTCCTCGCACTAACTCAAAGAACCTATTCTGAAAACCGGCTAAAACGACTTGCCATGGTTGATAGCTTATCATTTCTGAAGATGGATTTTACAAAATATGACTATAGGGCGACATAGGGGAGCATTTAAGGTGGTACACTCAGAACATATTTCAACCTGATCTTAATATTTTGACGAGAATATTGGACATTTATAAATTTCGCGTGACAAATTTCTGAAATATGATACTACTTAAGAATATGCATAATGTTGGAGGTGCTGTTCATCGGAAAATCCAAGCAAAGACACAAACAAATAAACAATAAATCTAAGATAAACGGCAACTAACTGAAAGAATTACCGGGATCAATAAGGTGTTGACCCGCCATCGTTTGCCTGCTCGAGTGGGTGTCTGGAGCTCAGTGTGTTGCACAACATGACAAGCAGATGGGAATTCCACACCAGACAAAAGAGAAAAGAAACCATTAAAAGAACATTCCAGCTATTCTATTTGCAAGCTGGAATGTGCGCACCATGTGCACAGGCATCTCCGATGAACTCAGAGAAGTGGACGACAGCAGGAAAACGGTCATCATCGAAAGAGAACTCACCAGGCTAAATATCAGCATAGCTGACCTACACGAATCTAGGCTGGCCTCTAGTGGCTCTCCCAGAGAGGAAAAATACCACTTTCTTCTGGAAGGGTCGAGAACCTGAGAAGCACCGTCAGCATGGAGTTGGCATCGCCATCAAAAACAATCTTCTGGTCTTGAATGAACCTCCTACAGGGGGCACTGAGCATCTCTTGTCCATCCGACTCACCACTGCTGTAGGTCCTGTCAACATCATCGGTGTATAAGCCCCCACCCTCACGTCTTCAAACCTCTATAGCCTACAAAAATGTCCGTAATGAACGGACACCTACTGCTATTAAAAGTGCCCGAAGCAACACGCAACGCAACACATCGCTAGACGGTGCGCGAACGAACACTGGCAACAAATGTGTGAATGAATCCAGTGCAGTGCCGAGTTTGGAAACATCCAAGGTATGTATAGTGGCATCAAGAATGATCTAGGGCATACAGTGAGAGGGGTCGCTCCCCTGAAATCTCTGATGGGTCACAGACCGTGGGCAACAAATGGCCAGATGGGTGGAGCACTACTCAGAGCTATACTCCCGAGAAACGTTAGTCACCGATGCAGCACTCAGCATGATAAAGAATCTTCCCAACGTGGAGGAGCTCGAGAAAGTGCAAACCTTAGAAGAGCTCAGCAAAGCAATCGACCACTCCCAAATGACAAAGCAACAGGTAGTGACAGCATCCCGCCCGAAGCTATCAAACGTGGGAAATCAGCACTGCTTAAATCACTGCAGGAACTATTTTGCCTCGGCTGGGAGGAATAAGCAGCCCCTTAAGACATGCGTGATGCCACAATCGTGACCCTTTACAAAAACAAGGGCGACTGCAGTGACTAATAATTACAGTGGGATCTCGATTCAGAGCATCGTTGGTAAAATGTATGCCCGCATCAAACCCAACAGGCTACAGTTGCTGGCAAACCGTGTGTATCCAGAAGCCCAGTGCGGCTTCAGAGCAGGCAGGTCGACAACAGACATGATCTTCTCCTTACGACAACTCCAAGAGAAGAGCAGCGAGCAAGGCTAACCACTCTACATGATGTTTATCGACCCCACCAAGGATTTTGGTTTAGTCAGCAGGAATGGGCCTTTTTGAAGTTCCTAGTAAGATCGGTTGCCCCGCAAAACTCCAAAGCATGAAAATCTCTTTTCATGCAGATATGAAGGGAAAAGTCTTGTATGATGGATCTTCCTTATCCTCCTTCCCAGTCAACAGCGGAGTGAATCAGGGCTGCGTTCTGGCACTAACCCAGCAGCAGAGTGGGCGAATCAGACAAGAGATTAGGCGTCGACGAGGCTTCCTGCTCGTAAATATTTTATAGAAGTGTCTATTTGACAAACTGAGACTTCGAAAATGCTTGATAGAAGGGTCGATTTGACAAACTGAGGCTTCCACGTAAATCGAAAAAAAAATATCGATTCGGTAAACTGAGGCCTCCTCGAAAACGGGTCGATTTGACAAACTGAGGCTTCTATTTGTTAAAAAAAAGAACCAATTTTCTTGACCCCCCCCCCCTCTGCTGCTATGGGTTAATAATTCATTTACGAAATCCAGTAAACGATTTTAATCGAATATTTTATCAAGTCCGACACGATATCGCGTTCGAGGGTCTGCTAAATTTATCGTTACAAATCCATGTGGGATTGACTGAGCGTGACTAAAGAAATTTCTAAATCGACTGTGTTCCATATCACCGCAGCACCAAGTTTGCCAAATATTTCGTAGCGTATGAGTATCAACTCCGTTAAACACACTCAATAAATTGCAGTTATCTCTGATCACTTTTGGTATTTGAGTGTACCGTTGAGTGACATATATCACATCAGTATTTTTGTGTCTGCCTGTGGAAAATATCCTAGCAGGATTCTTTTGATTGTCTAACATGATATCGTCGTATACAACTAAATTGTTAATATCTCCATTAATATCATCAATACTCGGTGCTTCTTCGATATCGGTTATAAACTCAATAATACCCTCGCCGGATTCTTCTACCGCTTTGTCGTTAAATTATTTTAACACATTGTAACATCGCTGATCGTCTACACTAGGAGCTATCAAATACAACTTGTCCTATTTCATCCATCTCGTTATTAAATTAAGTAACAATTGTGTTTTGCCACTTCCGGATGGTCCAATTATAATCATTCTAATTGAATTCGGCAACATCGCATGGTGTTTAATAGGTTCCCGTCGTCGGGTAGCTGAATAATCAATTACATTCATGTTATTATAACTATATTATGGATCTATATTGTGTGAAGTGTAAGGCACGTACTGGCACAGATGACTTGACGACGATTACAACTAAAAATAACCGATCAGCACTTTCCGGTAAATGCGTACAATGTAGTACAAAGAAATTTAGATTTGTTTCCAAGGATTTAAAAAAATAACGAGGAGGTGATATCGCAGCCAAGCTAGCTAAACTCCCGGGAACACCATGGGCAAAGTATCCAGGAGAAAAACACCTTCCAGGGTATAGTTATTGTGGACCCGGGACGAGACTCGATATCAGACTCGATGATCAAATCCAACCTCGACGTGGCGAAGAACCAATAAACGCCATTGATAAGGTGTGTCATGCTCATGATGTTGCTTATAAAAGCAGTAAACTGCAACACAGACATCTCGCAGATGTAAAATTAATTCATGCGTTGGATTCTATCACTGATAAATCCTTCAAAGAAAAGTTGGCTTCGTGGTTAGTAAAATCGGCAATGAAAAGTAAATTGATGTTAGGTGCCGGTAATTAATAATAACATGGTATCTATTTATTATTCTCCAAAAGGATACTGGAGGGGCAAAGAAGCAATCGGTAAACTCGCTAGCGCCGCGAAGGTGAAATATACCACTGCGGCGGATTGGTTATCCAAACAGGCGATATGGAAAATTTATCTACCACCGCCTAAACAAGTTAACTATTCGCATTTTGATGTGACCGTTCCTAATGAAGTTCATCAGGCTGATATATTATTTCTGCCGCATGATGGTGGTTACAAATACGCGCTAACCATAGCTGATGTTGCGAGTCGATACAAACAAGCAGAACCGCTAAAGACAAAATCATCAACTGAAGTGGCTTCTGCATTTGAAAGGATTTATCGAAGTTGTCCTCTGCGTTGGCCAAATCTATTACAAGTTGATCCTGGCAAGGAATTTCAGGGTGCGGTTCTATCAACAATGAAACATCATAATGTGACCATACGACGAGGGCATACTGCACTACATCGCGATCAGGCAATTATTGAACGATTTAATCGTACACTTGCTGAGCGGTTATTTGGATATCAATACGCGAAGGAATTTATTCAGGATAAACGATCTCGTGAATGGGTCAAGAGATTACCAGCTGTGATTACCGCGCTGAATAATGAGATTACTCGAACGATTAATATGAAACCTAACAACGCGATTAAAAAGAAGTATATTCCCGTACAACCGCAAAAAGATTTTTCAAAACAACCAATACTCGGTAATATCACTGTGAGATATTTATACAAACCAGGAGAACTCGAAGGTGGCACAAAAAGAGCTACTGATCCTATTTGGAGTGTTACCGCGCAGAACATATATAGTATAACACGATCCACGGGTAGACCGGCAATCTATAGACTGGATTTGACCGCTCCTCAGCGAGGATTTACTCGTGAACAACTACAAGTGATACCCGATAATACCCAGTTACCACCGCGTGGTCTTAACTAGCACCTCTTCGTCTGTTGCACTCAAGACAAGTCAGCATCGCATTATCTCTAGTATGACCAATACTGCTATTCTTTCTATCCACGGTAAATTGTCGAGGATCTTTATCAGACCAACACCAACGCATTATACAATTGCAACTCGCGCAGTGATTATTCTGTTGTTGCTTCAGCGTAATTATTAATTCAGCATCAATATCAAATTCTCTGTTATTTGTTTTATCCTGCTGTTTATAACCAGAAAGTTTTTTTCTGATTATGTCCTTGACGTTGTCAGCGCTGACAGTATCACTTATTGTAGTGTCATTATCATCTCCTGACTCTGTCAGGAAAACTCTTCGAAGCTGATTTATTCTTCGTACTCTAGACACTGCGAGATAAACTAAATTTGACCATTCGATGCGATTGTCCACCATCCAAACAATCGTATCTGATATAGTCAATCCCTGTGAAGAATTTATCGTCGATGCGTAACCTAGCGTCCACGGGGATTTATCGGCACGCAATGCATCTTTGACGCTGATATCAACCAGCACAATATCATTTAACACTAAATTCTGCTTTTCACGCTGTCCTGGAATATCAACTTCAATATTCTGTTTTCGTCTATCCTTGGGTCTATAACACAACGTCACTGGAAGTGTTGGAAATATTTCTTTTTATGCGTTTCAAATAACTTCATCTGAAGTGTGTCTCTGACTATCTTTCTACTTGCGATTATCAAATCGTTCGATTTCCACGTTTCCCAGAAATCTTTTAATGGGGTTTCCGAAATTATTTTACGCGCTATTTCACATTAGATTCTATCAGGTTGTAATCTGATTAGTTTTTTGAACTCGCGTAATTGTTCATCAAGTGCTCTATGATCCTTGTTAATTTCTTCATAATAGTCTACAAAACTATTTAGCCAATCATGTGGCGATAAACCGACAAATGGCGGTGGTTGACCATGATCGCCACACATTATCACTGCTGTATTCGCGTGCAATAACCACATATCTCATCCCAAATTATGACTTCAGGAATAAATTTCTCACCCATCGAAAGAAACTGTGATAAGTACAAGCATTTACCCCTCGCTCTTTCATCTCTCTGGCAAGTCTGTGCGTTGGTGTTAGTACAATCATATTTGATTTGGAAACGCTAGCGTGAAAATCCGTAGGATTTTTCCCACGAAATAACTCAATCGCACGAGTCGTCTTTCCTGACCCACACAGCCGTTTAAATAAACTGTTTTGTACCTACATATTGGATCAGAACACGGTGGTGCATTAGATAGTTCTGATATTTTATCGCCGTTCAAATATTTATCTTCAATCGTAACATCTGCTGATTTGGAATAGTCATGCAGTATTTCCCGCTTAATTCTCCATGATCCCCAGCTCTCGTCATAATTAGTGAATTCAACCACTGCTTCGCTGTGATTCACGTTGATATAAAATGAATCAGTGGCTACTCTAACAGCGGTGTCAGAAAATCTATTTATCATCGAAAATAAATTGATAGAAGCATAAGCCAGCATAGATGCCCTCAAATGTGTATACATTTTCTCTGTCTGCGTAAGTAACAATTGTACCAAATTTTGTTCCATCGGACAAGAAAGCGTCTTTACGATCCACGTATATACCCTTAGATTTTATATCCGCGATAATAAAATCGTATTCAACGCTGTCTATGATTAACCGTGAAGAATATCGTTTATTGTCATATTTTCCACCCTGAGTGAATTTACCGATTATTCTTCTACCGAGATCCATTGCTTCTTTGTTTCTGATTTCAAATAACTGTCTGGACCATTTCACGATATTTTCTTCGTCAAGATCGGGAAGTTGTTTTCGTTGTTCGCTGATTATACTATCTAGATTGGGTTGTGGTAACCAGACTTCAGTCTGAGCTCGATAGGATATAATCGCTTCACTGACAATTAACGATATTAGCATTCTACAATCAATCATATACCGTAACAGTACTATTGGCATTAAGTGTTTTCAGATATATGTCTACCAATCCAAACATAACAGCACGGATGAAGTCCTGTAGCCAATTCAAATGATACCACACGAGCAAATCCGGTTAAATCAAAATCAGGCAGTGGCCCATTAATAGCAACACGGGTCATCTCGTGTGTGGGATGTCCAGATCGCTTGAAGTATTTAGCGCATTCTCCGTACCCGAGAAATCTCGCCGGATAACACGCAACCATATCAACTGAAATAATACTTTCACGGTCGTATTTTGTATTCCATAATCCGCCGTGGTTGTATTCGATGCAGCTTGATCTGATGTATGTGAGAAACTCACCTCGAGTTGGTTTCCATGTGTTTTTCTTTCTCGCAAAATGAGCTGCAACCGACGGAATTGTAAAACAGTTTGTTAGTAATTGTTCGTCTGTAATTGAAATCCTTCAGATTTTTCCATTAGAATCAATCTGTTATTGTATAATGTCATATAGTCATATTAGTGTTGCGTTAAACCCCGGTCAGATTAAAAAATTGCAATCGGAATCAACTAAAAAATGCGGAACCACGATCACGCTGAAACCCAATCAGATGACTGGCGGGGCGAATAAATTATCACTGACAACTCGTCACGTAAAACACTTCAATGATGCGTTCAGGGATAAAAAAGGCGTTCAGATCACTCTCTCTGCGGCTGCGATCAAAAACATGATTAAAACCGGCGGTATATTCCCGTTGTTAGCTGCGTTACCAGAGTTGATTGCGGCAGCGGCCCCAGCGGTGGCTAAAGCGGCGGCGTTAGGAGCTGTTGATACCGCGGCAGGGATGGCACTAAAGAAAGCAACTGGGAGTGGGTATAAAAAGAAAGAAAGGAAAGGGTCTAAGACTACCAGGAACCCCGTATTCATGGTACAGCGGAAAAGGTCTGAGAATCCCAGGAACGGTTTACTAGTTGGATAGTCTTTGACTGAGGAACCTATGGTTCCAATGTCCAATTTTGATTTACTCGATGCTGCTAAAAAGCTAGCAATAAAAAACTTCAGAGGTGTCTTTATGAAAGATCAGTTGCCGGCACAACCAAACAGCGTTGAAACAGGTATCATTAATCTCGATAACAGCACCGGACCCGGAACCCACTAGGTTGCATACGCGATTGATCCACGTGCAATCGTCTATTTCAATTCATATGGTTTAGCACTGCCGAAGGAATTTATGCGTTATATAAACCGCTTAAAAACTTTTCTTGAAATGAAGACTTGGTATTCCACGCTACCAACACAACAAATAAATGATCCACCAATATGCGGCAACGAAGTATTAAATGTCCTTGACGCTATTTCAACATCTGGAAAACCACCTCATGTTATCGTTAATGAATACACCAGCAATCAAAGTCGTCAACGAAGTGATTTTAGAGAGAGATTATATAGAATAACATGATTGATATTTGGGGGAGACAGTTATCAGCGCTGAAGAAACCCGGACCTGATGGTGTTGCAACCGGTGATATAAAAAAAACAATCGAAGATGAAATAGCTGAGACGTTGAACTTAGCAAGTGTTGATCCCAATGAAGTCGTTGTATTTCAAGATCGTCAGGGTACATTGAAAACTAGTAATGTATCCCTGGATGATATTTTAGTTAAACAACGAGACGCAACCGAGTACACCGTTGCGTTATTTTCCGATCAGGGTAAACTCAAACCCGGTATACTCGTTTCGACTATTACAGATAGATTAAAAACTCTCAACGATGAGTTAAAATTCATACTAAGTTTTTTTGGTGATCCAGCGACAACATCACCGAATTTATCATTAATAAAAATCTCTATGGACGGCATAAAAACTGTCAATGACGAATTAAAATCAGTTATGGCTTTCTTCGGCGAACCAGCGGTATTATCACCGAAGCTCACAGAAATAAAAACTTCTATGTTGGAACTTGCAACACTTCAATCTAGAATTGAAGAATACGTAAAACAGTTTTCAGTTTTTCGTAAAAATATCATTGAGAAATTTATTGGAACCACGTTGGATAAAATTGACATAAAACTCCCGGATATGAAATAATCCATCGATGAGACGAAAATCTTCATCGAGGCAACCAAAAATGATTTTTCGAGGATGATAACAATCATTGAAAAAACAAAAATTCCTCATGAAAGAACCAACAACGTAGTATACACGATCCAACACGGATCATTTGCGTGGACTCCCACAGACAATATACTAAGTATTACTGCAACCGACAAAGGTATTTATCGATTAACACTAGTAACACCGACTCAATTTAATATATCATCGCTGAGTTCATCTGGGGTCAATAATACGATATCAACGATCATCGACAAGGATACAACCGAACAGTTCACAATAACAACGAATGATAATAATCTAGCTAGGGTTTCAGTATCATGGTATGTGGAATTCGTAGCGGATTTAAGTAAACAGCTAAATTGAAATCGTAAACGATTTAAAAATAAAATGACATCACCGACGATACCTTCGGTATCTCAATACCGCTATGATCAAGTCAGAGAGTTTCAAACTAAACTCAAAACACTCACTGAGGAGTACCGAATAAAAATGAAACAATACCGACGAAGAATCACCGCAGTTGATGTTACCGTGTACTCAGTGAGCGGTGTAATCGCCGGAGCTGGTATAATACTATCCTCGGTGACAATGATTGCTCCGATAGCTGTTTCAATTTGTATATCCGCTGCGACAACAATCCCGGGAATTATTTCGATAATAACAAAAAAAATATCATCATGTAGCCAGAGCAAACTACAAGACTACATAATTAAATTTCATGTTGTATCAACTGCATACTCACAATTAATCTCGTTGATATCGTCGTCGCTCGATGATACATTTATATCCGATGATGAGTTTTCAGCGATGGTACGTGTTTATGATTCCGCGATGTCAAAATTAGAAATACAACATGAATATAATAACAATGACAACACCGCAGGAATTACTTCAACGAATAGTGGAGAACACAAACCCAGTACAAACCAGCATGATCTCAATAACATCAACGAATCCTGAATTCAGTGTGAATTTCCATATTCCGATTCCCGTGAAGGAGATCATGTTGGCTAAACTACGATTGTACCATAGTTGGCCTAATATTAGGTCGGTAGCATTTGGCGGTCAACAACCGAATAATTTTTTAGTGTTCGCGAATAAGAATCGTGAAGACGGAACTCCAGACTGGAACGTCGTTTCGCTGCCATCTGGGTCATACCAAATCGAACAAATCAATGCTGAATTCCAGCGTAGAATAAAATCCATTACTGGAAAAGAATCGAAAATCGCTATAACGGTTCATGAGCCGACATTATCATCCGCGATCGAGATAAACTCGCCTAGTTATGTCGTAGATATCCATCAGAGTTCTATAAGAACAATACTGGGATGGCCTGAAATACCACCTCCACCTAAAAAATCTGATTATGTCACGGATAAACAATCATACCACGAAATTACCACATCATATCGAGAAACTCTCAGTGATATAAAAAAGTCATCACTGCCGGGTAGTCATTTTATATTTCTATCCACCAGAGATTCCTCCGTTTGGAATTTTAAGATTAAAGAGACTCCAGAAGTAACTACATACAAAGATATATCACATAACGACCTCGTTGAATATTTTATAGAAATCAATCAAAAACACAGTCAACAACTACAACGGGTTTCCAATGAATCTAATTAGAACGAAATCATTAAACGAATTGAAATATTAAATCAACTTGCATCCGATATATGGAATATATCAACCAGCGATTAATTCAAGTAATAATTGATCATAACGATTTTGATCACTCAAAACGAAAATTTCTAACTGCATACAATATAACAGAAGACGATCTACCGAATTTCAAGTTTCCTGGGTACAACGCAAACGAACTAAAAAAATCTGTTAATGAATGTATCAATGAAAAATTTACTGTAGCAGTCATAGCATGGAGACAGCAATACAAAGTTCCAACAATACTCAAGCATAATAATGATCCAGACGGTGGTGGTAGGCATATTGCTCCTCAAAACGTCAATATATCTTCGGTGATAGCATTTAATTTAGTATGTGATGTTATCGAAGGAAGCTATCAAATAAATCTAGAACGATCAAATCAAGCTCAACAAGGATATATTCTATATTCATTTGCACCAACAGCTCCACCCGGGTTTCTAATTATTGAGGATCCAACTAATCCAGTTTTTTATGCGATGTCATAATGATTCGTTAACGAGAATTAATTTCAGACTCACTGATCAGTCCAATAATCTAACTGATTTACTAGGCGAAGTCTTACAAATTAGTCTGTTTGTAAAGTCGTAGTGATTTTCATCGTAAAAGAATTATTAACCCATAGCAGCAGAGGGGGCGTGTCAAGAAAATTGGCGTCTTTTCTTTTACCAAATAGAAGCCTCAGTTTGTCAAATCGACCCTTTGTTTTAGGAAGCCTCAGTTTACCGAATCGACATTTTTTTTTTTGATTTACGTGGAAGCCTCAGTTTGTCAAATCGACCCTTCTATCAAGCATTTTCGAAGTCTCAGTTTGTCAAATAGACGCTTCTATAAAATATTTACGAGCAGGAAGCCTCGTCGACGCCTAATCTTTTGTCTGATTCGCCCCCTCTGCTGCTAACCCTATTCGGGACCTTCTTCAACTTGCTTCTGTCCTATGCCTTTGACTTGTCCACTGATGGCATATATCTACACACCAGGTCCAATGGGAGGCTGTTCAACCTGGCACGACTGCGCTCGAAGACGAAAGTGAGGGCTATGCTCATCAGAGAATTGCTTTTTGCAGATAACACGGCTCTTGTGACCCACACCAAGGAAGCCCTCAGGAAACTTTGAGACCGTTTTTCTGGTGCCTGCATGAAGCTTGGACTCACCATCAGCCTAGAAAAGAAAAAGGTCAGCTTGCAAGATACCACCATTTCCCCTTGCATCAAAATCAACGGTGTCACCTTGGAAGCAAATAACAAATTTGAAAGGCTTGGAAAGGCTTGAAAAGGCACACAACATAATGTCACGACTGATGAAGAGGGTATTGAAAACAACGCGCTAACAGATCACACCAAGGTCAAGTTTACCAGGCCTGCATTTTCAGCACCCTTCTATATAGAAGTGAGAAATTGAGTACCTACATGAGGAAAGAGCGCCGGCTCAACTCCTTCCATATACTGTGCCTTAAATGTATCTTGAAAATCAGCTGGAAAGACCGTGTCCCACACAGCGAAATCCTGCAGCGTGCAAATACCCTCAGCATTTCTCCTTGCTGAGCAAACGTCGCCTTCGATGGCTGGGACACGTCCGACGCATGAAGGATGGGAGGCTGCCAAAAGACATCCTATATGGATGTAGCGATTGCAAGGGTTGGGGGTGGGGTACTTCCAATATATTAATTAAAATATTATGGAAGTTCCACCCTGGCTTGTGAAGTTATAAAGTTAAATTACGGACGAAATAGATGTACAGCTCTGAGCCCCCAGTCAGCACTGCCGACGGTTAAAATTATATAGAACACGAAGATGAAATTCAAAATAAAACAATTTAATGAAGTCGATAATTTTAAATGATAAACGCAATCACTCGTCCTCCAAGTGACAGCTTACTTCATCTCGTGATTTTCAGTGTGAGTTTGATTTTCCCCTGGCCTTTGGTTCTACTCATCTCTTTATTTCGTTCCTCCCCCTCCTCCTGGACTTCACCTCTCCCGACTTCTCTCCTTCCTTCTCTTTTCTTCCGTCTCTCTATCGGAGACACTGGGACTACTATCACTGGTCTGTCCCTCGAAGCTTCCTGTGAAAACCACAAGGCGTTAACATATGGTTTTTCGAATCTCACCTCACACTAAATCATCAATTAATCATCAGATAAGGCTATTACTGTTTAGGTCACGTATACATACACATCGAAATTCCCACACACTTCTTACAGGGCAAACAATGGTGTAATAACACGGTATCATACATACATCAATGCATTGTGTCAAATCAGTATATCCAAATATATATTTAATCTCATTGTACTATAATAGTACAACAAACAGAAGCATGTCTGTACACTACACTCCCACAAGCATACACAAATATTCAAATATTCATATTACTAACTTTTCACACTGCAACCATTTCCAAGCTACCATTCAATTCAGCAATGGCAAAATCTATAATTGCATGGACTTACGTAAGGGATAGTGTTAGCCTGCGGTCATGTTTAACATTAAACAATGGCTTGTCCGAATTACTTTGATTATACATGTTTCTATACTGTTCTGGGTTGGTTAAAACGTGACAATGGACAGCTGCTCACTGACAAGAGAAGAGTAGGCCACCCCTCATTCCGTTTAAAGGATGTGAGCAAGAGGGACATGAAGGCATGTGACTTCTCACCTGATGGCTGGGAAGTGCTGGCCGATTACCGAGGCACCTGGAGACTGACAGTAAGTAAGGGTATATCCGTCGCTGATACGACTGATGCATTCTTTACTGGCCCGTGCAAGGTGATATGGATTAGGTCAGACAACTCTCTGTATTTTGCCGCATAATATTTGGAAATAGCGAGTTCGGTTCATCCTATGTCAATCGTGCGAAGTGCTTTTAGTGCACAGACGATATATGTGTATAAATGCCTCACCACAGGTGAAGCATCTGTACATTAACGAACGTCTTGTCAGTGAGCGGTTAGTACCTCATCGTTAAGGACTTACACATCTTCGGCTGTAGAGGTATGTGAGTTATGAATTTCTTGTGTATAGGTTATAACTATGTACTACAATGTTTATCTTTGTATATTGTCTATGTAGATTAGGTCTACCTGGTATAATGCAAAATTGTCAATTCTTCATTTTTAATTTGCGTTTAGTACCGTTTTGTTCTTATCGGGCACGGTTAGGTTCACTTCAGAACTGTTGTATTTTGTAATTATTGTCCCGATAATGTAATCTTTGTATAGCTTACCGTCTATAACATCATTACGTTTTATCGTATATGCTAGTGTCATGTATAGTACACGGAGTTAGATTTAGTTTCAGATGACGAGAGTGACCGGAGTGATATTTGATCAGTGCGATCATCTGTAGAACTGACCAGAGTGATCGGAGTGGACGTGGTATTAGCTGCTGAGCTAACCATAGAAGTCGACCATAACAACTGTGAAGCTCAACCATAGTAGCTGTAGCGCTGAATAGTGTTTCCGGTCGAGTAACGGTTGATATGGCGTTGCTGACCGGGAATGGTGGGCGCTGATTGCTAAATTGACCAACCTGGAATACATACTGGCCGCTTGATTAACCAGTGTGATTCGTGTTAGATTGTGCTGGTGACCGTGGTTATAAAGATGTACATGTAATGTTTTAGTCGTGTAAAACGAATCATTATTTTCGAATGAAATCGCTGTGAATCAGTCACCCCATGCCTGTACTGTGTAACGTCATTTATTTGTATTTTAATCATTTAAGTCAGTGTGTTTTATGTTAATTGATCCAATATTTGGATGATATACACGCACATTTTAATGATATTTTCTAATTCAAATCATTTTTATTAAACAGTGTAAATGTATTGCCGTTGTTTTGTGTTGTAAATCCGAAATAACACCCGGTGTAACAGGCAGTAGCATACCCCCAGTCCGGAGTATACCTGGTGTTAAAGGAGCCTAGAATAGATTATACCCGGGTATAGTATCGCCTGGGTTAATTTATTCCTTGGGTATATTATGGCCCAGGTCAATTTAGACAACTCAGGCCAAATTATATCCCCATGATCAACCTTCCCTCTAAGCTGCGCTGGGCACGTGCAGCTGCTCAGGCATCCCCGCGCAGCTGAATTGTCAATTTTTGCTCAAACCAACGTTAAATTTTGATCATCTCCGTAATGCTTGAGCAGTGCAGCGAGCACTGCGCGCACATCTACCATTCGCTTAGAGGGAACGTTGCCCATGATATCAATAGAGTTGAGCGATATACACACGAATTACTTAATTTTTCAACATTTTATTGAGGATTCAGTTTTGTCATGAAAGTTAAGTGAGAAACCTAACTGAACTAAAATCTTAAAACTCTAAACATATATAGACTTTCATTACGTCAACCAGAAAAACTTTAATCAATAAAACAAAAAAACTTCCACAAAGATTAATGATTGCTATTACACATTAAAATAAAAACACATATCTAAGACATTGTAATGCAATTTTAACATAATGTTCAATTAATTTTACTATTCATAATATAATAAAAGTTATGATGTCATAAAACTTCAACTTCTAAGACTGGCAAGTCCTCGCTATAATATAAATATTCAAAGTTAAACACTGATAACTGCAGTACAATGATCATGCTTGATTTCAAGATAAAGTGTTCTGTTCTTGACTGCAGATTGCAGCTTGCTGGATAAGTCAACCAATCCTTGGAACCACCGACTTTTGTGTGGATGACGATGTCGCGACTCAATAGATTCGTTGTGGCCATGATCTCGGCATATGTTGCCTAGACACCATCACGAGATATGCCAGAGGTGTTTACATATTCATTCACAGTTTGGTTCAAGTAGTCCTGTAGTTCATTTGTCAAGTCAGTGGTCATGTTGTGGATGACTTTATAACTGAGAAGGGAGTGGTTGTTTTCTGATGTAGCCGATGGTCCGGAAGTAGCAGTTCTCATCATTTTTGGTTTTATATATACACCGTGGTTGTCCAAGGTACCTTGTTCGTCCATAGTACACAACCTTACCAAACGCAAGGCCAAGAGAGTGGTGCTAAGATACTTTCTCCCTGAACTTTGTAGTGGGTTGAAAGTCTTGGTCTACTTGCGTTTTAGTGAGATATATAGTAATTGTCTGGTTCTTCAAGTGATCTTTTGCGTGTCTTTTGCTTTGGGCAGTCATTGGTAAAGTCACTTGGATAATCATCGGGGAACTTTGGTTTTGTAGAAACCTCTTCATACTGGTAAATCTTAAAGTTGCTGGCGTGGTAGGTGCTGCTCAGTATCTTGTCAGTCGTATTGTTCTTAAGTTTACTCGCCCCTTGGTCAAGGATTCCATAACTGTGTAGGGTTCAATCCAATGTCGTTCACATCTTTGAACCAATGCGATGAATACGGCGCTGATTCTTGATATAAATGGTGGAATCAGCAGTGATGTCCTTGTTGCTGTTGTGTCGGCAATCAAGGCACGCTTATGGTTTTCCTGGGCAGAGTAGATGTTAGTAGTGACGGTTGAACGGATCTTTTAATGGATGGTTGTCAACCTATCCAGCACATCAGGGTTGGTATCATCAGCGTGGGGGCCAGATTGTCATCTTCTAAGGGTTTGAGGTCTATAGGAAGTTTGGCCTTCCGTCCATACATGACCTCAAATGGAGTGCACTTGGTTGAGGCATGCACGGATGTGTGATACGCAAACAAAACACTGGGGATGAACTGTTCCCACTTGTTTCCTTAGTTATTGACAAGCTTACTAAGAGATTCGTTGAGTGTTCGATTGGCACGTCCCGCTGGCCATTTGTTTGTGGGTGGTAGGCATACACAATGCGATGCTCTCTTTGAAAATGCTTCATCAGGTTGTTGATGATCGAGTTCACAAACTCTCGTCCCTGGTCGCTAATCAAAGTTTCCATACAGCCAAGGCGGTAAATAGTGGAGTACAAAACATTTGCTACTGACTTGGCACTCTTATCTGGAACAGCTGTTGCTTCAGTCCACTTGGAGAAATGATCAGTTGCAGCAACTATATATTTGGTACCGTTTGATGTATCCTGAAGGGGACCAATCACATCAATCCCGACTTGGTTCCATACTTTCCCAGGCACTAGTATAATGTTGAGTGGTGGAGCTTACTTGCTGATTTTAGGATTTATGGCAAAAAATTTTTGACAGGCTTTGACATGTTGGTGACCGTCGTTCTTCATTCCTTTCCAGTAATAACGGTCAGAGATTTTGGCTAACGTCTTTTCTTTGCCTAATGACCACCATAAATTAAGTTGTCATGACAGTCCTTTAAAATAATTGGCAGTCGGTGTGAACGGGCAAATTTCTTGTGATCTATCAAGAATACATTAGCTGAGACCAAAGAACCATTAGTTAGATTTATGGAGACACGCACGTGTCATATCGCATACTTCCGTGTACAGTAATGTTTCTTTATAGTGGAACTGTTGTAACTAATTAGAACCTTTGGATATGCATCAGCCAGACTGACTGTTAAGGACATGGTATACTTCATTTTCATGGGAGTGTTGTCAAACTTAAGAAACCGCAGAAATTCTGTTACTTAAAACGACCAGGTCAGGCTGACCCGATTTGAGCGACTCTAAAGAAAGGGCGGCAAAGACATTTGATCCTGATTGGTCACGTTAAATAGAGGGAGAGGAGGTTCACGCACAATTTCATACGATTTAATAACACCCTATTGAAATCAAAGGCATAATAATGAAAGTTCTCACCTATATCAATAATAACGATAGCTTTAAGGTGTTTGTTTAATTTCTTTTAAAAGGGAGAAAATAGTTTTTGGGACGTATTGATGTGACGTAAACTGAGACGTATACTGAGGAAAAGAAACTAGGAGGAAGTGCAGTGAGACGCATAATACAGTGATGAAATCCTAGATAGTGCTAAAATTATAACTTGTTTAGAGTATAACCTGAGATAGATGGTAAAAGTATCATTTCTAAGAGCCAAAGTTCTGACCAGCCACAGACGAAACGGAAAATGAGGACTGTATGAAATTGTACAAGGCGTTGACTTCGGTTGTGTCACTCGATCCTATGATGAACTAAACCTATCAGCAACATATCAGCTGTTTTATTTAAAGCGATTTGAGTTTTCTTGTAATTCGGTGAAAGTAATTATATAAGCAGAGTTTATTCCTAATAAAAGGAATTCTCACAATTGTTAATGTAATTGATGAAATTCTTTGTTTATCTTTATGGGGGCTCGTATTTGTTTGTTCAATATATCTGCTCAGTTCACTATATCTATTTCCATACTCTAACCGGGGTAATTATATCGAGAGCGGTCATCTCTTAGATAACGAGTACTAAAATGGGGTGAGTTATAGTATTTATTATTATATCTATACAACCCCGTGACAAGTGGGGAAAAAAATATGTATATCATAAACAATCATATAAGCATGATCTCCTGCTCACACCATAACAGTCGGCGTTTAGTGAGAATTTCCTTTTTCCCATGATAAAGATTCCCTCTTTCTACTCAATATGGCTTAGCTGTTTTTCTCAAGTGAGACTTGGCATTCATACATTTCTCTGGAGGTAGATCGTAAATCCACTGATGGTAAATCCTAACCCTAACCCTAAATCCATGACACAATATTTAACTGACATTTCTCCAGTCCAATTGTATTGATTATCTATTTTATTTACAACACTCCCATCAATATGTGCTAGGTTTTTAATCACAATGGTATTCTCATGTCTTTCACCTGAAGCTAAGCCATACCTTAATAAACTCTGAAAAAGCGGTGATGATTGTTGTTTATGTTTTCCTGCTACAAGTAAAGACCAGAACGATAAGAAATTACCAGCAATAATATGCAGAAACCTGCAATAAAATTACGTATTTATGGGCTTACATGTTTTGATACCCTCCCCAGTGTTTGAACCCCTAACCGGTTACATCCCAGAGTGTAAGGGTTGTTACTAGCTGCTCACATGGATCATTGTCATATCCAGTAGATAGGTATACATTATTACTGTATACGAATTTCTCTCATGTTCTACATTTTGACCCTGGGTTTCAAGATTGACCCTGGATCATTGTCGGACGAATACATGAATTAGCCTTTTCACTCCTGGTATGTGAATGTTTATATTAGGTGCAGTTTGCATTAGTTTCCAAAGGATAATACAGGATATATGCCTTCTGTGTGCAGTTTGCGAGTGTTATATAGTTATGACTAATGAAACGTCTCTTTGGCGTAGTTCATAATAGTTTGGTTTGGTTATGACCAAAGTCATACATCTCTTGCATATCAGAATCGGTCTCGTCATGCCCACTACATGTATACATTTATACAGAGCAGGGGTGTAAAACCCTGGGTCAGCGAACGTGTTCTGCTCGGGCAGAACTCAGATATATGACCCGTAAACAATAACTATAATAAAGAAATTAGTGTTTGCGGCCATTGCGTGGTCTTTGACAATGCAGTCTGGCGAGAAAAGATCTGCACCCCTCATATAAAGTATGTCTCTTCAATCCAACTAAGCGTATACACGGAGATAGAATCTGTCTCTTCATAACCGCTAATTGTATTCATGGATTTATGGTAGGGATTTTAATCATTTCGAAGTTATGACTTGGGCCTATACGTGCATCTTTACACAGGAGTCCACAACCTCGTTAGATGTGTTGACAATTGGGTCAGAGGTCACAGACGTCGATTCACATAAATACAATATTAACAACACAGAAGTTAGTTTCATTTCATCTACTAGCACCCCACCTCCAACCTACCATAGCAACACCCCGTGGCCAACAACCCTTTGTCAATTGCTGCATCATTTTTTTTTAACGCTTTTTAGCTCAAATCCCTAGTCTACGCTCTTCGGTTATACAGTATATAAAACTGAAAAGCCGTTTTGCACTTTTTCAGACACACCCAATCAAATCCCAAGGTTTGAAGTCGTTGTCATTAGCTGTATAGAAAGAGTCGCGAAACAAACAAACTCTCTAAATTGCTACACAGTGTGTGTGTGTGTGTGTGTGTGTGTGTGTGTGTGTGTGTGTGTATGTGTTATTTGGATTTTTAACGTAGCTTTAAAACATTTTCAGTAATATCTCTACGATGTCTGCAGAGTATCAGTTTATAGTGATGTCTAGCACTGGGGTATCATGCCATTGACCTATAACAAAGTGTCCCACCCAGTCCCTGACACGAGGCTGACCAATCCTAATACTAACCTCTTAATGCTGAGCGTCTAGCGAGGCAGCTGCTTTCCATTTTTTTAAAGGTCTTTGCGTGACTCGGCCGGGGTATGAACCCGCGACTTCACGTATCTGAGGCGGACGCTCTAACCACTTATGCCACCAGAGCGGTTACATACACGGTTGTTAAAATTTTAATTGATGAATATTCGACCCAACCCATAATTCCTGTGCAAATGGATAAAGCAAATTTCAAACCTGTTCTTCATATCTGCAGACCACTAGGGGCCGTCTATTTAGTACGTTCGCAACGCTTGATATGAACGCGGGGCAGCTACTGATAATGTACGTACACATAGGAAAGGGTGTGTGTGTGTGTGTGTGTGTGTTTTTTTTTTTTTTTTGTGTGTGTGTGTGTATGTGTGTGTGTGTGTGTGTGTGTGTGTGTGTGTGAAATTTCGATAATAATTTGTCTAATACGTAAACAATTCGACTTTGTTCAGTCGGCGTCTGAATTTTTGCGGACACTAGACAAACTGTAGCTTATTTCTTTAATGCAGTCAGACATTCAACGTCGGTGGAGTATCTGTTTTATTAAAGACGTTAATATTATTAATCCTTTATGGTTTATTCGTCTATTCAATATAGGCCGTTCTATAGAATTTGGGGGTGGGTTCGTACATGCACTGTAGTTAATCTGAATCGTACATGTACTAGTAAACCTGAACTGTACATGTGCTAGTAAATGTGAATCGTACATGTGTTAGGAAATCTGAATCGTGCACATAAATCAGAACAAGGCCATCACTTACTGGATTCTTCATTTTCTTAGAAATAAATAAGATAGAGTTCATTAGTACTTACACGTGTTTTCATTGATTTACTTCTTTCCGTGCGCTTGTGGACAATATACTTTCAATATTGTTTTGAACGTGGATTTTATTCCTGACTACTGACGCAACAGTGTAAAGGTCTAGTGCAAGATATTTGTCTTGCAATGTGTCTAAAAGGCAGAATGAATATTAATGTGCACAGTTAGTTTCAATCACAGCAACAGCGCCATTTAACGATTAATTTCCAGAGAGAAATGTTAGGTGTACGGCCGACATACTGTCCTCGCATGTTTTACTTATCTACATTGCCTACGTGATGTCCTTACTTGTTTTACAAACATACATCGCTTACATAATGTCCTATTTTATAGAACATACCTACATCACCTGCATAATGTCCTCACCTATTGCACATACCTACATCGCCTGCATAATGTCCTCACGTATTGCACATACCTACATCGCCTACGTAATGTCCTCACTTACTACACATACCTACATCGCCTGCATAATGTCCTCACTTTATGCATATACCTACATCGCCTACATAATGTCCTCATCTATTGCACATACCTACATCGCATGCATAATGTCCTCACCTATTGTTCATTACTACATCGCCTGAATAATGTCCTCACTTTATGCATATACCTACATCGCCTGAATAATGTCCTCACTTTATGCATATACCTACATCGCCTGCATAATGTCCTCACGTATTGCACATACCTACATCGCCTACATAATGTCCTCACCTACTGCACATACCTACATCGCCTGCAACATGTCCTCACGTATTGCACATGCCTACATCGCCTACATAATGTCCTCACCTATTGCACATACCTAGATCGCCTACATAATGTCCTCACCTAATGCACATGCCTACATCGCCTGCATAATGTCCTCACCTATTGTTCATTCCTACATCGCCTGCATAATGTCCTCACGTATTGCACATACCTACATCGCCTGCATGATGTCCTCACTTTGTTTACGTACACCTACATAATGTCCTCGCATATTTTACATACCGACATCGACTACATAATATCCTCTCTTAATTTACAGTCCTACATCGCCGACATAATATCTTTTTCAATATGCATGTCCACGAGTTGTAATGTCCTCGATTAATATACATTCACATGTCGCTTACATAATATTTTCACTCACTTAATTTGGATACTCGAAAGTTTTAAACTTAATGTGGTCACTTAATTAACATCCCCACAATACATGCAAAGTGTCATCGGTGAATTTAAATACGCAATACCATTATCAATTAATTTGGAAAAGATCAAGCTTTTATTATCCTGCATAGCTGAAAGAATGAAATATGAAATTTCACATAAATAGAAGTGTGTATTTATTTGCAGAAGTTTAACATCAGCTGCAAAATATGTGTCTCTTCAGTTAGTGACAAAACATTTATAACTTCTGAGGGTAGTGCCCAGTTAGTAGCAAAATATGTATATCTTCTGACGGTAGTACCCAGTTAGTGGCAAAACATTTATATCTTCATTTTAGTTGAAGATATTTCTGTTTTTGCTTATTTGCACTTACAATAAAACAATCATCCGAATATTAGCAAAAATGCCATTCCCACTCCCCCCCCCCCACCAAAGCACGGTTAACAATATCAGTTTTGGATGCCTCGAACTGAACTGATACTTGGCATTCACACGTTTCTCTAAAGGTTGATCGTAAATTCACAGGGGGTACTTTTGTTATGTTCCAGTGTACAATCTCAAAAGCTGGTCATATAGTTGGTCTTCCATGGTTGAAAACTGAAAAGTGAATATTAATTTAATATACAAGTGGGGCATATTCTGGCCTTAAGGCGTATGGTCTGGCCCAGGCTATTGTACACCCCCGGGCATAGTTTAGCATATTACACTTTATCCCCCGGTATATACTCTGGCCTGGGTCAAACTATACCCGCATTTAATATGGGAATAGGTTTAATTTGTCATGCTACACCGGTTATCTTGTTTCAGCATTGCAAACATGTTCTTTTTTATAACAATTACAACCATGTGTAAGTCAAGCACACTATATCAATTAACTGTACATAGCACCTCCCATCAAAAGAGAATGAAAGATGTATATAATAAAACTGACATATTTATCTAATAAATATATGATATCATAATACTTATAATGATATAATTACATTGGAATTTTGCACTTATTTTTAAAGCTGTCAATGTTCAGAACATGATTTATTGTTTATTGTCTTCTGGTGTCCATCAGCATAGGTCTCGTTCTATTTCCTTTGGCATTATGTGTATCATTTTTGCGTCTACTACAAAATGAAGAAATTATAATTATTTTTACACTATTGTACATACGTTTGATGTTTTAACTATAAAACAAGAAACGCCATGTCGTATAATTTTCGTTTTACATCGATGAGAAAATGATTATATATCTATTTAATAACAAGTGTATTTCCCCTGTACCATGCTTGCAATCTAGGCTATATTTTACGTTACTTTTTTATTAAAACGACTACAATCACCCCACTGGAATGTTTGGAGGTAGAATAAATGGAACTATAGCATATGTTAGTGCTCTATTAGTTTCATATCGTAGGACTCTTCAGTTAATGAGTTTTGTTTTGAAAACAGGTCACACGTTGCGTTTCTGTCTGAGATGGACAAACTACCCAAATACTATACAAGTTTGTCTAATTTCACAGGAATGCATATACTATTTTATACAGTTCGACATATTTCTATTTGTCACAGAATAAAAGAAAGTAATGATTTTGTAATATTGTGATATTGAACCAAGTCCACTTGTTACCTTATGTGCTTACGAGTGTGTTACCCGCACTTATTAGCGCTGAAGATTAAGATAAATGACAGTTTCTGAAGGTTTCTAAAAGTGGCTGTTTTTGGGTGTTTTATTCCCACTCATTTTTAATAATAATATTTATCTTTTATCGTCCTTGTTTTTTTAAAGGATTGATACAGTGAATTCTTCAAACTGTTCAATTATCCTTATATGACTGTATTTAGTTTTGATGACACAAAGTCATGATTTAATTCTAACAAGACACAGATGATTTCAATAGTCAGGCAATTTAGAAATCTAATATTTAGGTTATCCTTTGAGTGATCGTATAACACGAGGACTCAAGTCACCTCAGTGAATGCAGACAGTAAAATTACATCGTACTTTCACAAGCAGGGATAAAGAGTATTTGTCTGTGAACAGAAAAACAAGCGACACAGGCTTAACCGATGTAATTAGTGTCACATGGATACTGGGCGTTTGAATTTTTGACGTCATTCTGGAGTTGATATTGAACTTTATACAAGCAGCTTGAATATCATCTTCTTCAGCAGGATGCCCTCGAATACATTTATCTCATTTGGTAATTAGTTGCATTTTAGGTTATTAAAAACAACCGAACAATACGTTTCATTATTCTTCATATCTTTTTAAAAATAATTTTTCTATTTGTCGTCATGGGGCACGTTATCTGGATAAGAACTGCGTGGGTTAATCAAAACTGTGTTTGCCATAAATCATTGCAGATATGTAAACTTCGCGAGTGGTATTTAGGAACTGAATTATCAGTCATGTTATAACTCTGGATAACCATTTGGTCGCTAGAGCGATCCACAGTATAGGTAGATACAAATAATAAAGCTAACATATACAAGATGTAGGATTTTCTCCAGGGTTTTTCAGTCTTCCCTATTATACACAACCTCACACGTTCAAGATCTAGTTTATACTAATGATGTATGTTGCGGAATCCAGTTAAATTTATACATATCCTTAATATATTCCTAAATTTGATTTTCGTGGGGGAATAAAAATCAAAATTGTACAAACAATTGCCTTCAAACTCCATTGGAAAAGCATTCAAATGCAATCAAAACGCAAAAGCACATTGCTAGTTTATAGCTCCCACAGGTAATTGTCTATTAATTTAATAGATTAATTATTAATTGTTAATAGATTAATTATTAATTATCAGTTAATTCAACGGGTATTGCCTGAATTTAAATAGCAATTAGTTTGTTGTATGTGCACTAGATAGAGTACTGTGTGATTGTGGAGTAGCAAGGCGAAATTGTTATAAGTTACTGCTAACTTGGATTAAAGTTGAATATCACCTTGTTGTCATGTGCAACAATTTTATTTGCACGAGTTTTATATTTTGCATTTAAGGGCTAGCTACTAACAACAGATCATACTGCTGGATGAAAAGGCTACTCGAATACCCTCGCCCGTCTTTCTCCACCGTAGGTTATCGTCTTTACTACAAACAGCGAAAGTTTATTTTCTTTTTAATCTCCAGCAAATAGCTTGTTTTGAGCGGGGCGGTTCCTAACCTAACACCAAATACGTGAGAGTCACATCCAATTCGAATGTTCCTGAGTTGTGAAGTTTACTACTATGCAGTTTATCGTGTGCTTTGGCTTTTGCGATCTCATTTGGGTGTATTGCGTACATTATCCTTTAATCAGAAACAGTCTTTCGTGAGTCAGATTGAAAGCCATATTCCATGAATGTATTGTGCGTGCTAATTTTGAGGAGGTAGGGGATGTGTTGGTGATATAGCGTGCGTATGTTATAGATGTACATGTGCTGTTATGTGTGCCTTACTCAATATGTATTATAGATGTTCATGTTCTGTTATGTGCGTCTTACTCAATATGTATTATATATGTACATGTTCTGTTATGTGTGTCTTACTCAATATGTATTATAGATGTTCATGTTCTGTTATGTGTGTCTTACTCAATATGTGTTTTAGATGTTCATGTTCTGGTATGTGTGCCTTACTCAATATGTGTTTTAGATGTTCATGTTCTGGTATGTGTGCCTTACTCAATATGTATTATAGATGTTCATGTTCTGTTATGTGTGTCTTACTCAATATGTGTTTTAGATGTTCATGTTCTGGTATGTGTGTCTTACTCAATATGTGTTTAAGATGTACATGTTCTGTTATGTGTGTCTTACTCAATATGTGTTTTAGATGTTCATGTTCTGGTATGTGTGTCTTACTCAATATGTGTTTTAGATGTTCATGTTCTATTATGTGTGTCTTACTCAATATGTATTATAGATGTTCATGTTCTGGTATGTGTGTCTTACTCAATATGTGTTTTAGATGTTCATGTTCTGGTATGTGTGCCTTACTCAATATGTGTTTAAGATGTACATGTTCTGTTATGTGTATCTTACTCAATATGTGTTTTAGATGTTCATGTTCTGGTATGTGTGCCTTACTCAATATGTGTTATAGATGTTCATGTTTTTGTTATGTGTGCCTTACTCAATATGTATTATAGATGTTCATGTTCTGTTATGTGTGTCTTACTCAATATGTATTATAGATGTTCATGTTCTGTTATGTGTGTCTTATTCAATATGTATTATAGATGTTCATGTTCTGTTATGTGCGTCTTACACAATATGTATTATAGATGTTCATGTTCTATTATGTGTGTCTTACTCAATATGTATTATAGATGTTCATGTTCTGTTATGTGTGTCTTACTCAATATGTATTATATATGTTCATGTTCTGTTATGTGTGTCTTACTCAATATGTATTATACATGTTCATGTTCTGTTATGTGTGTCTTACTCAATATGTATTATAGATGTTCATGTTCTGTTATGTGCGTCTTACACAATATGTATTATAGATGTTCATGTTCTATTATGTGTGTCTTACTCAATATGTATTATAGATGTTCATGTTCTATTATGTGTGTCTTACTCAATATGTATTATAGATGTGCAATAGATGACTATGTTTCTCTTGTGTTCCGATATGGCTGAGGGTATGCTTTGATTTGATTTGATTGATTTGGGTTGGTAACTTATTTTGTAAGTGCAGAGTGAGGTGCTACTTTTTTTTTTAAGGTGGCACATTTGTTTCTGTCATCGTCTTCCTTTTTTCCCAGTGTCTTCTTTTCTAGTATCAGGGCTGATGGTCTTCCGTCTTTCTTGGTCGTCTTTCTTTCAGCACTTTTCCGCCATGTTTTATCTCTGCCTGTTTTATTTCTCTCTCTTTTTATTCCTTTCTGTTGCTTCATCCTTATCTTTGTTATTTATTATTTTTGCCGTGCTTATCCCTTTATATGCGTTGTTGCAGTTTTCTGTTTATTTCTCAATCTATTTTATTTCTACTCTTTGTCCTCTGCTTTTGTCCCTTTTCCTGAGTTACAATTGATTTAATCCGAATATTAACTGTATTACTTAACGTTGGTTGACCAATCTGTTTTGTTTCAGCTTATTTATTTTGTGTTTTATATTGGAATTTGTTTTCGTCACAGTCATGATTTAATAATCGTCACCATACAGGAGACCCTTGCGACATTTATGTAGCTGGGTTATTCTTAAAGGATTATACGTTAGTCCATTCCAATGTTTACGACTTTTATTTTGGTTGTAGCAGGGTTGTTGTTGCTTGACAATCAATTTCTGTTATGGGGTTATATATTTCGGTCCTTATATTACTATTTCAATTTTCCTCTAGTCAAATATTTTTTTTTAAAAATCCCTCTTTTTCCTATTCACATTATAAATTCCAGGATATATTTACTGCTCCTGGCGTTGCCGGGTATTTGCTCTTTTCAACAATTGTTGTTTCTCTGTTTTAATGCAGTTATACCCTTTTCTTGCAGTAATATGGTCAGCTGTTTAGTACAGATTCACTTTTTTCGGTGTTGGGCAGTAAGATACGTTTGTACTTGTTACCCTTTTCTGACAAAATGGTCCTGCATGTTCGTAATCTATATTTTTTGATCACGTCGTATATATTTTTTAAAGGCGAGTATTTTATTCTCTTAGAAACTATTTGTTTGTCTGTTGTATAGGTGTCTACGTGTTTTCGGCTTAACTCACAATTCCTGCCGTTTTGCGTCTATGTTTCCAATGATGTATGAATGTAATTCTGTGCGACAGTAGGCAACGCTTTAGACCTTGGTTTCATTGAGATTGCTTTTTGTTTATGCGTCGGCGTTTTAGTTAGAATGTGGGAGGCTATCCATGAATGCTAATATTTTGTTGGGTTTCTCTAAGTGTTTGAGTAGATATCCAGTAAGATTTATGATTCCAGGTCTACGTTCTGATTACCTCTGATGATGTCCTGTTAGTAGTTTCCATCTGAGAGCATTTTGATTATGTATATTGACTTTTTTATTTAAAAAAAATGCCTTAAACATGTTTAATTTTATTTTAGTTTACTACAAAACATTAATTTAACGTTTTGAAAATAAATGCATTTGCTTCCCCCAAACATGAATATATGCAGAATTTGTTGGGAATTATATTAATTTTTATCAACCTGTGTGTATACCTACAATAGCTATAGTGATTGATATTTGGCAAATTCTCTCAGAGAAAATATAGTTGAATGTCAGAATGAGGGCTTTCTTCAAAATACTTGAAGACATCTTTCTAGTTGACATTGCGACTTTAGGTCATTTACGTCATTTATTATGAGTCGAATCAGTTAATTTATGTGTTTATGATGGGGTGACTACATGAATAACACATACCTGCTTGTAAAGCTAAATTCAATATCGGACCACAAACATGGTTATATGGTACTTAATGAGAGGACAGAGATGAAAACTATAGTTGAACCGACTCAAGGTGACTACTAAATCATTTGAAACTGTCAGAGAATGAGAAGTTCAACATAAATATAGGTCAAAGGGACAAAATATATACTACCCAGGAATATGAACCCTTTGCTATACGAGTACAGTCAAATGAAGTAAGTTAAACACAATCTGCATTTCATAGATTAAGAAATTGATTCGCAATAGTGCGGCATTGTGTTTTAAGGTTATTTTATGGAAGACTGAAAGGACCATTTCACTTTATGTATTGTTAATTGCTAATAATAAGTTTTAACTCACTCTAAAAACAAGGCAGAAATATCTAACACGTTAATTGATTTAACTTTGTACAACCGATTCAACATGGTTACAGACCTCTGCTGGCCTGAGTGGATGGAGTGTCTGCTTCGGATGCGGGAGGTCGCGGGTTCGGATCCCGCTCGAATCATACCAAAGACTTATAATAAACTGTACCAACAGCTGCCTCGCTTTTCCCTCAGTATTGAGAGGTTAATGTTAGAACTAGTCGGCCTGCTGTCAGGATAATGTGACTTGGTGCGGCATGATGTCTGAGTGGTAGACATCACTTGAAACTGCCACAATGCAGACAGCGTCGCAATATGGCTGAAAAGTTGTTAATGCTACGTCAGAAATTCTAAATCACACGAACAACATGCTTGTATTTCCCACATGAGCAAATATGTATATATTTTGAGTGTTTGTGATCAGTACTTCACCGTCAGTAGATTGTATAGGATCTAATTGCACGTATAATTGATCTGTAAGGCACGTATCTCGATATATGCACTTAAAATATCCCGAAATATATGTTTTCATCATGAATTTGCTTATGTATTGTACCTATTTTAATTTAGTACTTTGACAATGTGGTAATGTTACAACGAATCATTAAACGTAATAATTGTTAGCCGACACTTTTTAAACTAACTTAAAATGTTACGACATATTTGAATTATGTTGCACATTTGATATTAATAATTGCATTATACATGTGCCACATCTACAAATGTCCGTTCTTATTTTAAACTTTTGGGGATCAGAATTTCACATTTAATTGATGAAATAGGATCTCTCGGTACCTGTCGTTGACCTGTGAGGTACACAATACGCTGTAGTCACTTACAATTTAAAAAACTAATTGCATTTCCTCAATGAATGAGGTACTATCTTTTAATTTAGTATATTGTCACCTTTCTTCCTATATGTTGGTATGTACTAATTATTAAACCAATGGTCACCTTAGCCTCCATAAACATTTTCTTACAATATGTACCTTATTATGTATATAAGATTTAAATGGCTAAACGTACGTCTAGAAACCTCTATCCTCTTTGGGATAATTTTCATTTAATTGCATGAACATTGTATCACGTTCCTACGTGTCAATATGTCAAGTTTTATAGTTTTATCTGAGCTTGCACCCTTAATATCATTTTTAAATCTCCATATCTAATGTATCTTATATTCATTTATCTACATCTTGCTGTTCTATAATATTATGTGAAATACGTTATATCTTTTCAGGTCTAGCCTGGTATCTGGAACAAAGTGGAAGAATATAATTAGTTTCTAGTCTCTCCAGTGGTCAGGTAGCAAAGTTTCATTAAGACATATACAGTGTACCTGTCATAATGTACCATATTAATTATATTACCACAGTATTATAACCACAGTATTATATAACTCAAAGACATGGCTGAAGTCTGCATATGAGAGAGAGAGAGAGAGAGAGAGAGAGAGAGAGAGAGAGAGAGAGAGAGAGATAATAATGATCCTAACATTAACTCCACTTCATAGATAAAATATTAGCTGCTTATTATATGCTTACAGGGTAAATGTATTTATTTTTTGGTCAGGTAACAAGTTTTGGGAATACATGGCTTTAAATGTGCACCTTGTGCATCAACATCATTACATCCTTTCTAATAGCTGCCACACGCTTGCTATGAAACTCGAAAAGATTGAATGCATAAGTCTTAAAATAGGTGTGTCATACAAATATAAAAGTTGGACAGGACAAAAAGTAGACACAAATAATTTTGCCACAGTACACATTAAGTAATGAGGCATTGATGATAATCACGTAGTGAAATACGTGACTCAGTACACGGTTCTGTTTATATTTGAGACCCTTAACAAACTGCGTGGGAAGATATAACAATAACTTCATCATAAGTTCATCTTTGAAGGTACTTTAGAGCAAAATTTGATTAATCATCATATTGATGCAAAATAAAGTTTAATACTGGGGAACAAATATAAAGAATATAAAGGAAGACTAGTTGAGACCTCAGTCCATGACACATCATGCTAGCTGCTATATTCTTTTATTAACTTGTCAGAGTGGGATTTTATAGCACGTGCTTTCCACTGCCATATTCATCTTCATTTTTGTTATAGATTATCTTTATTTTTTTCCTGGCCCTGGTTTTTTATTTATATATGGCTTTGCATACTCGGTTCGTTTATTGGTTTTAAATGTAGCCTGTTTGCTGTGTCGGTGGTAATCATTATCTATATTGTTTGAGCTTCCTTTATTGTCCTGGGACATTCCGGGCTGTTTACCCTGTGCGCTCTAGATCAAATTGCACGTTGCTGAGTTTTAGAACCTCAGGCAGAGGCGTAGCGATGGGGGAGGGGGGCGGGGGGGGGGGGGTTACATATGTCCCCGGGCACCAAGGTACAGGGGCGCCAAAGTGAGGCTTGCAACGTTACGTTATAATAAGAAAACAAGGGTAATAAATCTGTCACAAGATCGCTGGGGCGCCAATTTTATAGTTTGTCCCCGGGCGCAAAATATCATCGCTACGCCTCTGACCTCAGGTTTGTGTTTTTAAACTCTTTTCGTGTAATCAAGAGTGATTAAAACTGGGTAGATGTACCGGCGGTTATTCTGAGACATGCTCCAACTCTGTACACTCTTTACGTGTTTGCAAAAAACGGGGTTTGTTTCTAAATGGGTAGGTTCGATTCAGTTCTCGTCAGCAATCTGTATATATTCCGTTCTGACGTGCTATCTTTCTTTTCGTATTTGTAAAGCCATGCGGTGTTTGATGGTTCTTGACCCCTGCTACTCATGTATTTTATTTCTTCTGCCGCTTTTATTTTATTGGTATATATCACACAATTATCAAATTCCGGGTATTTTGTTACACGTTGTTACCCTGTGATGTTTTGTTATCTCAACCTTGAAAATATCCTGTTCTTTCAACTTCAAGGTCTTGTGCGACTTGTCTAGCTGTTAACATTTGATGCACATTGCGTGGATATCATATACTTAATAAAGCGTACACCTTTACTTTGTTTCTAAAGATCTCCCATCACTGTTTGTTGTGTGATTTTTGCTACGTTCTTTTTCCCTTTCCTTTAATGAAGTGTGTTGGTTGGGTGAGTTGACTTTGTTGTGTAAAAGGGTGATGTAGATTGAGGTTAGTTTTTTGGTTTAAGATATTTGTGCAACTGGAGTTTGTTTGTTAACGGCGTCCAGTTGGGTTTAGGAGGGGACGTTGATTTTGATCTGGGGTCTTGTTTTTATCGTCTTGTATTGTTGCTTTGTTGGATGGCTTGCGTTTGTAGATCACATTATAGCTCTTGGTCTAACGTTTTGAATTTCATGCTCGGACTGTGTCATTATAAACATCGCTTCTAGGTACGGGATATCAGTTTGAGTCCCTAATATTTGAGATATGTTTGGGTACATTGAGTAGCTTTTCTGAGGCATTTGGTTTGGGGGAGTCTGGATATTTCCGCTGAGATGATCGTGCTGCATCTGTGTTTCTCCTGTATGCTCTATGTGTTCCTATAATTGCAGTGAATTTTTGTTGAGGCGTGTTGTAGCAGGAGTATACAATTTGCTGATTTATTTTCATTTTATTGGAGCTTAAAATAGCTTTAATTTGGGGTTTGAGTTGAAATTCTTCTATAATGGATACCTTTACCTAATCTAACTGAACTTCATTTCTTTTGAGTTTTGAAAATTAAGTTTGTTATATTTTATCTTAATTATATATTACTTTAAAACTGGTTGTGACAATGTAATAAAAATGAACAACACTTCAAATATCGCAATAATCAATTAAGTTGCTTAACGTATTTCTGTGATACTACTTGTTTGTCCTTTTCTCTTTCCGATTACTTTTCCTTTGTTCCTCTTTTTTATCCTCTGTATCCTGACTGTGAATCGATCTGTCTCTCCTGTTTGTCGATTCATTCCCTTGTTTTTTATAGTATGGTTGTGTATATCTTATTATCATCCCTGACTAGTTAGTTTGCACGCGTTTGCACGCTACTTATTGAATGACATTAACGTCATTACAACAAACCGCAGAAAGCAAAAGCGCACTAAAATATTCATAAAGATTTGATGAATCATTTTGGGTTACAGCAACCGTTAAATTGTGCGATGCCAGTGAGTTTGGGAATCAGCCCATATTATCTCCTTAGAGGGTCAAACAAGATTTGTCTAAAGAGTTCGGTTTATGTATCCTATAGAAGGTAGGTGCTATATATCTATATGATGGTTCCGGTGTGATTTAGGGTTCGATATTTATTTAATTTACTTGATTTATTTTTGAGGTGGCAATATGTATAATTTCATATTCTCCTTTTCCTAGTATTTTATTACCTTCCCCACTAGGATCTAAATATCTTCTGCTTCTTCTTATTTTCCTGCTCTTTTTCATTTCTGATTACACTTCCTTTTCCTGCGGTGTTTCTCGTCTTTGTTCCTGCTACGGTTTCCCGTCTGCGTTGCTGTTGCTTTCTTCTCCTTTTAGTACTCTTTATTTATATTTCCTCCGCCGTTTCATGTGGTGTTGATTCTTTCTTCTTTTTCCTGATCTTCATGTATGATTCTTTTCCCCGTCTGCGTTGTTTCCTTTGTCTTATCTAGATCTTTATTTCTGCTAATGTTATGCAGTGTGTTCTTGCCCTTTTCAGCTTTGTTGTTGTTGTTTTCTGTTTCCTTCCTGATCGTGTTTATTTTGCTCCAATCTGCCGATATCCCCCTTCTGCGTTCTTGTTGCCTCCGTAATTCTTACCTGATTTATGTTTTGCTTAGATAACATTATTTGCTTTTTTTTAACTTTATGTTGTGTTTTACACCATTTTTAGTTTTCTTATTACCTTTAACATTCCCAATAACATTTTATTTATTTTTCTATTTAGATTACCTTATACAATCATTTTTGTAATGTTTTTTTTCCTTTCTCCTTGTTCATTTAAAATGCATCATTATCATTTGGGCCTTGAGGTATGAAGGCCGAATTTAATTGTTAAAACATATTTTTAAGATATGGTTATGTTGGATTTGTTTTTTTTAAACCAGCCACGCCTTTTATCTTAGTCGTTACTATAAAGCTGTCCCGTTTTACGTTTACGACTATCGTTTGATTGTGGCTGTGGTATTTATTTCGGCTCTGAGCCCATTTACGTTTTTATGTTTTTGTTGCATTTGTAGCTCGGCTGCTGCTATGGATTTATCTATTTTATTATTTTAGATTTGCCCTCTTTTTCATATTGTATTTATGAACTTAGAAGATGTTATTATATGTCCTCCATTAGATTTTGTTTTGGCCTCAAGTAATTCCGGGATTGTGTTTCGTTCTCCTATGTTTATTTGTTTGGTTTGTAACTATGTCCTTGTAATAGGGACATATGCTTAGCGCATGTTCGAGTCTTTTAGGAGTCAGACCAGGGGGACATATTGTATTTATTAACCCTTTTATATATTATTTTTTCACAACCTGATAAAAGGATTACTACTGTTTTCACCCTATGTATTTCAGTTACATTGTATGGATTTCTTAGGGTTGATTGTTTTATATTCCTATATTCTTTTTTCTATCTTGTACAGTTGTGGTAAACTTGTCGTGCTGATCTTGCCATTTTACGTAATTGTATTCTATATGATTTTATTTCTGAGGCGCTCTCAGCAATGTTGAGAATGTTTTTTCGCCTCTGTGTCTGCTTTTTCGTTTCCCGGAATTGATTTGTGCAAGGAGATCCATTCTTGTTTCCCTTATTGTTGAAGTTGATATCCTGCATGAGTTAGCATGCTAGGTTTACTCTTTGACTGTCCTGATGTGAGATTTAGAGGATACTATGTGAATCAATAACAATGAAAGACCCAGTCTGAAATTACATACGTGTCTCTATATTTGTGCTCATAAGACGACGATAGCCATTTATGTTAAAAGTTAATCTGCATTGTAATTTTGATGTATAGCTAAATTAGTCTGAATAATACATTTTATCTTATATGTCAGAAATGTGTCATAGGGGCAATATAAAACTCCCATGGACCTTTCTTACCTTTAAAATCTTAATTTAAGCCGAAATGTTTGAAAAAATTACCATCCGACATTCTATAAGAACTTGTTCAACGTCGTTTCACAACTTGGAGTAGCGTTCTTTACTGCGAAAGATGCCTCACCTCCTACTATAGTTCTTTCTGAGTGAGAATCAAAGAGCTCAGAGGAACATTATATTACTCAAAATATATTTATTCAGTGTTTAATAATAACATGCAATGTAATACACTTGTTAGAAATATAACATAATACAAATATTAACGATTTCATATTACTGATTGACATGAATAAATGAAAAAGGAAATAAGAAACAAATTTACAATAAATAATACATTCATAAAGAAATAACAATTAAATGTGTTTTAAATGTTTAAAATATATTTGCATAAACATTATTATTATCTTCTACCTTATTTACTGAGCTGAACATTTGTTTGTGTGAAACAAAATTCTCAAAATATTATACGTAAAATATTTTGCTATTTTGAAAATATTAATGTGATATAGTTACACAGATGAAATGAATACTACTTTGGAACGTTGTGAAAAAAAACATTAATATAAGAAGGAAACTCTATTTCTTTTTTTTTCTAGGGTATTTCTTTCACGAGTTAAACTTTCGTTGTTAAGGTGAGTACACTCAGGAATATTTAAAACGTGACTGGACAAGATTGTCTGAGAAAGTGATATTATTTGGGGCTTAGCGCAAATTCTAAGCTGAAGCTAATCAAAATTGTAAAGACATAATGTATCGAACAAAATCAAATGTGAATCAGCATTTTACTTTGTCTATTTGCAAAGAGAACTATGTAAAGTTACATTACTGACTTCACTGCATTATGCTATCATCAGCTGAATTCACACTGTATGCAACAACTTAAACGCAGTTAAAAATGCTTCATTTTCAGTTGTAAATAATATATACTAAGTCCTTTTAATATACGTGAAAGGTAAAACAACGCATTGATTATTATTTAGCATGTATTTCCAGTGACACATAGCCATATGATGATACAAAAATTAATTCAAATGAAAATTCAATATACAAACGGAAGTTTCAACATTCAAATCCCAAAAACTAGTTTTATTCAATTTGGACTCGTGGTCTTTTGTTGACTCCAATGGTCATTTTTACTGACCTGTGCAAGAAGATATTCACCATAAAAAGAATCCTGTCGTCAACATTGGATATACAGGCATCATATCTTGCACTGTAACTAAATTTTTGAAAGTTTGTATCATCTTTTAAATAGAAAATGTAGTTAATACTGTTCGAACACCAGCCGAGTCATAGTAAACACTTATAAGGTCTGTGGTATGATGCCCCCGTGCTAGACATCACTATTAACGTCGACACTGCAAAAATCAGATCGATATAACTGAACAATGTTTAAACCTTGTTAAAAATCCAAATCACACACACACACACACACACACACACACACACACACACACACAGAGTTCTGATCAACTAAGTTCAGAAAAGTATGTTAAAGTAAATTGTATGAATATATCTTGCAAACCTGCGAACTAATTTTGAAAACTTATTCACAAGACGTCATGGTGACACTTGTATAGACAATATAAAAATAATCTTTATTTCTCATTTGGGGGGGGGGGGGAATATCTCGCTTCGAGTCCCATAAAATCATACTGATTTAAATTAGCAGCTTTTTTGTGTGTAAGTATAATAACATGGACCTGCCTTATTCAATAAATAAATCTTATTTATCTTCAGCGAACATACAACCTCATTTTTATAATTATGCAGTCTGGTGATATCGTGTGGGCGAGATAGGGTGTTTCCAATACCTGTATTTGTTTGTCTCAGATACTATCAGCGTGTGACATGGACAGTAATTTATACCTTGGTAATATAGTTGAATGGAAAACTCTAAACATTAATCAGAAGGAAGTGTTGTATTTCAAATTATAATGTCAGTTTATCTCTCATTGGCCCATTATGGTATTCACCATTCAAACCCCTTGTCTGTTAACTGCTTAAGCACAAATATGAAGACATTCTAGTTTGTATTAAAACAAACCAAATCTATTCTATGAGAAAAGAAAGGTATTAGTTCACGGGTACTCTTGCACTTGTGTATGATATTTTGTCCTCTAGTATGTGACGCGTGGAGGATTTGAGATCAAAATAATTATTAACGTTACGTTCCGTTGCACTCAGTAAGGACAGTAGAGCGTTATAACGTTGTATGGTACTTTCTAACACTCTGCGAACATTTAATTGTATATATATAACTTTATTTTATTCTGCAAGAAGAGATTTATTGCAGAATACAAATATTGCGAAAACAGTTTAAGCTCAACGTATTTACAATTCCTGATAACAAATTCAACTGTAGCACTGATGCAAGTATAGGAACATAATGTGACACTAACAACACATTGCTACAATATGTAACTAGCAACACATTGCTACAATATGTAACTAGCAACACATTGCTACAATATGTAACTAGCAACATAATGTGACACTAGCAACACATTGCTACAATATGTAACTAGCAACATAATGTTTCAGTCTGACTCTAGTAACGCATTAGTTGAATCTGATACCAGGACAACACCGCTCTAGTTTGATAATAACTATTCATTGCTCCAGTCTAAAACTAGTGACACCATGCTGTAGTCTAAAACTAGTGACACCATGCTGTAGTCTAAAACTAGTGACACCATGCAGTAGTATATCACTAGTGACACCATGCTGTAGTCTAAAACTAGTGACACCATGCTGTAGTCTAAAACTAGTGACACCATGCTGTAGTCTAAAACTAGTGACACCATGCTGTAGTCTAAAACTAGTGACACCATGCTGTAGTCTAAAACTAGTGACACCATGCTGTAGTATAAAACTAGTGACACCATGCTGTAGTCTAAAACTAGTGACACCATGCTGTAGTATAAAACTAGTGACACCATGCTGTAGTATAACACTAGTGACACGTTTAATTCTGGCACCTCACAGCACATTCCTAAGAGCTGACACTAGATTTCCAGTTAACCTTTTCCAGGACCCAAGTGGTTCGGCGTCATATCTATTAGGGATCACGAAGGTACAAAACCTAGCAGAATAAAGTGCCTTGCCAAAGGATACACCAATGCAACACAGTTGGACTAATAACATTGTTTGAATCAAGCCAGCATACGATAACCACTAAACCGTTGCTAAAACAATACAAGGCCACTGAACAAGCATCGCGAATATCATGTATTTTATTCTTAATCTTCCTGATGAATATGATCACATATATGAATATGATTTATGACCTTGAGACATTGCTGCTTTCATACAGACACAGGGACTAAGAATCTATTTTCCATATAAATTCTTTTGCAAATATACAAGAAAATAAAACTTTTCTAAATTGAAATTGCTAGACCCTGGTATTTCACCTTAGTATAAGATCACGATAAAATGCATTTTTTTATATTAATGTTAAGCGTTGGCGTGGCTAAATTTATTTATAGATTTTCATAAATATATGTCGAATATTTCCTACATGTTGATTGATTATGGCGCCATTTAGAGCCCTAAATCCCTATGTCTTACCAAAATTGGGACTTTACAAATGCTTATTCAAAACAATTGTAACAATAATTAAAGGGTTGAGATGAGTACTACGTCGGAACAATATGACTGGACAATTATTTAAGAAAGACAAACCTTTATTTTATATTTCGTGTGACTCTAGGTGCTTTCTGTTGGATCAAAATGTTGATGCGGATGGAATCATTTCTAGATGCATCAACGTGTTTATTTGGTTGTCAAATAAAAATTCATTTTAAAAAACGTATTTATAGTTATAATTATATTCACTTTAAATTAAACAGTATTACAAATTGAAAATACTACGAAGACCTTTAAGAAGGGTGGCATTATTTATTTTTGTTCCTCTGTGTTCAACTACTATCCCCGCATGTTGTAACCCATCCACCGAAAAACGTTTTAAAAATGAAACGCCTAAATGATGTAAAAAGATACGAAGAACTTAACTCATTATATCATTATTGTTCAATTCTCTAGATGGTCCCTAACACTGTTATATTGCCACTGTCATAAACGTGTGTTTCAATACTAAGACGGCGTCCATACTTTTGTGGGAAGCGTTTATTCAATAGTTCTGAATAATTTCTTATCTTTATGTAAGTTTGGGAGTGACACCCGCTTTAACTAGAATTAAACCGCTTGCCGTTTCAATTTTGTTGTGAAATATAAAAACAAGACAATGAACATATTAGCTGCAGAAGATGCTACTTTTACCGTCTAGTTATATCTGGTCCTGGACCCAAATCTCTTAATTGAATATGGACTTTTCCCATGAAACGGAAAATTACTTAGAAAGCGCATTGTTGGTACTTAAAACTCACCTTTTTGTTAATAAGCTCTTAAAGTTAGTATTTGAAATGCCGGTGGTTTGTATATATATTTGTCTCTAAAAAATACCTCATTTATAAAATCCCAATTGCAATGGAAAAAGTGAGTTCAAACTGGGGTCGGAAGAATAATTTTGAGACTTATAATTTAGTGTATTCTTTTTCTTATCCTCTGTAGTTTGGCCTTACATTAAGCCACATTTCTTGCTCCAATATCATTCTTGCCATCAACATTAAACAGTTGTCGGACAGGCTTTGCAAGGGAATTCACTCTTAAAGGCAACAGTTGGCAAGACCACACAAATCACCTCCCTTCTATTAAAGAGATATTCCTACTCTGACTTTTGGTATCAGTACAATATGAAATTATTTGCTAGTAATTAGCCTCACTATAAGAGGTATGTATGTATGTATGTATGTATGTATGTATGTATGTATGTATGTATGTATGTATGTATGTATGTATGTATGTATGTATGTATGTATGCATGTATGTATGTATGTACGTGCATGTTTGTGTATTTGTGTGTGTAATAAAACATAAATACAAATCATCTGACGAATACCAGTCCATTGAAGTGCATTGGATAAAGCAAGGGTCTATTAGGCGTAACGTCGAACATTTTGAAACAATATTTGTTTATTAAATTTTTGGGATAATAAAAGAAATATAAATTAAAAAAGAGCATTAAAAACACGTTGAAGTACGTCGTCAAATCCACTTAAAAGTATCTTCATTAAAGCTTCTCATATGGAACAGCTTGCAGTCCGATATCCGATGTATATCCCATTGTCATAGTCATGGAAGACGTCAGTAACCTTAGCAAAGAACATAATAATAAAGATGGTTGAGGACAACACAAAACTTTGCTCAACTCCAATGATGATTGCGAATGGTTTCGATGACTCACCTTCATCCACAAATTGAGCATCCATTCAGTCTTGGAACTGGCAAATTATTTCGATGACTTTTTCTGGGCAAACAAATTTTGCCCTGATTTCTAAAGGCCTCCGCTACTGTCTGTGTTAGGAACTTTGGTCAGCTCTGTGAATGCCGAATGCAGATCGGAGTTATATTCCTGGCAGTTATCCCGGAGTTCCAAAGACCTAATCACTGACGTTTGGTGAAATAAATATACGTTCCATCTTATTTCACCATGCTTTTCACACAGTCATAGAGAATAATTTTCGATTGTTAAAAGGCAAAGACAGAACCATGTACTAAATTCCACTTGAGAACTGCTGGAACTTGACAAAGGTATTTATTATCTAGCAACAAAACAGGCACATTTTTAATAACGTGTATGATAATTTTAATGTGAATTAAGATAACTCACTTGTTGCCAAACTAGGAGACTGGGGTAATGCCTGACAGACAATACAGGTCGTAATTAATGCAACCATCACAGCTTGTTTTGTTAATTTTTTTAACACAATGTACCCGACACGGTAAGATTCGACCATCACTCAACCACGCAACCCCCGGATTGAATATCTTCATGTCTGTATCAAGAATTGCAGGATAGTGTCACATCTTCAGAACTAGTGTTACCAGCAGTACAAAACATCGCTTTGAATTTTGCCAAATGTGGAACGTTAGCGAACCAAGACATTAAACATCATCTTCTCAACTTGGAAAATATTAAATCTGGCTTGAATTGCGTTAAAGCAGCCAATGTTCTTGAGTGCAGTTATCTTAACTAGCTCCAACTGATGAAAACATATTGTTGGTAGCATGAAAGTCATCGGTAACGATAAGTTTAAAACAACAAAGAGAACAGTTACAGGCTTGAGAAACTTTTCAAAAGAAAACCTTAGCAGCTACACAGACTATTAGAATCAGGATAAACGATTGTTTCTATTTCATGGTCTGACCTTGTATGGCCTGCATGGCTCGTTCACCTTAATTGAATTTTGTTTTGGCGGTTGCTAAATTGGTATGTTTTCTTGGCATGTCCGAATATATAATAAAGCTAGCTAATGCGAAATGGTGAAAGTAGTCATCATAATATTTTCTTTTCTACATAATGATACCTGCTTTATACAGTCTCCTCTATTTTCTCTCCATTATTTAATTCACTATACTATTGTGCGATTGTCCTATATTCTGTGTATGTTTTCGACTGCTCTAAATCACCTGTCAGATTATCAATCTCATATTGATACTATTTATGACTACTGTCGCTCCACTGTTTCTTTTATGGAAAATATCTCTCCGAGACGAGATTAAATTTTATTTGTGCATTTTCCTTTCAATGACTATTCGATCTCTTGAAAACTTATATCTACGTATTATTCTACAGTGAATGGTTCTTATTTCATTGTGGTATATATATCCCCAATTAACAGAATCTGGTAATATCTGGTAGTCATTGGCTATTCAAGCTTTTATGATCTGCTACGTTTTTGTGATCTGCTAAGTTTCATCATTGTAAATAATTTGTACAGGACAAATAAACAACTGATTGACCGTTCGTGTGACTCATTGCCAAACCTTAATTGAATGCATTTTTAAAGAAGCTTGAAAATTGATTGTATCAGCATCTTGTGATTTAATGTCCTCTTATGTTGCTCACAATTTGAGAAAACAATTGTTGTCTTTAACTTTGTACTTGTCTTTCAGATTGTTATTGAATCAGCTTCATAATTTATCAATGTTCATTTCGTCTGGAATCTTAATTATTACTTACATGGGTATAAAGCTTTTTCAATGCAGCATGGCTACCTGTAAATAATACAGGTTTTGGTGGTCATAATTACTTGAAAGGCGAAACAACACATCCATGATATTGAAATGCGGGTAAATATCAGGAAAGAAACAAATGCATATTAGGGCCACATTTTACAGAATTATGTATCTTAAAGGAACTTTACACAATAGCTGGCTATAGTTTTCTTTAACACAATTATTTACCGAGCTCTAAAAGATAATATAAACCACATCGTCTGGTATAGAGCGAAAGAAAAGTATCAAACTGATTTATTGCTTTTATATCGTCACATGCCAATATCCCCACGCGAGTACAGTACGGCAGGGCCGGCGCTTCCGCTAGGCGAACGAGGCAATCGCCTAGGGCGCTGGGCTAAGGGTTTATTTCATGAAGGGCGGGTGGGGGAGGGGGTGAGTGGATCTCGCCTTGGGCATCAAAATGCCTTGCACCGGCGACCGGCGCTGCAGTAGGGTATTTAGATTTGCTCAAATCACGTTGAGAAAATCAGGGGCATGTGATAAAATGTCAACGTGGCACATGTTCATTGAAGCAGATTTAAGAATAATTGAATAAGTGTAATATATATATATATATATATATATATATATATATATATATATATATATATATATATATATATATATATATATATATATATATATATATATATATATATGGATAATGACTTTTTCCTCTATTATCGGCGCACAAACTGCATAACAGGTCTACAAACATTTGATGGCATATAATATTTATGTCAACAAAACATGGACTGATTCAGAAAAGAGGATGTAATCTCTGCACGATTTTAAAATGAACCTGAGCATGCTCATTTGACCAAAAGGAATATCTCTCATCCTGATGCTTTAATCTTGTTGATATAACGCATATTATTTATTATTATTACTGAGAACAATATTGGCTGTGGGTTTCCATTAATTTCACATGTATACTATAAGTATACCTACGACCTACGAGGCGATTTTAGCTATATTTAGATTGTCAACAGAACTCGAAAAGCCCGTTCTTGATCAACACATATTTCATGAAATTATAATTTGCCATACTATTTTTCCTTTTCATACTGTGTATCATGTTACACATGCAGTCACAACCAATGCAAGACGGGTATTACCACAACTGGATTCAACACTTGTAGCAATATTATTACGCATAATAAATAACAAGATCTTAAATTCCAGCTATAAAACCAATGACCAAGGTTAGGTAGCAATGACCAAGGTTAGGTAGCAATGATTTTATTTAATGAACGTAACACAGTTGGCTGAAGAACTAATCAAACTTGAGGTATTCATACCAAGGAACTTGTTTGCACACACACACACACACACACACACGTATACTACATAGTATGTTCAATAATATATTCACTTTCTTTTCTTTCTTTCCCATGATGGTTAGTGTGACTTATACACAGAATCCACATATATACATGGAATATGCCATTAGTGACAATTGGATGAGCAGGATATTTAATGATGCTCGGAGACACTCACTCATACAGTTGTTTACATTCTCATCTTAACTACCTGTCTGAATGCATAGATATATTAGGTTTGGAATAATAAAAGAACGAGTGGACATTTCGTGCCTCAGCTATAACATCTCAGATCAACGTTCAAAAGCATTGGAAACTCTTCTGGAATATATGCTTTTTAGTTTCGGAAATTTATAATGTTTAGTAGATATGGATTCAAGTTAGGGAGCATTACTAGGACCCTCTACTGGAATATCGACTATAAATATACAGAAAAATATTGAACATTAACTTAGCGTTTCACAACTGGATTCGGTATTTAATGGGTAATAGAATAAACGTAACAGCTAATTTTTCTTTGTTTTCTGTTTGGATTGATATTAGCCTAAAAGACGCGTTCTGGAAGATGTGCTAAATTTTATATATAGTTTTCTTTTGAATTACTCCGTACTATGTAACAGTAACCAATCTAGGATTGTATATAATTTTTAGAAAATAGTGTAATGTGTTTTTCCGAAATACAATTACCATTCTATTAATGAACCGTACGCTTGAATTAACATTTGTACCGATATATTTAACATGTTCTCTACATGAAATATTGTTATCTACTGAAACACTTCGAAGTATATGATTACAGACCATTTTTAAATTTATATCCATCCTTGTTAGATATTGTTCAACACTATTAGAATTTGTTCCTTCTTGCCGCATTGGATACTATTTTAGTATTATAAGTATTAACTACAATAGCATTATTGTGCATCAGTTGTCCATTATATCTATGTTAAACTGTAAATACATTTCCGGTTCCGGTTTTGTGTTTTGAATATACGATAATGCCCTGTAATGTGCATAGAGATCTCTGCAGATAAAATTGAGTACCCCCAGTAAACGTGGTAAGTCATTAATAAAAATATAAATATAATGGACCTAGTTTGAGCCATTTGGGACTCCATATCCAATTGTCCATGGTTAATTGGTCTCGTGTTTTCATGGCAACTACAAATTAAGTTATAAGTCATTTAGGCGGGATTTCATACTTTACCCGATGTTTTTTTCAATGTTGGAAGTTTAGAGACTATGTCCATCAATACGTCAGTCCCCATCCCAGAGATTCATCTATATCATCAATATTTTGGATTATATTCCATGGAACCTCTTTAGGTCATACATAAATTACTCTTCGTTAAATGTTTTAAACAATCTGTCAATGATAGTTTTGAATATAATTTCCTTGTTTGCCTTGAATTGTACCTTTTTGTGAGAAAAGTAGGGTAGTGGTCATTAAGACCAACTATAAAATTAGCCACATTATCTAGTACGTTGGCATAAAATGATGTCGATTATAGATCTTAATATTTCTGTTGCCGGTGTTGGTTTATTTACCAGCTAGACATGGCCCAATGATTCAACAATTTGCACCCAGTTATTCCTTGCCTGAGCATTAAGTCCTTTTTTAAATCTCCCATGATATATTTATTTCTCCTGTGCAAGAATATGTTCTATTTGCTTCAAGAAATTATCATTTTAAATTGTTCTTGAGGAAGATGGGCTAATAAATGCATCACACAAGGAATTATAATTCTTTATTTTGAGACATTTGCACCCTAATACTCTAAATGTCTTCTAACATCAAATCGGGTTGTCCTTCAACAATTAAATTGTCTCTAATGTATATAACAGGATCTCTACCCGATGTCTGTCTGTCCATGCGAGATGACTAATGTAGCCTTAACAAATGAAATACTTATCATTATGGTAAGCATTTCATATGGTTCTAGTGAGTCCTAAAACATGTATATTATTGTTCAGGAAGACAAAATTAACTTAAACTGGTCTATGTTTCGACTATATGTTATACATTTAAGCAATCTAAGTTAAATGCTTTCTTTACTTAGTTTCTTTTGAATTACATGAATTGCGTTAGTCAGTGATATTGTCTTTATACTTCATTTATCATATTTACATCATGTTATCATATTTAAACTTTCATATATATATATATATATATATATATATATATATATATATATATATATATATATATATATATATATATATATATATATATATATATATATATAAGCATCTAAAGATTAATATAATATATAGACCCTGATTGTCCTCTGGCTTTGGCAATTACAGTAGTGTCCATTGAATAGGTTCTGTCAAGATGCTCACTACGTACATTAAGATTTACAGTAATTCTTATAAATGAAGCAATATCATTCTCTTCTTTGCCAGCTCACTAACATGTATAAAACAGATACATAGAGAGGTTTTGTTTGTGACCAAATTTATGGCACCTGTAGCACAATTTGTTTTCATGATGACATACCTGTGTCATATGACCAGTTTCGCCACAATCATGACAGAAACCTCTTTATTATAGTGACCGAAAATGGGGGCATACATGATAATATGTCGGACACATTTACTTTTAGACAATGTAGCTGTCACATAGTTCTGATCATGTATTCTGTAAATAGTACTAATTTGAATACTTGAACTGAATGAGGTCTTCCAATGTATAAAATGTGGGTCTATAGGTGCAAAGACACTGTGTTTGTTGTGTTTGACCCCCAGGAACTCTGAATAAATGTCTTCTACATTGGATAAATCCAGAGCATAGTCTGTGGCAATATTTTCGCGATGTTCATGACTTACCTGCGTGAGATTATATATATGGCCCAGGCCTTTCGTATCTAAGATATACTAAAGCCAGACAATGATGCTGAGACTGTTGAACTGAGTAAGGGACTAACTGTTATTTAAATATGTTTCGATGGTTCTAACATTTTCATCTTATTCGTAACTGTGTTAGAAAACAATATTAAATCTTTATATATGACGAACACATAACAATAAACTTTATTAAAAAAAATCAATATTCATTTGAGCTTGTATCGTCACTCAACTGAATTTCAGATAAGGTAATATATTTTCCATCTGTGTATTGCATTCTTAAGTGATATATGTTAAATCCTTTCTTTATTTAGTTCCCTGCCAAATATATATATTTTTGTTATCATGCATTGTGGCTCTCAGTGAGATTGTCTCCATATTTCATTTTTCATCCTTACATCATGTTGCTATATTTAAATGTTCATATATTTTAAAATATACAAAGCCAGATATAGACGCTGTCGAAGTTCAGTTCCAAAACGTAATCTTAAATAACTTATCAATATAATGTGCGCATGAAATTTCTATTTCATTAGCTTAACACTGTCAAGAAGACCACATTATTAATTATGGCAATATGTATTATCCTATATTACATCAGTTATTACATCAGATTCATTGACTGCTGAGTGGAAGTGTATGAGATTCACTCCTTCATGTTAGCCATCTTGTGTGCATTGTTCACGTTACGAGAGTAAAAAAGGTAAAATCAAAAATACGGGCATGTTTTTGGTTATTTGTATTTATTTATATTTTATTCCGCTCTTCAAAACTTGTTATATTGCAATTTGCAAGATTTCTTAACTCAACTTAACTTAAATCTTGCTAGTGAAAAAAGGATCGCCTCAAACCTTTTAAGATGGGAATATGCTGATGTGGAATGTCCTGAAATACAATGTGCTATAACAACAATCTAGATGACAAATCAATGTACAAACAAATTAATACACGTAAGAATAAATTCTACACAAATCATACTAGAGATTTTAGTACGCATAAAACCTTGCAACGTTTATAAGCCTTCGTTTTCTTCAAATAACCATTTTAGCACTGGATTAGTTAAGATTCAATGTGAGGTATTTTAGTTAATTAACTCACCAAGACGCAAAATTATTTATAAATTGTGATTCATGTTGATATTATTTGATATTATTTTGTCAAATAAATAGATATTACCTTTATCGAGGATTGATATAATCCAGATACTTTTTTTCCTGAAAAATATCGCATAACCTTAACCAAGGTCGCATTTATCAAAGATACAAATTAAAAATGCTATTAATCCGAGCACGACCTGAACGCAACCCTTTGATGTTGACCTCTACCAGGACAGACCATTGCTAAGAGTAGGTATCACAGACACACCCGAGGGTCTGGATAAAAAAATTTAAAATTAAAATATAAACAGGATCGCAAAATCGACCCACAAACAGTAAAGTAAAGGGAAAAGTATTCTAGGTTAGAACACGGTCAAAATACATCTAATCCATACAAAATTTAGAGACAAATACCAAATGCTTACTAAACAGTTACAAATGGCCGGAATGGAAAATACCGATGGATCCTTTATGCCATGCGTGATACCAGAAAACTCTACGACACTCACAGTTGGAACTGGAACATACAAATAGAAAATAAAAAGCATGCATAAAAAGCATGCATTATTTATATTTTATTCCGCTCTTCAAAACTTGTTATATTGCAATTTGCAAGATTTCTTAACTCAACTTAACTTAAATCTTGCTAGTGAAAAAAGGATCGCCTCAAACCTTTTAAGATGGGAATATGCTGATGTGGAATGTCCTGAAATACAATGTGCTATAACAACAATCTAGATGACAAATCAATGTACAAACAAATTAATACACGTAAGAATAAATTCTACACAAATCATGTAAGAGATTTTAGTACGCATAAAACCTTGCAACGTTTATAAGCCATCGTTTTCTTCAAATAACCATTTTAGCACTGGATTGGTTAAGATTCAATGTAAGGTATTTTAGTTAATTAACTCACCAAGACGCAAAATTATTTATAAATTGTGATTCATGTTGATATTATTTGATATTATTTTGTCAAATAAATAGATATTACCTTTATCGAGGATTGATATAATCCAGATACTTTTTTTCCTGAAAAATATCGCATAACCTTAACCAAGGTCGCATTTATCAAAGATACAAATTAAAAATGCTATTAATCCGAGCACGACCTGAACGCAACCCTTTGATGTTGACCTCTACCAGGACAGACCATTGCTAAGAGTAGGTATCACAGACACACCCGAGGGTCTGGATAAAAAAATTTAAAATTAAAATATAAACAGGATCGCAAAATCGACCCACAAACAGTAAAGTAAAGGGAAAAGTATTCTAGGTTAGAACACGGTCAAAATACATCTAATCCATACAAAATTTAGAGACAAATACCAAATGCTTACTAAACAGTTACAAATGGCCGGAATGGAAAATACCGATGGATCCTTTATGCCATGCGTGATACCAGAAAACTCTACGACACTCACAGTTGGAACTGGAACATACAAATAGAAAATAAAAAGCATGCATTAGGAATGCGGTTGGGATTACTACAATTTTGGATTCGTACCAAAAATATGCTCTCTCTCTCTCTCTCTCTCTCTCTCTCTCTCTCTCTCTCTCTCTCTCTCTCTCAAACGTGCTGCAGTCTACCTTAGTAAAAAGCATTCTCAAAAGATATGTTCTAATTATATGGGTTTTCAATGATTATGGATTTTGCTGCATGCACATACAGTTGTCTTTTTCATATTTTATTCAAAATTAAATTATAATGTAGATCACAAAAATGTATTCATAGTTTATTCACTCGGAATATTCAATTTCAATCCTCATAATTTGCTTCTTACATTGTTGAATCAGGTAGAGTATTCCAGCAATAGACTGTAAAGTTTAGAAAGGAATTTCAGCCTATTGTGCAAAGAGAGTTAATTTACATGAAGTTATTACTATATATATATGTTTGAGCAGTCAACAAAAGTCGGGAATATTTCAGAAAGAGAGATGTTTCATGTGTAGTTCCATGAAAAACTCAAAGATTGTGAATGTCAAGGCAACGGTGTTCCTCATTTGTATTCAGCAGTTTGAAGTGTATGGAGTGTCCTGGGAGCGGGTAACACCTCTGGCTGGCTTGGCAGTCGTACTCCTTCGAGGGTAGCTCGCCCACCTTTGGTCGCCACTTGGCCTTCAGCTCTCACCTGTGGCTCCAAAAATCTATGTCATGCGCAGCGGCCACATCCCGGAAAACGGCATCGACTGGCCGGCTAAACAAGGCTGTGGGTAGCAGATGGGTCTTAAATCCTCGGTGAGTTAGGCTTTGTCTACCTAGCATGTGAAGACTGTATTCGGTAGCCTGCGCGTAGGAACCACCAGCAGGTCCACGGGCAGACAGGCGATTCCCAGCAAAGCGCCATGGAGCGCTAAGAACACGACGAGATACGTAGAACGTCCTGGTCATACACTACATCTTCGGTCGTCTCGACGTTGTCGTGCTGCTGAACCTAGATGGATTGGACGAGAGAGTATGGTCCACGAATTGCACAGAGAAAGTCATTCTTGTCATCCACGAATCTCATTTTGTCACAAACTGAAGTCCTGTGGCGACAGGCAAACGATGAAGTGGCATGTTTGGGTACACTGGCAGCCGTGGCCGTTATAGGAGGCTCAGGTCTTTAGGGTCGTTCACCGCTGACATGGAGCAGCCCTGAGTAACTGAGCAGCCCTCTTCATGAATGCAATGGTCAACAACCTGGCATGAAGAAGGGGCTAGAAAATGTGCCTGAAACACTGCTCGCTCTAAACGTCCCTAGCCCACATATGGCGGCTAGCGAGGACCAAACTGCAGAGGTCAAAATACAAAAAAGAAAATGAGAATTGTTTATTTCACACTTGGCACATGGAATTTACGCACCTTAATGGACAGATACGATTGGAAAAGACCCCAGAGGAGAACCTCCCTAATAAGAAAGGAACTCGCCAGATACAACGTGGACAATGTTGCCTTAAGCGAGACCCGGCTTGCAGAAGAAGGCAAACGCTGTTAAAGCGGCTCCGGATACACCTTCTTTTGGAGCGGTGGGGAAAGTAAAGAGCGCCATGACCATGAAACTGCCTCTCGTATCCGGAGGAAAGCACCTTACCATCATCAGTTGCTCTGGTCGAACCATGACCAACCCAGATGAAGTGAATCTCAAGTTCTATGAGTATATTCACTCAATCATTGCTGACGCTCAGTTTGCAGATGAGCTCGTCATTCATTGCGATTTCAACGCAAGAGTAAGCTGTGATTACGTTTCCTGGAATGGAGTGCTAGGAAAGCACGGAGTAGGTCACAGTAACAGCAACGGTCTACTTTTGCTCCAGACTTGCGCCAAGCATAAACTGTTGATCACCGATACAGTCGTCCGCTTCCCTACCGATAATGAGACGTCACGGACGCACCCACGCTCTAAGCACTGGCACCTCATCGACTACGTCATTCTCAGGAGGAGGGACAGGCAGTATGTGCGTGTGATCAAATCCTTATGTGGCGCTGCCTGCTGAACAGATCACCGCCTCATCATCACCAAGCTCAACATTCGCATTCAGCCCAAAAGACGCCCAAATGGAAAGAAGGCTCCTAAACGACTGAACATCACTAAGCTCAAATGCACCAGTATCAAATGGTCTTTCTTGGATGCTTTGGAAAAGCGTCTGAAATCCACGCCTCTCGACATTCAGAATTTGGAGACCGATTGGGCAGCATTCAGAGAGCTGGTCTAGAGCACAGCTTCGGAAATCCTAGGATCATGAACTAGAAAGCATCAAGACTGGTTTGATGTGAACGCGACGAGATCAAGCATTTGATGGATGTGCTTGATGAGAAACACCGACTCCATCAAACCTACCTCAACAACAGAAGTCCACTACTAGGAAAGATACGTACAACAACATACGCAGAACTGTACAGCAGAAACTCCGCCACATTTGAGACACATGGCTGAGCAAAACAGCTGATGAAATCAAGTGCTAGGCAGACCAGCACTCCATGAAGAACTTCTACAAGGACCTGAAAGAAATGTATAGACCTACGTCCTCTGGATTATCCCCCTTTCTCAGCGCAGACAGGAACACGCTAATTACTGATAAATAGAGAATTCTTCATCGATGGGCTGAACACTTTGACAGTGTCCTGAATAGCCCTTCATCCATTAATCATGACGCCATACGTCGTCTCCCTTGATTACCAATTAACGAAGCACTGGATGAACCTCCATCCTTGCTGTAGACACATACACCGATAGGTCTGCTCTCCAGTGGGAAAACATTTAGTTCAGATTCGATCCCAACTGGAAAACTCTATGTTGAGCCCAACATCACCGTCAACGGCTAAAAACTCAACGTAGTGAACCCTTGACCTACCTTGGCGGCACTCTGTCACAGAGCATAATTATTGTCAGCGCAACATTCGGTAAATTGTATGCCAACGTCTGGAATAGAAGAACCATCAGTATCCAGAGCAAAGTAAATGTCTACAGGGCAATTGTGCTCCATACTCTCCTTTACGCATGCAAAACGTTGAGGGTGTTGTACGCATGCCAGACCACCGGCTGACTAAGAAGCTCTTCTATGGCGAGCTACAGCAGGACACCGATACCACGGAGGTCAGAAGAAACGATTCATGGAATATCTGAAAGCTTCATTGAAACCATTATACATAAACTCTGATTTCTAGGAACAAACATCTAGCGATCGAGTCACTTGTACACATAAGCTACAAGTTGTGCGAATCTAGCAGGACATCAGCTGCAGAGCTGAAGATGCAAGCCAGGAAAGCGCGTGCCATCAACCATCCTGGGAATGTCCCACTCATCACCTGTCCATTATACAAACCAACATTCGGTACAAGGGTTGGCTTCTTCAGCCACCTGCGCACACACCGAACAGAACCAGCCCCTCAAACCCTCGGATGATCAGTGTGTTCCTCGTTGAATAAACGAAGAACAACACACAACACACATTGAGCAGTTACACATCATGTTTGACCAGTCATATATGTTAACGCGTAAACATAAAGCAAGCTAAGTGTATGAAGTCACAGAGGAGTTCCAATCGAGATGCAATGTTTAAGAATGATACAGGTCTGTTTAAAATGTTTTATTGATTTGAATAGACGGTTTATCTTTTAGTCGTATTTTGTAAAGCAAATTCTGCTCCTAAAAATTACTGGTGTTCGAAGTGTGCATTCTTAATTCAACTCGCATCTGGAAGCATTTTATTGGGTTATAAGCGATATAGATGTGCGATACGGAATAAGAGAATTAACTTGTATATAACGTCAAATCAGCTTTATAAGGGTATGTAATAAAGTTCTAGGCTGTGCAAACTGAGAGACTCTCTCTCTCTCTCTCTCTCTCTCTCTCTCTCTCTCTCTCTCACACACACACACACACACACACACACACACACACACATATTTTATAGATAATGAAAAATGTTAATATATCTTCAAAAAATAAAAGCTCTTCAATTATTACTCGGTATTTATCAATTAATTCAGAATATTTTACCTACCAAGTTAATCCTTATATCTGATTGGTTTTGTTAAGTAATGACTCTAAGGTATTACCAGTTATGTTGGCTTCTTATTATTGCCGCAGTCTGGTAGTTCTAAACTTTTTACACATTTAAGGATTTTGACATAAATCGATTTTCCCGTTTAGGACCTCATCAAATACTGATGAATACATTCATTTTCATTTTCAAAGTGTCATCTTGGTAGTGCTTAATCGTTTAATGCATGACATGGGGACTTTAAACATTTAAAAAGGAAACAACACAAAACAGCGTCTTCATTGGTGATTGTCAACCAATTTTCGTAAACAAAATTGTCATTTAATAACCAGTGTCCAGGCGGAATCAGTGTCTGTATTATCTGCTTATGGTATGTATATTATAAGTAGATATTCGGTCGGCTGATATATCAGCATCACACTTATAATGCTATTGACTGGCGGTTTAGGGGCACATATCACCTATTTCATTAAAATCTGCAAACCTCTTCTGCCACTCATGTCTTCACACAATGGTGTATATTGTAAAATTAAGGGTGTTTCTCGCGGCTATTGAGCTACCGTCGTCTGAAGAGTTCTTTTGGCGATATGCATTTACTTTTTGCGGATCAAATCCTATGATTGTTGACTTGTAAATCATCCGAATGTTAGGGCGTCTGCCTCCAATCGAGTAGTAGTGGGTTCGAACCCTGGCCGCGTCATACCAAAAGAAAAATGGTACTAGCAGCTGCCTCACTTAGCGCTCAGCATTAAGAAGTTAATGTTAAGACTGTTCGGCTTGGTCTCAGAATAGTATAACTGGGTGGGACATGATGCTACATATATGCGGAATGATGCACTAGTGTTAGGTATAACTGTAAACCGCCACACTGCATAGATCGTAGCAATAGGACTGAAAAATTATTAAGTTACATTAAAAATCCTACACACACACACACACACACACACACACACACACACACACACAGGACATCTGAACTTTGCTCAAGATATGGCTGTTAACATATATATAGGTAAGAGTCACAACTTCATGCGGGTGTGTTCTGGAAACATTTGCATGCACTAAAAGTTTACATTTTAATAAACAGGTAATATCGGACCCACATATCTTCAGATAACATCGACACAGATTGTGTGGAATGACCAACTCTTTGTCGGACTAGTAAAACATAAGAAAAATTATGGGCACGTTATTCTTATACTGATTAATAGCGTAAAAGTCTTAAAGATTGGTCCAAATAATATTTTTCCTCAAATGCGTAAGAAATATGGTACTATCTCAAATATATATATATATATATATATATATATATATATATATATATATATATATATATATATATATATATATATATATATATATATATATATATATATTTACTAGAGCCCATTGCATTCGGCTTCATTTACTTAATGTAAGTACATAATGGTGCATGATAAAACGTTCATTAGTTATTTCGTTGGAAGTAGTTTGAAAGTTTGAAATTATTCTTACTATGTAGAGTTAAATTAAGATTGATGAAAAAAAAGAAGCAGGATGGGGAACTGTAAATATTTTAACTTGATCATTTTATAAGTTAGCATACTGACATCGCGCTTAGTTAACCCCGACTATGCCCAATGTTCATATGCGCTATCCTCCCCCCTCCCCCACCTCTCTCTCCAGACAAAAACACTTCCTGTCGCTTGTAAAATGCATACAAGTTTGATGTAATAAATTAAATTGTTACATTAAATGCTCTGTTTCAGCATAATGAGTATCAAGTTACCTCCCTCGGTCGTTGTGCCTGATATAGCAGCCACAATCGGGATACAACCGGTGGCTGTCACTGTGGCATACACCTGTTAACCGTTGTCCGTGTAAAGGTATGTTTTAACCGCCACTTTCTCAGACCCAGCTCCGAAGTAGGTGTTCTGCACGACCTGTGCGCTGTCTTTGAAAACATAAGTAATAAAGCAAGGAGTAAAACATATGTATGTATGTATGTATGTATGTATGTATGTTTGTTTGATTAGGATTTTTAACGTAGCTTTAACAATTTTTCAGTCATATCGCTACGATGTCTGCTGTGAGGCGGTTTATAGTGATGTCTAGCACTGAGGCATCATGCCGCAGACATGTAGCATGATGTCCCACCCAGTCACATTATCCTGACACCAGGCGACCAGTCCTAACACTAACCTCTTAATGCTGAGCGTCAAGCGAGGCAGCTGTTAGTACCATTTTTGTAAGTCTTTGGTATGACTCGGCCGGGGATCGAACCCACGACCTCCCGCTTCCGCGGCGAACGCTCTAACCACTAGGCCACCGGAGCGGTTATATGTATGTATGTATGTATGTATGTATGTATGTATGTATGTATGTATGTATGTATGTATGTATGTATGTATGTATGTATGTATGTATGTATGTATGTATGCATGCATGCATGCATGCATGCATGCATGCATGCATGCATGCATGTATGTATGTATGTATGTGAGTGTATGCGTGTGTGCGTGCGTGCGTGCGTGATTGTGCGTGATGTGCCTGATTAAGGCTTTCCTGGGTGATAAACACTGAAAAAAGTATGCTGATCCCGACCGACTAGAAAATGTGAAACTCCAAAAAATTATTAAAAGTAAGAAAGTGGGGGAAAAAAACAGTGTTTCCATCATTCAAAATCAAAATACTCGTACATGGTAACATCGAAATGGTAATAAATAATTCTTTCAACTTTATCATCAACTGTTAATTTGATTTTTTGTTTCTAGCCACAGCTGTATGTATGTACGTAAGTATAAAAGGAAACCTTGCCAAAAATCGTTAGGAAGACCCGCCACCCCACCCCACTCCAATCGAATGTAAATATGCATCACTAGACGACATATAATAAGATAAACCCCACAGGAACGGTAAAAAAGTTCAAAGACAAAGATTCAGTTCCGAATTTTTATATGTAAGTCTTGTTATTTTTAAAATTCATGGCGCTTTCAAGGCAACGCATCTTAACGTAATGAATCCTAAAGAAGCTGCTTTCACTATTCATTTTATGACATACACCGTTCGGGTGGGCGCACAGTGTCAATTATACATAACTTAACCTGCAAGGGAGGATGAGGAGGAGAGAGTATGATACAGTTAATCACTAATACCTTTTTACAGGCTATATTGGTACTGCAAAAATTGTTTTTATGTTTTATTGATTGGAGAAAACAAAAGTCACTAGTGGATCCTACCTGGTATACACTGTGGTTTCCATTGTCCAATCGGTTTCTTTGTACACTTGCCGTCCATGATGTCGTTCTCAGTTCCCTGGAATCGAACATAACTAGATTTGACTTTCCTATATGTGTCGTGGAGGTAATGTAACGGTCATCTGATACATGCATAAATACGACTTGGATTGCTACCAAATAAATGCACTCTGTAATACGTAATACTGGATGATAAAATATGTCCTATCCCTATTGAGCAACTAAGAAAATATTCCCCTAATGAAAGCATTTAGCGATAGAAACAAATACATGATCCGCAAATATAATACAAATAAATACGTCTTTTCATTTGTCCGTCAGTTTGTTCATTAGTAGTCGAGTTCATTGAATGATTCTTTTCCTCTCACGGATTTATGGAAGGTTTTTGTATTTAGTAATTTGCGAACTGATGATTCAGATCCCAGAAAAAGCCGCAATAAAGTGCGATGTTTTGATAGATTAACACACTTTGATTTGCTCTAGTAACAAGATTGTTAATCTGATTACAAAGTCTTTTGTCACATCAAAATTTGATTTTGTAATTTTTATTGCTACTGATGGTTTTGTTCTCATGTGCAAGTACATGTCTGAGTGGAGAAATACCCAGGTTACATGTTAGTTACAGGTTATGTTTATTTCATGAGACGTCCTTTAAAGATGTCCTTTGATTTTATTCGTCTTATTCTCCTTTTGTTGCTTTTCTTCGTATTATTATTATTATTAGTAGTAGTAGTAGTATTTCTATTATTATTATTAATATTATTATTGCTACTATTATTTATTTTTATTATTATTATTATTATTATTATTATTATTATTATTATTATTATTATTAACAACGACGGGAAAGACAATGTAATAAATAATAAAAACAAAAATATCCGTTAAGAAGGTGGCGATGACATGTACTAAAACCTCATGTATATTAGGACCTACCTGAATCAGATGTAATTTTCCGCCCTGTTCCGTGCCAGTCAACAGACCTTCATACCCCTCCCAAGCATCGTAGGGGCAACATCCCTCCCCCATCACCGTGGCCACCAAAACAACAAGTAAAACTATACGCAGCATTGTCGTTCAATATCTGAAACTGTTACAAATATATATTTATGTATAATTGAATGTTGAGAAGATGCTGAAGCCACGGAAGATTTGCTTCTACTCGATAATTGTGATGCTCAGTGTTTCGAACGATGTATTTCATTATTGGTAGAACAGTTTTGTAATTTGCATCTATTTTTGCTGACCGATGTGCAAAAGCCACGTGTCCTATTTAGAAATACCTTCTCTCTATATGCAGGTAAGAAAAGAACACACATATAGTGCATCCATAACGAAATGATTAGATTTTATAACAACAACAATAGAATAAAAATCAAATAATATAGGTACGGACAAATACACAGATGGGTTTCATCATAACATTCTTCTACTATTATTGACTTTTTTAGGTTTTGCTGTATGGACCTATTTAGATTTCGCTGTATTGACATAGTTAGGTTTTGCGTGGTGGCCTACTTAGGTTTTGCTGTATTGACCTACCTAAACTTTGTTTTTTTATACTGCGTATAATTCGATAATCGCGACAGCCATGTTGATATACTGGATGAAATATGTAAGTGCCGAATACATATGTTTCACATTATCTTTAGTTAAGATAAATGCATACAAATGAAATTTACAACATTAACTAAACAAAATGATCCATCATTTTGCTCAGATTACAACATTTGCAGTTGACAAACAGATTTTATTTGATAACATGTTTTGGTCTCTGTGATACTAAACTCACGGAAACATGGTCATGCTCAAAATCGAAAAATACAATAAAGTGGCGGCTGCTAGCATTCAGTTTTTGGCTTAGTATTTTTGTTCGAAATTTAACTTTGACACATATGTTGATCGACCTGGACCACAGACCACACTTTGATAGGCCTGTTTACGTTACATGATAACATGCAAGGTCAGCCAATGATGATCCAAGTGAAAACACGTTCCAGCACAACCAAATTACGGCCCTTAGCATCCTATACACCACTCTAAATCAAATTGGTACTGATCAAGCTCAGTTAACCAAAGCATGAGATGACACTAAGTCCAGGATGACGTGAGAACAATGACGCAGTGAGATTTACAAGCCATCAATAAGGCCCCCTTACATCTTCAAAATTTGTTCACTATTTAGTTTCGAAAGATGAAGTTTTAACTAAAACAAAGTCGCCAATGATGTGACCTCTAAGTTCATGATTTTAATATGCATTTATATTTTTCCTTACCTGCTCGCTTCGAAAATAAATAGGTTAACAGAACCAGTCGAAGGACATCCGACGCTTTATACTCAATCTTATCAGTGTTTTGAATGACTGCATGCATCACTCTTACGTCATGACTATGAGCACACACTGTCATCATGCGACAATATGTAATATGGCATTGGTCATTAATATGTACACTGACAATTTAAATGGGAAGTTAGATAATAGTTAAAACAACATCCTTCGTTTCACGATAGAACTAATGATGAATTAACAAGAAAGCATGTGTTTTCATTGATAACAAATTGTACCTTCAAGTTCCTGTGGAACTCAATATTATTTTTTTTTAAATGTTTTATAGATCGAACAAATTATTATGTAAATGTCTTGCATAACTTTACTCTTAACAATGACGCTTTCTGTAGTTGCACATATTTTTGTACGTACGACACGTGTGATCTTTCACGTTTAAAATACATTGATATTTTAATTTAGACGTATGGACCATGTAGTCTGAAATAAAGAATTCTTATCTTATATACATGCCCTCTGGGCGATATTAACCGTTATTTTGGATCTTTATTATCTAACCTTACCATTAATGCAACCCTATATGTGCATTCCTCTTATCACTGCAAATACTCCAAATTAAATATTATGGCTAGATATAAAAGGCATATCCTATATGAAACATTATTACACACATATACTGCTTTATTGCACGTGAAGAAGAGTGTATAAAGGGGACGTAAACGTGCCCAAAGGCATCTGTTCTTCAAAAAGTGGATTTGCGCACATGCGATACTTTCTAAAATATAAACGAATTACAATTTGTCTCCGAAATATGCGCATTTTTAACGCGTTCTGTTTTAAAAGTAATGCTTTATTTTTAATAGAATATACAGAACCCGTCTGAGTAATACGAAAGATGTATGGTGCTCATCATGTTAGTGTTAGGACTTATCGACCTGATGTCAGTGTAATGTGACTGGTTGGGACACGATGCAACATGTCTCCGTCATGATGCCCCAGTGCTAAACGTCACTTTAAACAGTAACACTGCAAACATCATAGTGATATGACTGAACATCTCTTTAAGCTGAGTTAAAAATCTAAAACACGCAAACATAGAATACATAGAGAGAAAGGTCGTTTCTAAAAGTAACATGCTATCTTTGTCACATGTTACTTCAATGGCCATAATTATTGACCAGTCATGAAGTGCATGGGAATGTATCAATGATACACCAGATCACAAGACGGAAATTAGATGGTCGTCATTTTATGACACATACAATATGTCACTGCTGATTCATACGTTTGGGCACGCAGTTGTTAGATATATTTAGATATGATGATAAGGAATTAGGCATATTTAAATTTGAAGTCAACAAATGGTATAGTGCACATATCCCATGTTACAGTTTATGATCCTAACAATGGAGCAATTGTTATTGGACTTTTGTTTCTAAAAATCAGTTTTGGTGCAAAAGAAAATCTGTCATATTTTAAATTGAGACACCTGGATTAGTCCCCATGTTTTAATATTTCGATTGTAAGATTTTGTATATGCAACATAAACATTATATCATTTATCTTTTATCTTTCAGGAAATTTGGCTTACATCCATTATTCCTTGCAATCACAAACTACTGTCTTTGAATCCGGAGACGAGATTAAATTTTATTTGTGCATTTTCCTTTCAATGACTATTCGATCTCTTGAAAACATATCTACGTATTATTCTACTCTGAATGGTTTTTATTCGATTGTGGTATATATATATATCTAATATATAAAACTGAATGTTTGTTTGTTTGTGTCGTATGCGTTCCTATACCGTTAATCCGATTGCGATACAACTTTGGTGAGTTGTTCTGCGCACGCCCGCGAAGGTTTCTGTATTAGTACAACCATTAAAATTGTAACAATTAACAAATGTGTTTTTACGACATTTACCGTGTGCTCGCTGTGAACTGTAGGCGCCTTTAGATACGTCACGTGATCGAACAGTAGGCGCCTTTAGATACGTCACGCGATCGAACAGTAGGTGCCTTTAGATACGTCACGTGATCGAACAGTAGGCGCCTTATATACGTCACGTGATCGAACAGTAGGCGCCTTAGATACGTCACGTGATCGAACAGTAGGCGCCTTAGATACGTCACGTGATCGAACACGGTCTGTAGCGATACCTAATTCGCGTGTCTTCGGTGTGAACTGTAGGCGCCTTAGATACGTCATGTTTACTTAGTTACGTTTGGTTCGCGCCTTGGTTACGTCAAACAATCGTGGTGTGAATTTGTACGTCACGTGATCGAACAGCAGGCGCCTTAAATACGTCACGTGATCGAACACGGTCTGGATTGGCTGAAACTATGATGACGTAAATAAACAGCTGTATGAAATTCATAATCGATGTACGTCATGCTTACTTAGTTACGTTTGGTTCGCGCCTTGGTTACGTCAAACAATCGCGGTGTGAATTTGTAATAGTCGTTACAAAGCATTACTTTCGCTGTCTAATCAATTATGCCACCTAAACGAAAAGCTATTGGTCGATCTACACCTCAAGCACGAAAGATAAAGGCATCACGAGCTTCAGAAACAGACGAGCAACGGAAAGTAAGATTAGAAACCGTTCGAGTTCGCACTGCTCAAACCCGATCATCTGAAACAGACGAGCAACGGGAAGCAAGGTTGCAAACCGTTCGAGTTCGCACTGCTCAATCCAGACGAACAATGCACGCTGATTTAAATCTTAGTGCATTCCATTATAATGCAAATTATGATTACAGTCTTCATCCAAGTCTGCTTATTGGAAAAATGGATAAATCATGCGTGTATTGCAATGCCCTCAAATTTAAGAATGAAACACCACGAATGTGCTGCGCGGGTGGAAAAGTGAAATTGCCAGAATTACATTCACCACCTGAACCATTATCAACGTTGGTATCAGGTGACACAAGCCAATCGAAACATTTCTTGGCTAACATACGGAAGTACAATTCATGTTTCCAAATGACATCGTTCGGTGCAACAAATATCGTGCGCGAGAATTACATGCCAACATTTAAAGTGCAAGGGCAAATTTACCATCGTGCAGGATCACTACTACCACTACCGAACGCAGATCACAAATTTCTTCAAATTTATTTCATGGGAAACACTCATGAACAAATCGATCAACGTTGTCAATTCAATACTGGCACTAAACGAGAAATAGTCGCTGCATTACAAACTTTATTCGATCAACACAACGAATTAATTCAATTGTTCAGAACTGCCCTTGAACAAATGCCAACTGATGACTACAAAGTCGTAGTTAGAGCAGACAAAACACCTGTCGGCCAACACGAAAGACAGTACAATGCACCAACAATTGATGAAGTGGCGATCGTTATAGTTGGCGAAGAATTTAACTCGCGTGATACAATTCTTCATCGCACAAATGGTGATGTTCAGCGAGTCTCAGAAACTCATCGCTCATACGACGGATTGCAATATCCGATTTTATTTTGGCAAGGAGAAGATGGATATCATTTCAACATCTTAATGAGAAACCCACAAACAAATGAGGAAACGAATAAGAAAGTCAGTGCCATGAAATACTATTCATATCGATTGATGATTCGTGAAAACGCTGAAAATCATATCTTGAAACGTCGACAATTGTTCCATCAATACATTGTCGATATGTATGCGAAAATCGAAACCGAACGACTCCTCTACATTCGATTGAATCAAACCATGTTGCGTTCCGAAGAGTACATTCATTTACGTGATGCAGTTGTTAATGATGGCAATGTTAATCTCAATGAATTCGGAAAAATGGTCATACTACCGGCCACATTTACAGGGAGTCCACGGCACATGCATGAATACGCACAAGATGCAATGCCATATGTTCGCGCATATGGCCGTCCAGATTTGTTTATTACCTTCACATGCAATCCGACGTGGGATGAAATACAAGAACTTTTGTTACCTGGACAATCATCATTGGATCGTCATGATATTTCCGCGCTTGTGTTCAAACAAAAATTGAAATCTTTAATAGACTTCATTGTCAAGCATCATGTTTTTTGACAGACACGCTGTTGGATGTATTCCATTGAATGGCAAAAAAGAGGTTTGCCACATGCACACATTTTGATATGGTTCATCCAAAAAGTCACACCAGATCAAATTGATCAAGTCATCTCAGCAGAAATACCAGATGTTGATATTGATAAAGACTTATTTGAAGTCGTCACCAAAAACATGATTCATGGTCCATGTGGCATACTCAACAACAATTCACCATGCATGTCTGATGGGAAATGCACGAAACGATACCCAAGATACTTACTTGCCGAGACTATCACTGGTAATGACGGATATCCACTCTATCGTCGGCGATCAACTGAAGATGGTGGCAAATCCATAACTTTAAAAGTACGAAACAATGATGTTGAAGTCGATAATCGTTGGGTTGTGCCGTATTCACCGTTACTTTCGAAAACGTACAAAGCACACATCAATGTCGAGTATTGCAATTCGGTGAAATCTATCAAGTACATTTGCAAATATGTTAACAAAGGAAGCGATATGGCAATTTTTGGAGTGGGAAATGCAAATGCATCCATTGATGAAATCTACCAATATCAAATGGGACGCTACATTAGTAGCAATGAAGCATTATGGCGCATTTTCTCATTTCCAGTCCATGAACGACATCCAACAGTTGTTCATTTGGCAGTGCACCTTGAAAATGGACAGCGCGTATACTTCACAGCAGAAAATGCACATGCAAGAGCATTGTCACCACCGCCAACAACGTTAACTGCGTTTTTCTCATTGTGCGGGAATGATATGTTTGCAAAGACTCTACTTTACTCTGAAGTGCCAACATACTACACATGGAATGCATCAGTGAAAAAGTTTCAACGTCGCAAACAAGGTCAAGCATTTGAAGTACATCCCAATTTATATTCGACCGACACATTAGGCCGTCTATACACTGTTCACCCAAACAATGCAGAATGCTTTTGCTTGCGATTACTGTTAATTAACGTACGTGGACCGACATCCTTCCAAGAACTGAGAACAGTAAACGGTCAGGTATGTGCCACTTATCGTGAAGCTTGCCAAGAATTAAATCTTTTGGAAAACGATGCACATTGGGACACTTCACTCGCTGATGCATCGAATACTGCTCAACCACAGCAAATACGCACGTTATTTGCAATCATATTGACAATGTGTTTCCCATCCAATCCAAAAGATCTTTGGAAAAAATACAAAGACTACATGAGTGAAGACATCTTACATCGTTTGCGTGCAACAAATCAAAATCCGGACCTTCAATTCACACAAAACGTGTATAATGAGGCACTGGTTTCGATTGAGGAGATATGTATGTCAATCGATAACAAAGCATTGGTACAATTGGGAATGGCTGCTCCGAAACGATCTGCAAACGACCTTTTCGATCGTGATTTGCAACGAGAAACACACTTTGATGTCGACGAATTGGGTACATTTGTTCAAACAAATCTTCCGAAATTGGTTCCAGAACAACGCATAGCATATGATAGAATTATGCATGCAATTACAAGCCAAAGCGGTGGATTGTATTTCCTAGATGCGCCCGGAGGCACAGGAAAAACTTTTCTCATTTCACTTATTTTGGCAACTATACGATCACGACACAATATTGCACTGGCAATTGCATCATCTGGAATTTCAGCAACTCTTTTGGATGGTGGTCGAACAGCGCATTCAGCACTGAAATTGCCGTTGAATATGCAAATCACCGACAAACCAACATGCAATATCAACAAAAATTCTGGAATGGGTAAAGTACTCCAATCATGTCAACTCATTATATGGGACGAATGTACTATGGCGCACAAAAAGGCTTTGGAAGCGCTTCACTGTACACTAAAAAATTTGAGAGGAAATGAACAGCTCTTCGGTGGCGCACTTATTTTATTGTCTGGTGATTTTCGTCAAACTCTACCAGTTATACCACGTTCAACAGCTGCTGATGAATTAAATGCATGTCTCAAATCATCAGTTTTATGGCGACACGTGCAGAAATTGACTTTGAAGACCAATATGCGTGTAGAACTACAATACGATGCATCCGCTGAACATTTCGCAAAACAATTGTTGGATAATGGGAATGGGAAAATGGAAATCGATGAATCTACACAATGTATCACGTTGCCAACAAGCTTCTGTAAAATTACAGGAACCACAGACGAATTGATTCACAAAGTTTTCCCAAATATCGCACAGAATTACAAAAATCATCAGTGGCTCAGTGAACGTGCTATATTAGCAGCCAAAAAGAACGATGTTAATGCCATCAACTGAATCAGCATTCAAAAACAAATACCAGGCGAAGCGACAACGTATAAGTCCATAGATACTGTAATGAATCAAGACAAAGTTGTCAATTATCCAACTGAATTCTTAAATTCACTTGATTTGCCAGACATGCCGCCGCACGTTTTAACATTGAAAATTGGCGTACCTATCATTCTTCTCCGAAACATAAATCCACCACGACTTTGCAATGGTACCAGGCTTTCAGTGAAAAAGTTAATGAACAATATCATCGAAGCTATAATTTTAAATGGAAAATTTAAAGGAGAAGATGTACTCTTGCCACGCATCCCTATGATTCCGACAGATATGCCATTCGAATTCAAACGTTTGCAGTTTCCGGTGCGACTCGCATTTGCAATTACCATAAACAAAGCACAGGGACAATCGCTACAAGTGTGTGGACTAAATTTGGAAAATCCATGTTTCTCACATGGACAGCTGTATGTGGCCTGCTCACGCGTTGGAAAACCTTCTGATTTATTCATATACGCACCAGACAGAAAAACAAAAAATATTGTGTATCCAAAAGCACTTCAATAAACAGAATAGGCTATTTGACAGTAGGAACAAAATGTATGTTTTTTTGTTTCTTTGTTTGTGTCGTATGCGTTCCTATACCGTTCATCCGATTGCGATAAAACTTTGGTGAGTATCAACAGCTGTATGAAATTCATAATCGGTAGCGATACCTAATTTCGCGTGTGTTCGGTGTGAACTGTAGGCGCTATAGATACGTCATGTTTACTTAGTTACGTTTGATTCGCGCCTTGGTGCGGTGTGAATTTGTAATAGTCGTTAGAAAGCATTACTTTCGCTGTCAAATCAATTATGCCACCTAAACAAAAAGATATTGGTCGATCTGATTGCTATAAAACTTTGGTGAGTATCAACAGCTGTATGAAATTCATAATCGGTAGCGATACCTAAAATCACGTGTGTTCGGTGTGAACTGTAGGCGCCTTAGATACTTCACGTGATCGAACACGGTCTGGATTGGCTGAAACTATGATGACGTAAATCAAAAGCTGTATGAATTCATAATCGGTAGTGATACCTAAAACGCCTTCGGTAAGGTAACCACTTATTGTGGGCTCGATAAATACCACTAAATAATCTGATATGCTTTCCAGAAGCCACTCAAATAGTCTATTAAAACACAAACACTTTCTTTCTTTCAGTAGCATTGCAACGCATGCCAGGATTAAAACACAAACACTTTCTTTCTTTGAGTGGCATTGCAAAGCATGCCGGGTACTTGCTAGTATATATATATATATATATATATATATATATATATATATCCCCAATTAACCGAATCTGGTAATATCTGGTAGTCATTGGCTATTCAAACCTTTATGATCTGCTACGTTTTTGTGATCTGCTAAGTTTCATCATTGTAAATAATTTGTACAGGACAAATAAACAACTGATTGACCATTCGTGTGACTCATTGCCAAACCTTAATTGAATGCATTTTTAAAGAAGCTTGAAAATTGATTGTATCAGCATCTTGTGATTTAATGTCCTCTTATGTTGCTCACAATTTGAGAAAACAATTGTTGTCTTTAACTTTGTACTTGTCTTTCAGATTGTTATTGAATCAGCTTCATAATTTATCAATGTTCATTTCGTCTGGAATCTTAATTATTACTTACATGGGTATAAAGCTATTTTAATGCAGCTAAAAAAATCCTGCATGGCTACCTGTAAATAATACAGGTTTTGGTGGTCATAATTACTTGAAAGGCGAAACAACACATCCATGATATTGAAATGCGGGTAAATATCTGGAAAGAAACAAATGCATATTATGGCCACATTTTACAGAATTATGTATCTTAAAGGAACTTTACACAATAGCTGGCTATAGTTTTACTTAACACAATTATTTACCGAGCTCTAAAAGATAATATAAACCACATCGGCCAATGTCTATATTTCACTGGTATTAAGCGAAAGAAAAGTATCAAACTGATTTATTGCTTTTATATCGTCACACGCCAATATCCCCACGCGAGTACAGTACGGCAGGGCCGACGCTTCCGCTAGGCGAACTAGGCAATCGCCTAGGGCGCTGGGCTAAGGGTTTATTTCATGAAGGGCGGGTGGGGGAGGGCGTGAGTGGATCTCGCCTAGGGCATCAAAATGCCTTGCACCGGCGCTGCACTACCGTATTTATATTTGCTCAAATCACTTTGAGAAAATCAGTAGGATGTATTAAAATGTCAACGTGGCACATGTTCATTGAAAAAGATTTAAGAATAATTTAATAAGTGTAATATATATATATATATATATATATATATATATATATATATATATATATATATATATATATATATATATATATATATATATATATATATATATATATATATATATATATATATATATATATGGATAATGACTTTTTCTGACACAGGCTAATTTTTAATGTTAATAATAATTTTCAGAGATGTTTCGTGAAAAGGCGCTGCTTACTACAGCTTAAATTCCTACACGCTCGTATGCAAGAGTTGTGACGACAGTACGTGTTTTTGTCGTTACGTTCGAATATCATGGATGACTCAACAGAATTTCCATATTTATAACTTGAAATCTGTATAATTTTCCTAAGATTAGGTAAGATTGGGTCTTTAATAAATTGTATCATTTTTTTCCTGTTGACGTGAATATTTTATATTAGCCTCTATTATCGGCGCACAAACTGCATAACAGGTCTACAAACGTTTGATGGCATATAATATTTATGTCAACAAAACATGGAGTCATTCAGAAAAGACGGTGTAATCTCTCATGCGCTCTGCACGATTTTAAAATGAACCTGAGGATGCGCATTTGACCAAAAGGAATATCTCTCATCCTGATTCTTTAATCTTGTTGATATAACGCATATTATTTATTATTATTACTGAAAACAATATTGCCTGTGTGTTTCCATTAATTTTACATACATACTATAAGTATACCTACGACCTACGATGCGATTTTAGCTATATTTAGATTGTCAACGGAACTCGAAAAGCCCGTTCTTGATCAACACATATTTCATGAAATTATAATTTGCCATACTATTTTTCCTTTTCATACTGTGTAAGCTATCATATTACACATGCAATCACAAAAAAATGCAAGACGGGTATTACCACAACTGGATTCAACACTTGTAGCAATATTATTACGCATAATAAATAACAAGATCTTAAATTCCAGCTATAAAACCAATGACCAAGGTTAGGTAGCAATGATTTTATTTAATGAACGTAACACAGTTGGCTGAAGAACTAATCAAACTTGAGGCATTCATACGAAGGAACTCGTTTGTACACACACACACACACACACACACACACACACACACGTATACTACATAGTATGCTCTATAATATATTCACTTTCTTTTCTTTCTTTCCCATGATGGTTAGTGTGACTTATACACAGAATCCACATATATACATGGAATATGCCATTAGTGACAATTAGATGGGCAGGATATTTAATGATGCTCAGAGACACTCACTCATACAGTTGTTTACGTTCTCAACTTAACTACCTGTCTGAATGCATAAATATATTAGGTTTGTAAGAATAAAAGAACGAGTGGACATTTCGTGCCTCAACTATACCATCTCAGAGAAACGTTCAAAAGCATTGGAAACTCTTCTGGAATATACGCTCTTTGGGTTGGGAAATTTATAATGTTTAGTAGATATGGATTCAAGTTGGGGAGCATTACTAGGACCCTCTACTGGAATATGTACTATAACTATACAGGAAAATATTGTACATTAACTTAGCGTTTCACAACTGGATTCGGTATTTGTTGGGTAATAGCAGAAACGTAACAGCTAATTTTTCTTTGTTTTCTGTTTAAATTGATATTAGCCTAAAAGGCGCGTTCTGGAAGATGTGCTAAATTTTATGTATAGTTTTCTTTTGAATTACTCCGTACAATGTAACAGTAACCAATCTAGGATTGTATATAATTATTAGAAAATAGTGTAATGTGCCTTTCCGAGAGACAATAACCATTCTACTATTGAACCGTACACTTGAATTAACATGTGTACCGATATATTTAACATGTTCTCTACATGACATGATGTTATCTACCAAAACAATTCGAAGTATATGATTACAGACCATTCTCAAATTTATATCCATCCTTAAAAGATATTGATCAACACTATTAGAATTTGTTCCTTCTTGCCGCATTGGATACTATTTTAGTATTATAAGTATTAACTACAATAGCATTATTGTGCATCAGTTGTCCATTATATCTATGTTAAACTGTAAATACATTTCCGGTTCCGGTTTTGTGTTTTGAATATACGATAATGCCCTGTAGTGTGCATAAAGATCTCTGCAGATAAAACTGAGTCCCCCAGTAAAGTGGTAAGTCATTAATAAAAATATAAATATAATGAACCTAGTTTGAGCCATTTGGGACTCCATATCCAATTGTCCATGGTTAATTGGTCTCGTGTTTTCATGGCAACTACAAATTAAGTTATAAGTCATTTAGGCGGGATTTCATACTTTACCCGATGTTTTTGTCAATGTTGGAAGTTTAGAGACTATGTCCATCAATACGTCAGTCCCCATCCCAGAGATTCATCTATATCATCAATATTTTGGATTATATTCCATGGAACCTCTTTAGGTCATACATAAATTACTCTTCGTTAAATGTTTTAAACAATCTGTCAATGATAGTTTTGAATATAATTTCCTTGTTTGCCTTGAATTGTACCTTTTTGTGAGAAAAGTAGGGTAGTGGTCATTAAGACCAACTATAAAATTAGCCACATTATCTAGTACGTTGGCATAAAATGATGTCGATTATAGATCTTAATATTTCTGTTGCCGGTGTTGGTTTATTTACCAGCTAGACATGGCCCAATGATTCAACAATTTGCACCCAGTTATTCCTTGCCTGAGCATTAAGTCCTTATTTAAATCTCCCATGATATATTTATTTCTCCTGTGCAAGAATATGTTCTATTTGCTTCAAGAAATTATCATTTTAAATTGTTCTTGAGGAAGATGGGCTAATAAATGCATCACACAAGGAATTATAATTCTTTATTTTGAGACATTTGCACCCTAATACTCTAAATGTCTTCTAACATCAAATCGGGTTGTCCTTCAACAATTAAATTGTCTCTAATGTATATAACAGGATCTCTACCCGATGTCTGTCTGTCCATGCGAGATGACTAATGTAGCCTTAACAAATGAAATACTTATCATTATGGTAAGCATTTCATATGGTTCTAGTGAGTCCTAAAACATGTATATTATTGTTCAGGAAGACAAAATTAACTTAAACTGGTCTATGTTTCGACTATATGTTATACATTTAAGCAATCTAAGTTAAATGCTTTCTTTACTTAGTTTCTTTTGAATTACATGAATTGCGTTAGTCAGTGATATTGTCTTTATACTTCATTTATCATATTTACATCATGTTATCATATTTAAACTTTCATATATATATATATATATATATATATATATATATATAAGCATCTAAAGATTAATATAATATATAGACCCTGAATGTCCTTTGGCTTTGGCAATTACAGTAGTGTCCATTGAATAGGTTCTGTCAAGATGCTCACTACGTACATTAAGATTTACAGTAATTCTTATAAATGAAGCAATATCATTCTCTTCTTTGCCAGCTCACTAATATGTATAAAACAGATACATAGAGAGGTTTTGTTTGTGACCAAATTTATTGCACCTCTAGCACAATTTGTTTTCATGATGACATACCTGTGTCATATGACCAGTTTCGCCACAATCATGACAGAAACCTCTTTATTATAGTGACCGAAAATGGGGGCATACATGATAATATGTCGGACACATTTACTTTTAGACAATGTAGCTGTCACATAGTTCTGATCATGTATTCTGTAAATAGTACTAATTTGAATACTTGAACTGAATGAGGTCTTCCAATGTATAAAATGTGGGTCTATAGGTGCAAAGACACTGTGTTTGTTGTGTTTGACCCCCAGGAACTCTGAATAAATGTCTTCTACATTGGATAAATCCAGAGCATAGTCTGTGGCAATATTTTCGCGATGTTCATGACTTACCTGCGTGAGATTATATATATGGCCCAGACCTTTCGTATCTAAGATATACTAAAGCCAGACAATGATGCTGAGACTGTTGAACTGAGTAAGGGACTAACTGTTATTTAAATATGTTTCGATGGTTCTAACATTTTCATCTTATTCGTAACTGTGTTAGAAAACAATATTAAATCTTTATATATGACGAACACATAACAATAAACTTTATTAAAAAAAATCAATATTCATTTGAGCTTGTATCGTCACTCAACTGAATTTCAGATAAGGTAATATATTTTCCATCTGTGTATTGCATTCTTAAGTGATATATGTTAAATCCTTTCTTTATTTAGTTCCCTGCCAAATATATATATTTTTGTTATCATGCATTGTGGCTCTCAGTGAGATTGTCTCCATATTTCATTTTTCATCCTTACATCATGTTGCTATATTTAAATGTTCATATATTGTAAAATATACAAAGCCAGATATAGACGCTGTCGAAGTTCAGTTCCAAAACGTAATCTTAAATAACTTATCAATATAATGTGCGCATGAAATTTCTATTTCATTAGCTTAACACTGTCAAGAAGACCACATTATTAATTATGGCAATATGTATTATCCTATATTACATCAGTTATTACATCAAATTCATTGACTGCTGAGTGGAAGTGTATGAGATTCACTCCTTCATGTTAGCCATCTTGTGTGCATTGTTCACGTTACGAGAGTAAAAAAGGTAAAATCAAAAATACGGGCATGTTTTTGGTTATTTGTATTTATTTATATTTTATTCCGCTCTTCAAAACTTGTTATATTGCAATTTGCAAGATTTCTTAACTCAACTTAACTTAAATCTTGCTAGTGAAAAAAGGATCGCCTCAAACCTTTTAAGATGGGAATATGCTGATGTGGAATGTCCTGAAATACAATGTGCTATAACAACAATCTAGATGACAAATCAATGTACAAACAAATTAATACACGTAAGAATAAATTCTACACAAATCATACTAGAGATTTTAGTACGCATAAAACCTTGCAACGTTTATAAGCCTTCGTTTTCTTCAAATAACCATTTTAGCACTGGATTAGTTAAGATTCAATGTGAGGTATTTTAGTTAATTAACTCACCAAGACGCAAAATTATTTATAAATTTTGATTCATGTTGATATTATTTTGTCAAATAAATAGATATTACCTTTATCGAGGATTGATATAATTCAGATACTTTTTTTCCTGAAAAATATCGCATAACCTTAACCAAGGTCGCATTTATCAAAGATACAAATTAAAAATGCTATTAATCCGAGCACGACCTGAACGCAACCCTTTGATGTTGACCTCTACCAGGACAGACCATTGCTAAGAGTAGGTATCACAGACACACCCGAGGGTCTGGATAAAAAAATTTAAAATTAAAATATAAACAGGATCGCAAAATCGACCCACAAACAGTAAAGTAAAGGGAAAAGTATTCTAGGTTAGAACACGGTCAAAATACATCTAATCCATACAAAATTTAGAGACAAATACCAAATGCTTACTAAACAGTTACAAATGGCCGGAATGGAAAATACCGATGGATCCTTTATGCCATGCGTGATACCAGAAAACTCTACGACACTCACAGTTGGAACTGGAACATACAAATAGAAAATAAAAAGCATGCATTAGGAATGCGGTTGGGATTACTACAATTTTGGATTCGTACCAAAAATATGCTCTCTCTCTCTCTCTCTCTCTCTCTCTCTCTCTCTCTCTCTCTCTCTCTCAAACGTGCTGCAGTCTACCTTAGTAAAAAGCATTCTCAAAAGATATGTTCTAATTATATGGGTTTTCAATGATTATGGATTTTGCTGCATGCACATACAGTTGTCTTTTTCATATTTTATTCAAAATTAAATTATAATGTAGATCACAAAAATGTATTCATAGTTTATTCACTCGGAATATTCAATTTCAATCCTCATAATTTGCTTCTTACATTATTGAATCAGGTAGAGTATTCCAGCAATAGACTGTAAAGTTTAGAAAGGAATTTCAGCCTATTGTGCAAAGAGAGTTAATTTACATGAAGTTATTACTATATATATATGTTTGAGCAGTCAACAAAAGTCGGGAATATTTCAGAAAGAGAGATGTTTCATGTGTAGTTCCATGAAAAACTCAAAGATTGTGAATGTCAAGGCAACGGTGTTCCTCATTTGTATTCAGCAGTTTGAAGTGTATGGAGTGTCCTGGGAGCGGGTAACACCTCTGGCTGGCTTGGCAGTCGTACTCCTTCGAGGGTAGCTAGCCCACCTTTGGTCGCCACTTGGCCTTCAGCTCTCACCTGTGGCTCCAAAAATCTATGTCATGCGCAGCGGCCACATCCCGGAAAACGGCATCGACTGGCCGGCTAAACCAGGCTGTGGGTAGCAGATGGGTCTTAAATCCTCGGTGAGTTAGGCTTTGTCTACCTAGCATGTGAAGACTGTATTCGGTAGCCTGCGCGTAGGAACCACCAGCAGGTCCACGGGCAGAAAGGCGATTCCCAGCAAAGCGCCATGGAGCGCTAAGAACACGACGAGATACGTAGAACGTCCTGGTCATACACTACATCTTCGGTCGTCTCGACGTTGTCGTGCTGCTGAACCTAGATGGATTGGACGAGAGAGTATGGTCCACGAATTGCACAGAGAAAGTCATTCTTGTCATCCACGAATCTCATTTTGTCACAAACTGAAGTCCTGTGGCGACAGGCAAACGACGAAGTGGCATGTTTGGGTACACTGGCAGCCGTGGCCGTTATAGGAGGCTCAGGTCTTTAGGGTCGTTCACCGCTGACATGGAGCAGCCCTGAGTAACTGAGCAGCCCTCTTCATGAATGCAATGGTCAACAACCTGGCATGAAGAAGGGGCTAGAAAATGTGCCTGAAACACTGCTCGCTCTAAACGTCCCTAGCCCACATATGGCGGCTAGCGAGGACCAAACTGCAGAGGTCAAAATACAAAAAAGAAAATGAGAATTGTTTATTTCACACTTGGCACATGGAATTTACGCACCTTAATGGACAGATACGATTGGAAAAGACCCCAGAGGAGAACCTCCCTAATAAGAAAGGAACTCGCCAGATACAACGTGGACAATGTTGCCTTAAGCGAGACCCGGCTTGCAGAAGAAGGCAAACGCTGTTAAAGCGGTTCCGGATACACCTTCTTTTGGAGCGGTGGGGAAAGTAAAGAGCGCCTTGGGTCTAGTGTCGGCTTTGCAGGGCATACAGCGCTGATTGCCAAATGGGCTGGACCTTCCAAGGGAGTAAACGACAGGTCCATGACCATGAAACTGCCTCTCGTATCCGGAGGAAAGCACCTTACCATCATCAGTTGCTCTGGTCGAACCATGACCAACCCAGATGAAGTGAATCTCAAGTTCTATGAGTATATTCACTCAATCATTGCTGACGCTCAGTTTGCAGATGAGCTCGTCATTCATTGCGATTTCAACGCAAGAGTAAGCTGTGATTACGTTTCCTGGAATGGAGTGCTAGGAAAGCACGGAGTAGGTCACAGTAACAGCAACGGTCTACTTTTGCTCCAGACTTGCGCCAAGCATAAACTGTTGATCACCGATACAGTCGTCCGCTTCCCTACCGATAATGAGACGTCACGGACGCACCCACGCTCTAAGCACTGGCACCTCATCGACTACGTCATTCTCAGGAGGAGGGACAGGCAGTATGTGCGTGTGATCAAATCCTTATGTGGCGCTGCCTGCTGAACAGATCACCGCCTCATCATCACCAAGCTCAACATTCGCATTCAGCCCAAAAGACGCCCAAATGGAAAGAAGGCTCCTAAACGACTGAACATCACTAAGCTTAATTGCACCAGTATCAAATGGTCTTTCTTGGATGCTTTGGAAAAGCGTCTGAAATCCACGCCTCTCGACATTCAGAATTTGGAGACCGATTGGGCAGCATTCAGAGAGCTGGTCTAGAGCACAGCTTCGGAAATCCTAGGATCATGAACTAGAAAGCATCAAGACTGGTTTGATGTGAACGCGACGAGATCAAGCATTTGATGGATGTGCTTGATGAGAAACACCGACTCCATCAAACCTACCTCAACAACAGAAGTCCACTACTAGGAAAGATACGTACAACAACATACGCAGAACTGTACAGCAGAAACTCCGCCACATTTGAGACACATGGCTGAGCAAAACAGCTGATGAAATCAAGTGCTAGGCAGACCAGCACTCCATGAAGAACTTCTACAAGGACCTGAAAGAAATGTATAGACCTACGTCCTCTGGATTATCCCCCTTTCTCAGCGCAGACAGGAACACGCTAATTACTGATAAATAGAGAATTCTTCATCGATGGGCTGAACACTTTGACAGTGTCCTGAATAGCCCTTCATCCATTAATCATGACGCCATACGTCGTCTCCCTTGATTACCAATTAACGAAGCACTGGATGAACCTCCATCCTTGCTGTAGACACATACACCGATAGGTCTGCTCTCCAGTGGGAAAACATTTAGTTCAGATTCGATCCCAACTGGAAAACTCTATGTTGAGCCCAACATCACCGTCAACGGCTAAAAACTCAACGTAGTGAACCCTTGACCTACCTTGGCGGCACTCTGTCACAGAGCATAATTATTGTCAGCGCAACATTCGGTAAATTGTATGCCAACGTCTGGAATAGAAGAACCATCAGTATCCAGACCAAAGTAAATGTCTACAGGGCAATTGTGCTCCATACTCTCCTTTACGCATGCAAAACGTTGAGGGTGTTGTAGGCATGCCAGACCACCGGCTGACTAAGAAGCTCTTCTATGGCGAGCTACAGCAGGACACCGATACCACGGAGGTCAGAAGAAACGATTCATGGAATATCTGAAAGCTTCATTGAAACCATTATACATAAACTCTGATTTCTAGGAACAAACGTCTAGCGATCGAGTCACTTGTACACATAAGCTACAAGTTGTGCGAATCTAGCAGGACATCAGCTGCAGAGCTGAAGACGCAAGCCAGGAAAGCGCGTGCCATCAACCATCCTGGGAATGTCCCACTCATCACCTGTCCATTATACAAACCAACATTCGGTACAAGGGTTGGCTTCTTCAGCCACCTGCGCACACACCGAACAGAACCAGCCCCTCAAACCCTCGGATGATCAGTGTGTTCCTCGTTGAATAAACGAAGAACAACACACAACACACATTGAGCAGTTACACATCATGTTTGACCAGTCATATATGTTAACGCGTAAACATAAAGCAAGCTAAGTGTGTGAAGTCACAGAGGAGTTCCAATCGAGATGCAATGTTTAAGAATGATACAGGTCTGTTTAAAATGTTTTATTGATTTGAATAGACGGTTTATCTTTTAGTCGCATTTTGTAAAGCAAATTCTGCTCCTAAAAATTACTGGTGTTCGAAGTGTGCATTGTTAATTCAACTCGCATCTGGAAGCATTTTATTGGGTTATAAGCGATATAGATGTGCGATACGGAATAAGAGAATTAACTTGTATATAACGTCAAATCAGCTTTATAAGGGTATGTAATAAAGTTCTAGGCTGTGCAAACTGAGAGACTCTCTCTCTCTCTCTCTCTCTCTCTCTCTCACACACACACACACACACACACACACACACACACACATATTTTATAGATAATGAAAAATGTTAATATATCTTCAAAAAATAAAAGCTCTTCAATTATTACTCGGTATTTATCAATTAATTCAGAATATTTTACCTACCAAGTTAATCCTTATATCTGATTGGTTTTGTTAAGTAATGACTCTAAGGTATTACCAGTTATGTTGGCTTCTTATTATTGCCGCAGTCTGGTAGTTCTAAACTTTTTACACATTTAAGGATTTTGACATAAATCGATTTTCCCGTTTAGGACCTCATCAAATACTGATGAATACATTCATTTTCATTTTCAAAGTGTCATCTTGGTAGTGCTTAATCGTTTAATGCATGACATGGGGACTTTAAACATTTAAAAAGGAAACAACACAAAACAGCGTCTTCATTGGTGATTGTCAACCAATTTTCGTAAACAAAATTGTCATTTAATAACCAGTGTCCAGGCGGAATCAGTGTCTGTATTATCTGCTTATGGTATGTATATTATAAGTAGATATTCGGTCGGCTGATATATCAGCATCACACTTATAATGCTATTGACTGGCGGTTTAGAAGAACATATCGCCTATTTCATTAAAATCTGCAAACCTCTTCTGTCACTCATGTCTTCACACAATGGTGTATATTGTAAAATTAAGGGTGTTTCTCGCGGCTATTGAGCTACCGTCGTCTGAAGAGTTCTTTTGGCGATATGCATTTACTATTTGCGGATCAAATCCTATGATTGGTGACTTGTAAATCATCCGAATGTTAGGGCGTCTGCCTCCAATTGAGTAGTAGTGGGTTCGAACCCTGGCCGCGTCATACCAAAAGAAAAATGGTACTAGCAGCTGCCTCACTTAGCGCTCAGCATTAAGAAGTTAATGTTAAGACTGTTCGGCTTGGTCTCAGAATAGTATAACTGGGTGGGACATGATGCTACATATATGCGGAATGATGCACTAGTGTTAGGTATAACTGTAAACCGCCACACTGCATAGATCGTAGCAATTGGACTGAAAAATTATTAAGTTACATTAAAAATCCTACACACACACACACACACACACACACACACAAACCCCAAATCAACGTGGAATACAGCTCTCTGTCATATGGACATCTGAACTTTGCTCAAGATATGGCTGTTAACATATATATAGGTAAGAGTCACAACTTCATGCGGGTGTGTTCTGGAAACATTTGCATGCACTAAAAGTTTACATTTTAATAAACAGGTAATATCGGACCCACATATCTTCAGATAACATCGACACAGATTGTGTGGAATGACCAACTCTTTGTCGGACTAGTAAAACATAAGAAAAATTATGGGCACGTTATTCTTATACTGATTAATAGCGTAAAAGTCTTAAAGATTGGTCCAAATAATATTTTTCCTCAAATGCGTAAGAAATATGGTACTATCTCAAATATATATATATATATATATATATATATATATATATATATATATATATATATATATATATATATATATATATATATATATATATTTACTAGAGCCCATTGCATTCGGCTTCATTTACTTAATGTAAGTACATAATGGTGCATGATAAAACGTTCATTAGTTATTTCGTTGGAAGTAGTTTGAAAGTTTGAAATTATTCTTACTATGTAGAGTTAAATTAAGATTGATAAAAAAAAAGAAGCAGGATGGGGAACTGTAAATATTTTAACTTGATCATTTTATAAGTTAGCATGCTGACATCGCGCTTAGTTAACCCCGACTATGCCCAATGTTCATATGCGCTATCCTCCCCCCTCCCCCACCTCTCTCTCTCTCTCTCTCTCCAGACAAAAACACTTCCTGTCGCTTGTAAAATGCATACAAGTTTGATGTAATAAATTAAATTGTTACATTAAATGCTCTGTTTCAGCATAATGAGTATCAAGTTACCTCCCTCGGTCGTTGTGCCTGATATAGCAGCCACAATCGGGATACAACCGGTGGCTGTCACTGTGGCATACACCTGTTAACCGTTGTCCGTGTAAAGGTATGTTTTAACCGCCACTTTCTCAGACCCAGCTCCGAAGTAGGTGTTCTGCACGACCTGTGCGCTGTCTTTGAAAACATAAGTAATAAAGCAAGGAGTAAAACATATGTATGTATGTATGTATGTATGTATGTATGTATGTATGTATGTTTGTTTGATTAGGATTTTTAACGTAGCTTTAACAATTTTTCAGTCATATCGCTACGATGTCTGCTGTGAGGCAGTTTATAGTGATGTCTAGCACTGAGGCATCATGCCGCAGACATGTAGCATGATGTCCCACCCAGTCACATTATCCTGACACCAGGCCGACCAGTCCTAACACTAACCTCTTAATGCTGAGCGTCAAGCGAGGCAGCTGTTAGTACCATTTTTGTAAGTCTTTGGTATGACTCGGCCGGGGATCGAACCCACGACCTCCCGCTTCCGCGGCGAACGCTCTAACCACTAGGCCACCGGAGCGGTTATATGTATGTATGTATGTATGTATGTATGTATGTATGTATGTATGTATGTATGTATGTATGTATGTATGTATGTATGTATGCATGCATGCATGCATGCATGCATGCATGCATGCATGTATGTATGTATGTGAGTGTATGCGTGTGTGCGTGCGTGCGTGCGTGATTGTGCGTGATGTGCCTGATTAAGGCTTTCCTGGGTGATAAACACTGAAAAAAGTATGCTGATCCCGACCGACTAGAAAATGTGAAACTCCAAAAAATTATTAAAAGTAAGAAAGTGGGGGAAAAAAACAGTGTTTCCATCATTCAAAATCAAAATACTCGTACATGGTAACATCGAAATGGTAATAAATAATTCTTTCAACTTTATCATCAACTGTTAATTTGATTTTTTGTTTCTAGCCACAGCTGTATGTATGTACGTAAGTATAAAAGGAAACCTTGCCAAAAATCGTTAGGAAGACCCGCCACCCCACCCCACTCCAATCGAATGTAAATATGCATCACTAGACGACATATAATAAGATAAACCCCACAGGAACGGTAAAAAAGTTCAAAGACAAAGATTCAGTTCCGAATTTTTATATGTAAGTCTTGTTATTTTTAAAATTCATGGCGCTTTCAAGGCAACGCATCTTAACGTAATGAATCCTAAAGAAGCTGCTTTCACTATTCATTTTATGACATACACCGTTCGGGTGGGCGCACAGTGTCAATTATACATAACTTAACCTGCAAGGGAGGATGAGGAGGAGAGAGTATGATACAGTTAATCACTAATACCTTTTTACAGGCTATATTGGTACTGCAAAAATTGTTTTTATGTTTTATTGATTGGAGAAAACAAAAGTCACTAGTGGATCCTACCTGGTATACACTGTGGTTTCCATTGTCCAATCGGTTTCTTTGTACACTTGCCGTCCATGATGTCGTTCTCAGTTCCCTGGAATCGAACATAACTAGATTTGACTTTCCTATATGTGTCGTGGAGGTAATGTAACGGTCATCTGATACATGCATAAATACGACTTGGATTGCTACCAAATAAATGCACTCTGTAATACGTAATACTGGATGATAAAATATGTCCTATCCCTATTGAGCAACTAAGAAAATATTCCCCTAATGAAAGCATTTAGCGATAGAAACAAATACATGATCCGCAAATATAATACAAATAAATACGTCTTTTCATTTGTCCGTCAGTTTGTTCATTAGTAGTCGAGTTCATTGAATGACTCTTTTCCTCTCACGGATTTATGGAAGGTTTTTGTATTTAGTAATTTGCGAACTGATGATTCAGATCCCAGAAAAAGCCGCAATAAAGTGCGATGTTTTGATAGATTAACACACTTTGATTTGCTCTAGTAACAAGATTGTTAATCTGATTACAAAGTCTTTTGTCACATCAAAATTTGATTTTGTAATTTTTATTGCTACTGATGGTTTTGTTCTCATGTGCAAGTACATGTCTGAGTGGAGAAATACCCAGGTTACATGTTAGTTACAGGTTATGTTTATTTCATGAGACGTCCTTTAAAGATGTCCTTTGATTTTATTCGTCTTATTCTCCTTTTGTTGCTTTTCTTCGTATTATTATTATTATTAGTAGTAGTAGTAGTATTTCTATTATTATTATTAATATTATTATTGCTACTATTATTTATTTTTATTATTATTATTATTATTATTATTATTATTATTATTATTATTATTATTATTAACAACGACGGGAAAGACAATGTAATAAATAATAAAAACAAAAATATCCGTTAAGAAGGTGGCGATGACATGTACTAAAACCTCATGTATATTAGGACCTACCTGAATCAGATGTAATTTTCCGCCCTGTTCCGTGCCAGTCAACAGACCTTCATACCCCTCCCAAGCATCGTAGGGGCAACATCCCTCCCCCATCACCGTGGCCACCAAAACAACAAGTAAAACTATACGCAGCATTGTCGTTCAATATCTGAAACTGTTACAAATATATATTTATGTATAATTGAATGTTGAGAAGATGCTGAAGCCACGGAAGATTTGCTTCTACTCGATAATTGTGATGCTCAGTGTTTCGAACGATGTATTTCATTATTGGTAGAACAGTTTTGTAATTTGCATCTATTTTTGCTGACCGATGTGCAAAAGCCACGTGTCCTATTTAGAAATACCTTCTCTCTATATGCAGGTAAGAAAAGAACACACATATAGTGCATCCATAACGAAATGATTAGATTTTATAACAACAACAATAGAATAAAAATCAAATAATATAGGTACGGACAAATACACAGATGGGTTTCATCATAACATTCTTCTACTATTATTGACTTTTTTAGGTTTTGCTGTATGGACCTATTTAGATTTCGCTGTATTGACATAGTTAGGTTTTGCGTGGTGGCCTACTTAGGTTTTGCTGTATTGACCTACCTAAACTTTGTTTTTTTATACTGCGTATAATTCGATAATCGCGACAGCCATGTTGATATACTGGATGAAATATGTAAGTGCCGAATACATATGTTTCACATTATCTTTAGTTAAGATAAATGCATACAAATGAAATTTACAACATTAACTAAACAAAATGATCCATCATTTTGCTCAGATTACAACATTTGCAGTTGACAAACAGATTTTATTTGATAACATGTTTTGGTCTCTGTGATACTAAACTCACGGAAACATGGTCATGCTCAAAATCGAAAAATACAATAAAGTGGCGGCTGCTAGCATTCAGTTTTTGGCTTAGTATTTTTGTTCGAAATTTAACTTTGACACATATGTTGATCGACCTGGACCACAGACCACACTTTGATAGGCCTGTTTACGTTACATGATAACATGCAAGGTCAGCCAATGATGATCCAAGTGAAAACACGTTCCAGCACAACCAAATTACGGCCCTTAGCATCCTATACACCACTCTAAATCAAATTGGTACTGATCAAGCTCAGTTAACCAAAGCATGAGATGACACTAAGTCCAGGATGACGTGAGAACAATGACGCAGTGAGATTTACAAGCCATCAATAAGGCCCCCTTACATCTTCAAAATTTGTTCACTATTTAGTTTCGAAAGATGAAGTTTTAACTAAAACAAAGTCGCCAATGATGTGACCTCTAAGTTCATGATTTTAATATGCATTTATATTTTTCCTTACCTGCTCGCTTCGAAAATAAATAGGTTAACAGAACCAGTCGAAGGACATCCGACGCTTTATACTCAATCTTATCAGTGTTTTGAATGACTGCATGCATCACGCTTACGTCATGACTATGAGCACACACTGTCATCATGCGACAATATGTAATATGGCATTGGTCATTAATATGTACACTGACAATTTAAATGGGAAGTTAGATAATAGTTAAAACAACATCCTTCGTTTCACGATAGAACTAATGATGAATTAACAAGAAAGCATGTGTTTTCATTGATAACAAATTGTACCTTCAAGTTCCTGTGGAACTCAATATTATTTTTTTTTTAAATGTTTTATAGATCGAACAAATTATTATGTAAATGTCTTGCATAACTTTACTCTTAACAATGACGCTTTCTGTAGTTGCACATATTTTTGTACGTACGACACGTGTGATCTTTCACGTTTAAAATACATTGATATTTTAATTTAGACGTATGGACCATGTAGTCTGAAATAAAGAATTCTTATCTTATATACATGCCCTCTGGGCGATATTAACCGTTATTTTGGATCTTTATTATCTAACCTTACCATTAATGCAACCCTATATGTGCATTCCTCTTATCACTGCAAATACTCCAAATTAAATATTATGGCTAGATATAAAAGGCATATCCTATATGAAACATTATTACACACATATACTGCTTTATTGCACGTGAAGAAGAGTGTATAAAGGGGACGTAAACGTGCCCAAAGGCATCTGTTCTTCAAAAAGTGGATTTGCGCACATGCGATACTTTCTAAAATATAAACGAATTACAATTTGTCTCCGAAATATGCGCATTTTTAACGCGTTCTGTTTTAAAAGTAATGCTTTATTTTTAATAGAATATACAGAACCCGTCTGAGTAATACGAAAGATGTATGGTGCTCATCATGTTAGTGTTAGGACTTATCGACCTGATGTCAGTGTAATGTGACTGATTGGGACACGATGCAACATGTCTCCGTCATGATGCCCCAGTGCTAAACGTCACTTTAAACAGTAACACTGCAAACATCATAGTGATATGACTGAACATCTCTTTAAGCTGAGTTAAAAATCTAAAACACGCAAACATAGAATACATAGAGAGAAAGGTCGTTTCTAAAAGTAACATGCTATCTTTGTCACATGTTACTTCAATGGCCATAATTATTGACCAGTCATGAAGTGCATGGGAATGTATCAATGATACACCAGATCACAAGACGGAAATTAGATGGTCGTCATTTTATGACACATACAATATGTCACTGCTGATTCATACGTTTGGGCACGCAGTTGTTAGATATATTTAGATATGATGATAAGGAATTAGGCATATTTAAATTTGAAGTCAACAAATGGTATAGTGCACATATCCCATGTTACAGTTTATGATCCTAACAATGGAGCAATTGTTATTGGACTTTTGTTTCTAAAAATCAGTTTTGGTGCAAAAGAAAATCTGTCATATTTTAAATTGAGACACCTGGATTAGTCCCCATGTTTTAATATTTCGATTGTAAGATTTTGTATATGCAACATAAACATTATATCATTTATCTTTTATCTTTCAGGAAATTTGGCTTACATCCATTATTCCTTGCAATCACAAACTACTGTCTTTGAATCCGGAGACGAGATTAAATTTTATTTGTGCATTTTCCTTTCAATGACTATTCGATCTCTTGAAAACATATCTACGTATTATTCTACTCTGAATGGTTTTTATTCGATTGTGGTATATATATATATCTAATATATAAAACTGAATGTTTGTTTGTTTGTGTCGTATGCGTTCCTATACCGTTAATCCGATTGCGATAAAACTTTGGTGAGTTGTTCTGCGCACGCCCGCGAAGGTTTCAGTATTAGTACAACCATTAAAATTGTAACAATTAACAAATGTGTTTTTACGACATTTACCGTGTGTTCGCTGTGAACTGTAGGCGCCTTTAGATACGTCACGTGATCGAACAGTAGGCGCCTTTAGATACGTCACGCGATCGAACAGTATGTGCCTTTAGATACGTCACGTGATCGAACAGTAGGCGCCTTATATACGTCACGTGATCGAACAGTAGGCGCCTTAGATACGTCACGTGATCGAACAGTAGGCGCCTTAGATACGTCACGTGATCGAACACGGTCTGTAGCGATACCTAATTTCGCGTGTCTTCGGTGTGAACTGTAGGCGCCTTAGATACGTCATGTTTACTTAGTTACGTTTGGTTCGCGCCTTGGTTACGTCAAACAATCGTGGTGTGAATTTGTACGTCACTTGATCGAACAGTAGGCGCCTTAAATACGTCACGTGATCGAACACGGTCTGGATTGGCTGAAACTATGATGACGTAAATAAACAGCTGTATGAAATTCATAATCGATGTACGTCATGCTTACTTAGTTACGTTTGGTTCGCGCCTTGGTTACGTCAAACAATCGCGGTGTGAATTTGTAATAGTCGTTACAAAGCATTACTTTCGCTGTCTAATCAATTATGCCACCTAAACGAAAAGCTATTGGTCGATCTACACCTCAAGCACGAAAGATAAAGGCATCACGAGCTTCAGAAACAGACGAGCAACGGAAAGTAAGATTAGAAACCGTTCGAGTTCGCACTGCTCAAACCCGATCATCTGAAACAGACGAGCAACGGGAAGCAAGGTTGCAAACCGTTCGAGTTCGCACTGCTCAATCCAGACGAACAATGCACGCTGATTTAAATCTTAGTGCATTCCATTATAATGCAAATTATGATTACAGTCTTCATCCAAGTCTGCTTATTGGAAAAATGGATAAATCATGCGTGTATTGCAATGCCCTCAAATTTAAGAATGAAACACCACGAATGTGCTGCGCGGGTGGAAAAGTGAAATTGCCAGAATTACATTCACCACCTGAACCATTATCAACGTTGGTATCAGGTGACACAAGCCAATCGAAACATTTCTTGGCAAACATACGGAAGTACAATTCATGTTTCCAAATGACATCGTTCGGTGCAACAAATATCGTGCGCGAGAATTACATGCCAACATTTAAAGTGCAAGGGCAAATTTACCATCGTGCAGGATCACTACTACCACTACCGAACGCAGATCACAAATTTCTTCAAATTTATTTCATGGGAAACACTCATGAACAAATCGATCAACGTTGTCAATTCAATACTGGCACTAAACGAGAAATAGTCGCTGCATTACAAACTTTATTCGATCAACACAACGAATTAATTCAATTGTTCAGAACTGCCCTTGAACAAATGCCAACTGATGACTACAAAGTCGTAGTTAGAGCAGACAAAACACCTGTCGGCCAACACGAAAGACAGTACAATGCACCAACAATTGATGAAGTGGCGATCGTTATAGTTGGCGAAGAATTTAACTCGCGTGATACAATTCTTCATCGCACAAATGGTGATGTTCAGCGAGTCTCAGAAACTCATCGCTCATACGACGGATTGCAATATCCGATTTTATTTTGGCAAGGAGAAGATGGATATCATTTCAACATCTTAATGAGAAACCCACAAACAAATGAGGAAACGAATAAGAAAGTCAGTGCCATGAAATACTATTCATATCGATTGATGATTCGTGAAAACGCTGAAAATCATATCTTGAAACGTCGACAATTGTTCCATCAATACATTGTCGATATGTATGCGAAAATCGAAACCGAACGACTCCTCTACATTCGATTGAATCAAACCATGTTGCGTTCCGAAGAGTACATTCATTTACGTGATGCAGTTGTTAATGATGGCAATGTTAATCTCAATGAATTCGGAAAAATGGTCATACTACCGGCCACATTTACAGGGAGTCCACGGCACATGCATGAATACGCACAAGATGCAATGCCATATGTTCGCGCATATGGCCGTCCAGATTTGTTTATTACCTTCACATGCAATCCGACGTGGGATGAAATACAAGAACTTTTGTTACCTGGACAATCATCATTGGATCGTCATGATATTTCCGCGCTTGTGTTCAAACAAAAATTGAAATCTTTAATAGACTTCATTGTCAAGCATCATGTTTTTTGACAGACACGCTGTTGGATGTATTCCATTGAATGGCAAAAAAGAGGTTTGCCACATGCACACATTTTGATATGGTTCATCCAAAAAGTCACACCAGATCAAATTGATCAAGTCATCTCAGCAGAAATACCAGATGTTGATATTGATAAAGACTTATTTGAAGTCGTCACCAAAAACATGATTCATGGTCCATGTGGCATACTCAACAACAATTCACCATGCATGTCTGATGGGAAATGCACGAAACGATACCCAAGATACTTACTTGCCGAGACTATCACTGGTAATGACGGATATCCACTCTATCGTCGGCGATCAACTGAAGATGGTGGCAAATCCATAACTTTAAAAGTACGAAACAATGATGTTGAAGTCGATAATCGTTGGGTTGTGCCGTATTCACCGTTACTTTCGAAAACGTACAAAGCACACATCAATGTCGAGTATTGCAATTCGGTGAAATCTATCAAGTACATTTGCAAATATGTTAACAAAGGAAGCGATATGGCAATTTTTGGAGTGGGAAATGCAAATGCATCCATTGATGAAATCTACCAATATCAAATGGGACGCTACATTAGTAGCAATGAAGCATTATGGCGCATTTTCTCATTTCCAGTCCATGAACGACATCCAACAGTTGTTCATTTGGCAGTGCACCTTGAAAATGGACAGCGCGTATACTTCACAGCAGAAAATGCACATGCAAGAGCATTGTCACCACCGCCAACAACGTTAACTGCGTTTTTCTCATTGTGCGGGAATGATATGTTTGCAAAGACTCTACTTTACTCTGAAGTGCCAACATACTACACATGGAATGCATCAGTGAAAAAGTTTCAACGTCGCAAACAAGGTCAAGCATTTGAAGTACATCCCAATTTATATTCGACCGACACATTAGGCCGTCTATACACTGTTCACCCAAACAATGCAGAATGCTTTTACTTGCGATTACTGTTAATTAACGTACGTGGACCGACATCCTTCCAAGAACTGAGAACAGTAAACGGTCAAGTATGTGCCACTTATCGTGAAGCTTGCCAAGAATTAAATCTTTTGGAAAACGATGCACATTGGGACACTTCACTCGCTGATGCATCGAATACTGCTCAACCACAGCAAATACGCACGTTATTTGCAATCATATTGACAATGTGTTTCCCATCCAATCCAAAAGATCTTTGGAAAAAATACAAAGACTACATGAGTGAAGACATCTTACATCGTTTGCGTGCAACAAATCAAAATCCGGACCTTCAATTCACACAAAACGTGTATAATGAGGCACTGGTTTCGATTGAGGAGATATGTATGTCAATCGATAAAAAGCATTGGTACAATTGGGAATGGCTGCTCCGAAACGATCTGCAAACGACCTTTTCGATCGTGATTTGCAACGAGAAACACACTTTGATGTCGACGAATTGGGTACATTTGTTCAAACAAATCTTCCGAAATTGGTTCCAGAACAACGCATAGCGTATGATAGAATTATGCATGCAATTACAAGCCAAAGCGGTGGATTGTATTTCCTAGATGCGCCCGGAGGCACAGGAAAAACTTTTCTCATTTCACTTATTTTGGCAACTATACGATCACGACACAATATTGCACTGGCAATTGCATCATCTGGAATTTCAGCAACTCTTTTGGATGGTGGTCGAACAGCGCATTCAGCACTGAAATTGCCGTTGAATATGCAAATCACCGACAAACCAACATGCAATATCAACAAAAATTCTGGAATGGGTAAAGTACTCCAATCATGTCAACTCATTATATGGGACGAATGTACTATGGCGCACAAAAAGGCTTTGGAAGCGCTTCACTGTACACTAAAAAATTTGAGAGGAAATGAACAGCTCTTCGGTGGCGCACTTATTTTATTGTCTGGTGATTTTCGTCAAACTCTACCAGTTATACCACGTTCAACAGCTGCTGATGAATTAAATGCATGTCTCAAATCATCAGTTTTATGGCGACACGTGCAGAAATTGACTTTGAAGACCAATATGCGTGTAGAACTACAATACGATGCATCCGCTGAACATTTCGCAAAACAATTGTTGGATATTGGGAATGGGAAAATGGAAATCGATGAATCTACACAATGTATCACGTTGCCAACAAGCTTCTGTAAAATTACAGGAACCACAGACGAATTGATTCACAAAGTTTTCCCAAATATCGCACAGAATTACAAAAATCATCAGTGGCTCAGTGAACGTGCTATATTAGCAGCCAAAAAGAACGATGTTAATGCCATCAACTGAATCAGCATTCAAAAACAAATACCAGGCGAAGCGACAACGTATAAGTCCATAGATACTGTAATGAATCAAGACGAAGTTGTCAATTATCCAACTTACCTGCGTGATATTATATGTAGGCCAAGACCTTTAAGTATCTAAGATATACCAAAGTCAGACAATATACAGTAATACAATAATACAATACAATAATGCTGAAAGTGTTGAGCTACATTTGCTGAGTAAGGGATTAACTGTTTTTTAAATATGTTTCTATGGTTCTAACATTTTTATCTTATTCGTAACTGTGTTAGAAAAACAATATTAAATCGTTATATATGACGAACACATAACCATAAACTTAAAATAAATTCAATGTGCATTTGAGCTTGTATCGTCACTCAACTGAAGTTCAGATAAGGTAATATATTTTCCATCTGTGTATTGCAGTCTTAAGTAATATATGTTAAATCCTTTCTTTATTTAGTTCCCTGCCAAATATATATATGTTTGTTATCATGCATTGTGGCTGTCAGTGAGATTGTCTCCATATTTCATTTTTCATCCTTACATCATGTTGCTATATTTTAATGTTCATATATTTTAAAATATACAAAGCCAGATATAGACGCCGTTATCTTAAATAACTTATCAATATAATGTGCGCATGAAATTTCTGTTTCATTAGCTTAACACTGTCAAGAAGACCACATTATTAATTATGGTAATATGTATTATCCTATATTACATCAATTAATACGTCAAATTCATTTGACTGTTGAGTGGAAGTGAATGAGGTTCACCCCATCTTGTTAGCCATCTTGTGTGCATTGTTCAAGTTACGAGAGTAAAAAAGGTAAAATCAAAGACACAGACATGTTTTTGGTTATTTGTATTTATTTATATTTTATTCCGCTCTTCAAAACTTGTTATATTGCAATATACAATATCTCTTAACTCAGCATTCAATCTTGCTAGTGAAAAAAGGATCGCCTCAAACCTTTTAAGATGCGAATATGCTGATGTGGAATGTCCTGAAATACAATGTGCTATAATAATAACAACAATCTAGATGACAAATCAATGTACAAACAAATTAATACACGTAAGAATAAATTCTACACAAATCATACTAGAGATTTTAGTACGCATAAAACCTTGCAACGTTTATAAGCCTTCGTTTTCTTCAAATAACCATTTTAGCATTGGATTAGTTAAGATTCAATGTGAGGTATTTTAGTTAATTAACTCACCAAGACGCAAAATTATTTATAAATTGTGATTCATGTTGATATTATTTTGTCAAATAAATAGATATTACCTTTATCGAGGATTGATATAATCCAGATACTTTTTTTCCTGAAAAATATCGCATAACCATAACCAAGGTCGCATTTATCAAAGATACAAATTAAAAATGCTATTAATCCGAGCACGACCTGAACGCAACCCTTTGATGTTGACCTCTACCAGGACAGACCATTGCTAAGAGTAGGTATCTCAGACACGCCCGAGGGTCTGGTTAAAATAATTTAAAATTAAAATATAAACAGGATCTCAAAATCGACCCACAAACAGTAAAGTAAAGGGAAATGTATTCAAGGTTAGAACACGGTCAAAATACATCTAATCCATACAAAATTTAGAGAAAAATACCAAATGCTTACTAAAGAGTTACAAATGGCCGGAATGGAAAATACCGATGGATCCTTTATGCCAGGCGTGATACCAGAAAACTCTACGACATTCATAATTGGAACTGGAACATACAAATAGAAAATAAAAAGCATGCATTAGGAATGCGGTTGGGATTACTACAATTTTGGATTCGTACCAAAAATATGCTCTCTCTCTCTCTCTCTCTCTCTCTCTCTCTCTCTCTCTCTCTCTCTCTCTATCTCTCTCTCTCTCTCTCTCTCTCTCTCTCTCTCTCAAACTTGCTGCATCCTACCTTAACAAAAAGCATTCTCAAAAGATATCTTCTAATTATATGGGTTTTCAATGATTATGGATTTTGCTGCATGCACTTAAAGTTTTTTTAAAAAATATTTTATTCAAAATTATTTTAATGTAGATCACAAAAATGTATTCATAGTTTATTCACTCGGTTTGTTCAGTTTCAATCCTCATAATTTGCTTCTTGATTTATTGAATCAGGTAGAGTATTCCATGAATAAACGGTAAGGTTTGGAAAGTAATTTCAGCCTATTGTGCAAAGAGAGTTAATTTACATGAAGTTATCACTATATATATGTTTGAGCAGTCAACAAAAGTCGGGAATATTTCAGAAAGAGAGATGTTTCATGTGTAGTTCCATGAACAATGCAAAGATTGTGAATGTCAAGGCAACGGTGTTCCTCATTTGTATTCAGCAGTTTGAGGTATATGGAGTGTCCTGGGAGCGGGTACACCTCTGGCTGGCTTGGCAGTCGTACTCCTTCGAGGGTAGCTCTCCCACCTTTGGTCGCCACTTGGCCTTCAGCTCTCACCTGTGGCTCCAAAAATCTATGTCATGCGCAGCGGCCACATCCCGGAAAACGGCATCGACTGGCCGGCTAAACCAGGCTGTGGGTAGCAGATGGGTCTTAAATCCTCGGTGAGTTAGGCTTTGTCTACCTAGCATGTGAAGACTGTATTCGGTAGCCTGCGCGTAGGAACCACCAGCAGGTCCACGGGCAGAAAGGCGATTCCCAGCAAAGCGCCACGGAGCGCAAAGAACGTCCTGGTCATCCACTACATCTTCGGTCGTCTCGACGTTGTCGTGCTGCTGAACCTAGATGGATTGGACGAGAGATTATGGTCCACGAATTGCACAGAGAAAGTCATTCTTGTCATCCACGAATCTCATTTTGTCACAAACTGAAGTCCTGTGGAGACAGGCAAACGACGAAGTGGCATGTTTGGGTACACTGGCAGCCGTGGCCGTTATAGGAGGCTCAGGTCTTTAGGGTCGTTCACCGCTGACATGGAGCAGCCCTGAGTAACTGAGCAGCCCTCTTCATGAATGCAATGGTCAACAACCTGGCATGAAGAAGGGGCTAGAAAATGTGCCTGAAACACTGCTCGCTCTAAACGTCCCTAGCCCACATATGGCGGCTAGCGAGGACCAAACTGCAGAGGTCAAAATACAAAAAAGAAAATGAGAATTGTTTATTTCACACTTGGCACATGGAATTTACGCACCTTAATGGACAGATACGATTGGAAAAGACCCCAGAGGAGAACCTCCCTAATAAGAAAGGAACTCGCCAGATACAACGTGGACAATGTTGCCTTAAGCGAGACCCGGCGTGCAGAATAAGGCTAACGCTGTTAATGCGGCTCCGGATACACTTTCTTTTGGAGCGGCGGGAAAAGTGAAGAGCGCCTTGGGGCTGGTGTCGGCTTTGCAGGGCATACAGCGCTGATTGCCAAATGGGCTGGACCTCCCAAGGGTGTAAACAACAGATCCATTACCATGAAACTGCCTCTCGTGTCTGGAAGAAAGCACCTTACCATCATCAGTTGCTCTGGTCGAACCATGACCAACCCAGATGAAGTGAATGTCAAGTTCTATGAGTATATTCACTCAATCATTGCTGATGCTCAGTTTGCAGATGAGCTCGTCATTCATTGCGATTTCAACGCAAGAGTAAGCTGTGATTACGTTTCCTGGAATGGAGTGCTAGGAAAGCACGGAGTAGGTCACAGTAACAACAACGCTCTCCTTTTGCTCCAGACTTGCGCCAAGCATAAACTGCTGATCACGGATACAGTCGTCCGCCTCCCTACCGATAATGAGACGTCATGGACGCACCGTCGCTCTAAGCACTGGCACCTCATCGACTACGTCATTCTCAGGAGGAGGGACAGGTAGGATGTGCGTGTGATCAAATCCTTATGCGGCGCTGCCTGCTGAACAGATCACCGCCACATCATCACCAAGCTCAACATTCGCGAAAGATGGAAAGAAGGCTCCTAAACGACGGAACATCACTAAGCTTAAATTCACCAATATCAAATGGTCTTTCTTGGATGCTATGGAAAAACATCTGAAATCCACGCCTCTCGGACTCAGAATTTGGAGACCGATTGGGCGGAATTCAGAGAGCTGGTCTATAGCACAGCTTCAGAAATCCTAGGATCATGAACTAGAAAGCATCAAGACTGGTTTGATGTGAACGCGACGAGATCAAGCATTTGCTGGATGTGCTTGATGAGAAACACCGACTCCATCAAACCTTCCTCAACAAACCGAAGTCCACCTCTAGGAAAGGTACTTACAACAACATACGCAGAACTGTACAACAGAAACTCCGCCACATTTGAGACACATGGCTGAGCAATACACCTGATAAAATCAAGTGCTAGGCAGACCAGCATACCTGAAGAACTTCTACAAGGCCCTGAAAGAAAGACCTACGTCCTCTGGATCATCCCCCTTTCTCAGCGCAGACAGGAACACACTAATTACTGATAAATAGAGAATTCTTCATCGATGGGCTGAACACTTTGACAGTGTCCTGAATAGCCCTTCATCCATTAATCATGACGCCATACGTCGTCTCCCTTGATTACCCATTTACGAAGCACTGGATGAACCTCCAACCTTGCTGCAGACACATAAACCGATACGTCTGTTCTCCAGTGGGAAAACACTTGGTTCAGATTCGATCCCAACTGGAAAACTCTAAGTTGAGCCCAACATAACCGTCAACGGCTAAAAACTCAACGTAGTGAACGCATTGACCTCTGTCACAGAGCATAAATATTGTCAGCGCAACATTCGGTAAATTGTATGCCAACGTCTGGAATAGAAGAACCATCAGCATTCAGACGGTTTATCTTTGAATCGTATTTTGTAAAACAAATTCTGCTCCTAAAAAGTACTGGTGTTCGAAGTGTGCATTCTTAATTCAACTCGTATCTGGAAGCATTTAATTGGGTTATGTTTGTTTGTTTGTTTGTTTGTTTGAATTTTAACGGCGCACCAGCACTTTTAGGCTATTTAGCGCCATACAATAGGTTAGATGTTCAAAAATAAGAAAGGTTTAACATCGACCAGCGATATAAAAAGCCATAATAGTTAAATATAAAATGGTAAGATGTTGGTGACAGGAAAATATGAAGCTTCCCAATCAACGGGAGATGTAAATGGTGTAAATTGATGATAAGATGTTGTAAATAAGAGGTGTTATTTGCATTAGATAAAAATATTCTAGGTGATGGTATACAAGTTTAAAATAGAGATTTACTTCCTTTAGGAAATCTAAAATACAAGTGATTTGTATTGTATCAAAAAGTTCCTTCATGTCAAGTACATTATAGTATTTAACACGGGTAGGTTCCAGGTCGAAACACTCGGTCATAAAGTGTTTAACAGTGAATGGCTCATTGCAAGAAACGCACTCTGTTGGATCTTCACCTTTCAGTATGTGGAAGTGGGTAATGTATGTATGACCAATTCTGATTCTTGCAATGTCAACCTCCTCCCTACGGATAGTTCTGTTGGAAGGAGTCCATTCTCCCAGGGTTGGTTTGATGGCATGAAGTTTGTTATTGACTGCATCACCCCATGACGCCTGCCACTTCTGACGTAGGTACTCTTTGATACAAGGTTTAAAATCAGTAAACGGTAATAATTGGGTTATAAGCGATATTGATGTGCGATACAGAATAAGAGAATTAACATTTGTATATAACGTCAGATCAGCTTTATAAGGGCATTTAATAAAGTTCTAGGCTGTGCAAACTAAGAGACTCTCTCTCTCTCTATCTCTTTTCAATTATGAATCGGTATATATCAATTAAGTCAGAATATTTTACCTACGAGGTTAATCCTTATATCTGATTGGTTGGTTAAGTAATGACTCTAAGGTATTACCAGTTATGCTGGCTTCTTATTATTGCCGCAGTCTGGTAGTTCTAAATTTTTTACACATTTAAGGATTTTGACATAAATCCGTTTTTCCGTTTAGGACCTCATCGAATACTGATGAATACATTCATTTTCATTTTCAAAGTGTCATCTTGGTAGTGCTTAATCGTTTAATGCATGACATGGGGACTTTAAACATTTAAAAAGGAAACAACACAAAACAGCGTTTTCTTTGGTGATTATCAACCAATTTTCGTAAACAAAATTGTCATTTAATAACCAGTGTCCAGGCGGAATCAGTGTCTGCTTATGGTATGTATATTATAAGTAGATATTCGGTCGGCTGATAAATGAGCCTCACACATATAATGCTATTGACTGGCGGTTTAGGGGCACATATCGCCTATTTCATTAAAATCTGCAAACCTCTTCTGCCACTCATGTCTTCTCATAATGGTGTATATTGTAAAATTAAGGGTGTTTCTCGCGGCTATTGAGCTACCGTCGTCTGAAGAGTTCTTTTGGCGATATGCATTTACTATTTGCGGATCAAATCCTATGATTGGTGACTTGTAAAACATCCGATTGTTAGGGCGTCTGCCTCCAATCGAGTAGTAGTGGGTTCCAACCCTGGCCGCGTCATACCAAAAGAAAAATGGTACTAGCAGCTGCCTCACTTGGCGCTCAGCATTAAGAGTGTAATGTTATGACTGTTCGGCTTGGTATCAGAATAATATAACTGGGTGGGACATGATGCTACATTTATGCAGCATGATGCACTAGTGTTAGATATAATTATAAACCGCCACACTGCATAGATCGTAGCAATAGGACTGACAAATTTTTAAGTTACATTAAAAATCCTACACACACACACACGCGCGCGCGCGTGCGCACAAAACCCCAAATCAACGTGGAATACAACTCTCTGTCATATGGACATCTTTGCTCTAGATAAGGCTGTTAACATATATAGGTAAGAGTCACAGCTTTATGCAGGTGGGTTCTGGAAACATTTGCATGCACCAAAAGTTTACATTTTAATAAACAGGTAATATCGGACCCACATATCTTCAGATAACAACGACACAGATTGTGTGGAATGACCAACTCTTTGTCGGACTAGTAAAACATAAGAAAAATTATGGGGACGTTATTCTTATACTGATCAATAGCGTAAAAGTCTTAAAGATTGGTCCAAATAATATTTTTTCCTCAAATGCATCAAAAATATGGCTCCATTTACTTAATGTAAGTACATAATGGTGCATGATAAAACGTTCATTACTTATTTCGTTGGAAGTAGTTTGAAAGTTTGAAATTATTCTTACTATGTAGAGTTAAATTAAGATTGATGAAAAAAAGAAGTAGGATGGGGAACTGTAAATATTTTAACTTGATTATTTTATAAGTTGGCATGCTGACATCGCGCTTAGTTAACCCCGACTGTCCAATGTTCATATGCACTATCCCCCCCTCCACACCCCTCTCTCTCTCTCTCTCTCTCTCTCTCCAGACAAAAATACTTCCTGTCGCTTGACAAATGCATACAAGTTTGATGTAATAAATTAAATTGTTACATTAAATGCTATGTCTCAGCATAATGAGTATCAAGTTACCTCCCTCGGGCGTTGTGCCTGATTGAGCCACCACAATCGGGATACAACCGGTGGCTGTCACTGTGTTATACACCTGTAAACCGTTGTCCGTGTAAAGGTATGTTTTAACCGCCACTTTCTCAGACCCCGCGCCGAAGTAGGTGTTCTGCACGACCTGTGCGTCGTCTTTGAAAACATAAGTAAGTAATTAAGCAAGGAGTAAAACATATGTATGTATGTATGCATGCATGTATGTATGTATGTATGTATGTATGTATGTATGTATGTATGTATGTATGTATGTATGTGCGTGCGTGCGTGTGTGTGTGTGTGTGTGTGTGTGTGCGTGCGTGCGTGCGTGCGTGCGTGCGTGTGTGTGTGTGTGTGTGTGTGTGTGTGTGTCTGATTAAGGCTTTCCTGGGTGATAAACACTGAAAATATTATGCTGATCCCCACCGACTAGAAAATGTGAAACTCCAAAAAATTATTAATGGTAAAAATGTTGGGAAAAAAACAGTGTTTCCATTATTCAAAATCAAAATACTCGTACATGGTAACATCGAAATGGTCATATTTAATTATTTCAACTTTATCATCAACTGTTAATTTGATTTTTTTTGTTTGTAGCCCCAGCTATTAGCATGTACGTAAGTATAAAAGAAAACCTTGCCAAAAATTGTTAGGAAGACCCCACCGCACTCCACCCCATCCCTATTGAATGTAAATATGCATCACGAAACGAGATATAATAAGATAAACCCCATAGGAACGGTATAAACGTTCAAAGATAAAGTAGAAACGACAAAGATTTAGTTCCGAATTTTTCTATGTAAGCCTTGTTATTTCTAAAATTCATGGCGCTTTCAAGGCAAAACATCTTAACGTTATGAATCCTAAAGAAGCTGCTTTCACTAGTCATTATATGACATACACCGTTCAGGTGGGCGGACAGTGTCAATTATACAAAACTTAGCCTGCAGGGGAGGATGAGTCGGAGAGAGAGATGAGGGGGTGTTGGTTTTTGACTCCTTAAATATTAGAACGGAGTATTTGCGATAATATCAAATATAAGACAGTTAATCACTAATACCTTTTTATAGGCTGTATTGGTACTGCAACAATTGTTTTTATGTTTTTGTATTGAATGGAGAAAACAAACGTCGCTAGTGGATCCTACCTGGTATACAATGTGGTAGTTTTTGTCCAATCGGTTTCTTGGTACACTTGCCGTCCATGATGTCGTACTCCGTTCCCTGGAATTGAACATAACTAGAATTGACTTTCCTATATGTGTCGTGGAGGTAATGTAACGGTCATCTGATACATGCATAAATACGACTTGGATTGCTACAACAAAATGCACTCTGTAATACATAATACTGGATGATAAAATATGTCCTATCCCCATTGAGCAACTAATATTCCCCTAATGAAAGCATTTAGCGATAGAAACAAATACATGATCCGCAAATATAATACAAATAAATACGTCTTTTCATTTGTCCGTCAGTTTCTTCATTAGTAGTAGAGTTCATTGAATGATTCTTTCCTCTCATGGATTTATGGAAGGTTTTTGTATTTAGTAATTTGCGAACTGATGATTCAGATCCCAGATAAAGCCGCAATTAAGTGCGATGTTTTTGATAGATTAATACATTCAAGTAATCCGATGATTTATTGATGACTTTGATAGTTAGTACTTATATTTAATTGTATTCTTACCGTATTATAGTCCTGAATTGATTTCAGTCTTATTACGACTCCATCCACGACTAATTCCACTTCAGAAGCAATCATCTTTTTGGTATTATTCAGGTGCAAATTGAATCCACCCTATATATATATATATATATATATATATATATATATATATATATATATATATATATATATATATATATATATATATATATATATATATATATATATATATATATATATATACATACATACATACATACATACATACATACATACATACATACATACAATTAGCGCTCTAGTAACAATATTACAAATCTGATTACAAAGTCTCTTATCACATAGAAAATTTTGAGATTTGCAATTTTTATTGCTACTGATGTTTTTGTTTTCATGTGCAAATACATGTCTGAGTGGAGAAATACCCAGGTTACATGTTAGTTACATGTTATGTTTATTTCATGAGACGTCCTTTAAAGGTGTCCTTTGATTTTATTCGTCTTATTCTCCTTTTGTTGCTTTCTTCGTATTATTATTATTATTAGTAGTAGTAGTAGTAGTAGTAGTATTTCTATTATTAATATTATTATTATTTGTTATTATTATTAATTATTATTATCCTTAATTATTATTATTATCATTATTTTTATTATTATTATTATTGTTATTATTATTATTATTATTATTATTATTATTATTATTATTATTATTATTATTATTATTAACAACGACGGGAAAGACAATGTAATAAATAATAAAAACAAAAATATATGTTAAGAAGGTGGGGATGACATGTACTAAAACATCGCGTATATTAGGACCTACCAGAGTCTTATGTGATTTTCCGCCCTGTTGCGTGCCAGACAACAGACCTTCATACCCCTCCCAAGCATCGTAGGGGCAACATCCCTCCCCCATCACCGTGGCCACCAAAGCAACAAGTAAAACTATACGCAGCATTGTTGTTCAATATCTGAAACTGTTACAAATATATATTTATGTATATTTAAATGTTGAGAAGATGTCAAGGCACGGAAGATTTGGTTCTACTCGATTTATCATAGGTAGAACAGTTTTGTAATTTGCATATACTTTTGCTGACCGATGTGCAAAAGCCACGTGTCCTATTTAGAATTACCTTCTCTCTAAATGAAAGTAAGAAAAGAACACACATATAGTGCATCCATAACAAATTATTAGATTTTATAACAGCAATAATAGAATAAAAATCAAATAATATAGGTACGGACAAATACACAGATGGGTTTCATCATAACATTCTTCTACTATTATTGACCTATTTATGTTTTGCTGTATTTACCTAGTTAGGTTTTGGTTTATTGACTTACTTGGTTTTGCTGTATTGAGTTACCTACACTTTCCTTTTCATATTGCGTATAATTCGATAATCCCGACAGCCATGTTGATATACTGGATGCAATATGTAAGTGCCGAATTCATATGTTACACATTGTCTTTTTTTAAGATAAACGCATTCAAATGAAATTTAACAACATTAACTTAACAAAATAATTCATCATTTTGCTCAGATTACAACATTTGCAGTTGACAAACAGATTTTATTTGTTTATATGTTTTGGTCTCTGTGATGCTAAACTCACGGAGACATGGTCTTGCTCAAAATCAAAAATGGTCGAAAAATACAATAAAGTGGCGCCTGCCAGCATTCAGTTTTTGGCTTAGTATTTTTGTTCGAAATTTAACTTTGACATATATGTTGATCGACCTGGACCACACTTTGATGGGCCTGTTTACATTACATAATAAGATGCAAGGACAGTCTATGATCATCTAAGTGAAACACGTCCCAGCACAAGCAAATTACGGCCCTTAGCATGCTATACCATTCTAAATCAAATTGGGACTGATCAAGCTCAGTTAACGGAAGCATGAGATGACACTATCTCCAGGATGACGTGAGAACAATCACGCAGCCATCAATAAGGCCCCCTTACTTCTTCAAGATTTATTCATTATTTAGTTTCGAAAGAAGAAGTTTAACTAAAACAAAATCGCCAATCCTGTGACCTCTAATTTCATGACTTTAAGATACATTTATATTTTTCCTTACCTGCACTCTTCGAAAAATAGGTTAACTGAACCAGTCAAAGGACAGCCGACGCTTTATACTCGATCTTATCAGTGTTTGAAATGACTGTATACAACACGCTTACATCACTACTATGTTCAACACACTGTCATCATGCGACAATATCTAATATGGCATTGTTCATTAATATGTACACTGACAATTTAAGTGGGAAGTAAGATAATAGTTATAACAACATCCTTCGTTTCATATTAAACCTTACACGATAGAACAAATGATGAATTAATATGAAAGCATGTGTTTTCATTGATAACAAATTGTATCTTCAAATGCCTGTGGAACTCAATATTATTATTTTTTAAAAAAAAAAGATTTATAGATCGAATAAATTGCTCTGTAAATGCCTTGCATAAGTTTACTCTTAACAATGACGCTTTCTGTAGTTGCACATATTTTTCTATGTAAGACACGTGTGATCTTTTACGTTTAAAATACATTGATATTTTAATTTAGACGTATGGACCATGTTGTCTGAAATAAAGAATTCTTATCTTATATACATGCCCTCTGGGCGATATTAACCGTTATTTTGGATCTTTATTATCTAACCTTACCATTATATGCAACCCTATATGTGTTTTTCTCTTATCACTGCAAATACTCCAAATTAAATATTGTGGCTAGATATAAAAGTCATGTCCTATATGAAACATTATTACACGCATATACTGCTTTATTGCACGTGAACAAGAGTCTATAAAGGGAACGTAAACGTACCCAAGAGCATCGGTTCTTCAAAAAGTGGATTTGCGCACATGTGTTACTTTCTATAATAATAATAATAATAATAATAATAATAATAATAATAATAATAATAATACTAATAATGAGGACTTTGTGTAGCGCCTAATCTTTAAAAGCTCTAAGCGCTTTACACCATCAATAATGATATAACTACACTACAGAAAAACAAATGACAAAAACAATGAAATTGGAAAACATAAAAACATGCTGAAAATATATAAGATACAAAAAATGATTAGGTCGCTAAGTTTGTCCCTGAAGTCGAAACAGGTGAGTCTTGAGAGCACTCTTAAAAGGGACCACTGTGTCTTTGTATCTAATTTCAATGGGCAATTCGTTCCACGTCGCCGGGCCCTGGTGTACAAACGAACGTTGTCCATATGACTTTGTTTTCATCTTGGGAACAATGAGTATGCGATTATCAGAAGAAGAGCGTAAGGATCTAGCTGGTGTATACACATGGGTAATTCTGGATAGGTATGTTGGACTGGAGTCTGTCATTGAAACATAGCACAGAGAACAAATTTTGTGTTTGATTCTGTATCGAAATGATAGCCAGTGTAGGGTACAGAGCAGTAGTGAGGTGTGCTCTGATCGAGGTACTCTAATGATGATCCGTGCAGATGTGTTTTAAACTTTTTGAAGTTTCTGGAGTAAATATTGCGACGAACCAGACAGAATTGAGTTACAATAGTCCAGTCTTGAAAGTACTAATGAACACACAAGTGTTTTCGTGGCATCAACAGAAAGATATTTACGAATGGAACTGATGCGTCTCAATTCAAGATATGCAGCCCTGCAGATGTTCATGACATGTTGGTGCAATGTGAGAGTACTGTCTAGAGTAACACCTATATTCGGTACTGACTGTGAAAATTTAATGTTGGTGTTGCAGATATTTATTGTCTGAGGTAAAGGATGTGGATGATAAAGTCTTTGTGTTGTGATCAGAATAGCCTCAGTTTTATCATCATTCAACTGCAGCTTGTTACATGTCATCCATGATTTCACATCCGAAATGCACTTCTATACTCCATGGATGGTAGTATCAACTTCAGTTGCGTGGCTAGACTTGTATATTTGAGTGTCATCAGCGTACAGTTGGTGCGACACTGGGTGATGATCTATGACACTTGAGAGCAGCTGAGTGTACAAAATAAAGAGAACAGGTCCAAGAACAGATCACTGTGGAACACCATAACATACGTCAACTGGGCTGGAGTGTATTCCATCTGCAGATATAATTTGTGTCCTTTTGACTAAGTAGGACTTGAACCACTGTAAGGCTATATTCTGAATGCCAAATACATGCTGGAGACGGTGAAGTAATATATCATGGTCTATCGTGTCAAATGCTGCAGATAAATCCAGGAGAGTGAGGACTGTAATCTTTCCACTATCCAAAGCAGAGAGAATGTCACTAAATACTTTCAGAAGAGTAGTTTCCATACTGTGGCAAGGGCGATATGCAGACTGTACATTGCTAAAAAGACTGTTTGAATTCAAATGAGATACAAGTTGAGTTAGAACAACCTTTTCTAAGATTTTTTATATCAAAGGGAGATTAGAAACTTGGCGGTAGTTCTTTAAATCGTTATGGTCCAGTGTTGGTTTCTTCAGCAGTGGCTTTACAATGGCAGTTTTGAAAAATGATGGGAAATCACCTGATGAGAGAGAGATATTAATAACATCAGTTAGTGAAGGCAATATTGGTTCTAAGCACTCAAGCAGCAGTGATGTCGGAATTGGATAAAGTTCACAAGACTTTGGTTCACTTTTCATCACGATTGTCCGTACTAAATCTATAGAAACAGGTTCAAATGCTCCTAATGGTTGTCGCTGAAATTCTGCATCATACCTGTATGGTGACGAATCAGTTGAAATTGTGCTGTCAAGCGAATCTCTAATGGTTTGAACTTTGTCATTGAAGAAATTTGCAAATTGGTCTGGTAGGTCTAGTGGAGAGAAGGTCGTTGGAAGTGGTGTACATATGTACCTTGATATTAGTTTGTTAGTTATCTCGAAGAGCTCTTTGCAGCTGGAACTCTCCGTGATCTTAAAACTGTAGTGGGATGATTTGGCTAAATGGACTATGTTTGTGACGTTCTTCTAAGCGGCTTCGTAGATTTGTTTATGATTAGTGAGTCTGGTGGAAAGCCAAAGCCTATCTGCTTTTCGGCAATGTCTTTTAGCAGTGCGAAGCTGGTCTCTAACACTGCTATACCAAGGAGAACACTTTTTTTTATTGATACTCTGCATTTGGTGGCTGGGGCATGTTTTTCAAGCAATAAAAGCAGGCAGTTATCAAGTTGTTCCGCTGTTGGATGTAAGAAAGTTGTTAGGTTTTCTTGGATGTCATGCATGAATTTGGTTCTATTTATCATACGGAGGTTTCTCTTAGAAGCAAATAGAGGTGGAGGGTTAGGGACTTATACGTCTAGATGGCATACAATGCAGAGGTGATCCGATGCAAGTTCGTGAGATACAAGAGTTGATTGCAGAATATTATCATCAGGTCTATAAGAAACAAGTCTAAAATGTGACCAAGTTTATGGGTAGGTTGGTTAACTGACTGTTTAAGATTGAAAACATGAATGGAATCTAGGAGTTTTGACGTGTTTGGTTTATCAGGACAGTCATAGTGAAAGTTGAAATCTCCAAGAATAATTAGGTTGCCACCTATCGAATTTCCATACTCTAGAAGATTTGGAAGCTGCTCCAAAAAGAGAGATTCAGTCAGCTTGATTTTTCTACTAGGAGGAGGACGGTAGAAACAGAAAAAAATGGACTGGCCTTTGTTCCAGTATGAGCGTTGTTTGGACTAGTTCAAATATAAACGAATTACTTTTTGTCTCCGAAATATGCACATTTTTAACGCTTTCCGTTTTAAAAGTAATACTTTATTTTTAATAGAATATTCAGAACCCGTCTGAGTAATACGAAATACGTATAGAAATGGTACTAAAAGCTGCCTCGCTTAGCGCTCATCATGTTAGTGTTAGGACTTATCGACCTGGTGTCAGTGTAATGTGACTGGTTGGGACACGATGCAACATGTCTCCGTCATGATGCCCCAGTGCTAAACATCACATTAAACAGTAACACTGCAGACATCATAGTGATATGACTGAACATCTCTTTAAGCTAAGTTAAAAATCTAAAACACGCAAACATAGAATACATAGAGAGAAAGGTCGTTTCTAAAAGTAACATGCTATCTTTGTCACATGTTACTTAAATGGCCATAATTATTAACCAGTCATGAAGTGCATGGGAATGTATGAATGATACACTAGATCACAAGACAGAAATTAGATGGTCGTCATTATAAGACCATACAATCTGTTACTGCTGATTCATACGTTTGGGCACGCAGTTGTTAGATATATTTAGATATGATGATAAGGAATTAGGCATATTTAAATTTGAAGTCAACAAATGGTATAGTGCACATATCCCATGTTACAGTTTATGATCCTAACAATGGAGCAATTGTTATTGGACTTTTATTTCTGAAAATCAGTTTTTGGTGCAAACTAAAATCTGTAATATATTAAATTGAGACAGCCGGAGTAGTCCCCAGATTTTAATATGTCGATTGTAAGATTGTGTATATACAACATAAACATATTTTTGGTAAAAAAAAAGTTTGTCTTGTACAAAGGCTTGCCAGCAGCCATGTTTCATTGACAGGAACTCTCATGAACACGGTGGTTATTCCTGGATTCTACTTCTACCGAATATACTGGCAGCCATGTATTACTATCCTGTGCTGAGACATGGCGTTAATCCTACCAAACGTTAAATAGAACAGCTAATTAGCAACACAAAATCGATGTCAGCGTAGACAACAGTATCAACAACAGTGGTTTGGGTGAAAAATATTGTTTCTGTCTGTCTGCGGTGGTATTGACAGTGGTAGTAACGAAGGAGGTAATGATGAGTATGGTGGTAGTTGTGATTATGGAAGATCTTAGTAGTAGATTGATATGAACCTTCTGTTTCCATTGCGGAAGGAAAACGTCAAGCTAAAAACAACAGACATCTTCGTTGGTATTCACAGGAAGTTCTGGATGTCATATTAGCAATCCATACATATATGGCTGTACATTTATTGGTAACCCAGTCTATCAACGTTGTTTGCCCAACATGTGTGATGCGTTTGAAAGTCTGATGATGGGTGTATTAATAAATGGAATTGATTCAGCGCGATAGGTACATATTTCTCAAGATTTGTGAAGTATGTTGATTTCTTTTGATAAAGACGCATATATTAGTGTTAGAGTTTCAACTTGTGAAACAATGTTGTCCGAACTAAAAAATTTTGCAAAACCAACATTGATCTCAATTTTAAGTCGGTACCAAGCGATGGTACAAAACTTTGTTAAGAACTCGTCATCTTTTTGTATATGTATCTGTGAATGACGCTCCCATAACCAGTTGTAACAAAATTCTACAAATTGACAAGATTCAGGCGACACAGACATCCAAGTCACAAGCTGACATAAAGACTAATCAATAAGTCAATTGTGTAGTACGATACTTACTGAAACTGCTTGTGCATTTTGAGGAAATTACTTTAAGTTTTGAAGCCACTCTTACATCCGGAAAGCTAAACAATAAATAAATGTGCCCGACGCTAAATTTGAGAATGAGAAACGTTAGAAAAGCTATATACATGTGGTTCAACTATCAGTCAAGTATCGTTCGAGTCATAATAACAGTGAAATCCACATTACAACGGCCGGGACGCCGAGCTGGCATATATAGATGATGTTCACTGTTAGTGCACATCATAAACGTGTTGGCAACCTTCTGACGTTAATAAAAGTAGGGTACTCAGAAACTCACACTTTCACGTTCTATAACGTTTAAAACAAAGACAATCACATGTGATCCAGAATTAACAAAATGAAGATAGATTAAAGTCAACAATAGTTGATAAAGCAAAATCCTGAGAGATTCTCGAATTATGGAATTGTGGACTTTCATACATAGAGCAAGATTTCTGATATTCATAACTGAACTTTGCTTTCTAAATATTTCTGTTAAACCGCGGAAAAACTAAACTTCTTGCAAAAATGCCTCACTATTTGTTTCCTTTTCTGCCTATAATGAACTTGTTACTGGTATAGGTCATACAGAAAATCCATGCCTTTTTGTGTCTTTTTTTAACATTTAGGTTTCTTGGAACAGTATATATTTTTTCTAATTTAAATAAATGAAGAAAATATGTTGATTGCAACAAAAACAAAACTTGTATCTCCGATAATCACATATGACATAATTTGCTCATTTATTCTTAAAGTTACTTTAAAGTTACTTTCAGCCGGTCCATTTGTATTGTGAAATGTTTGATCCGTATAGTATTTTACTGACTCTATCTTGGGGATCAACGTTCCCTCTAAGGCATGTACACTAGTGAGCGCCGAGCAAAGGCCCCTGAGCAGACAGCACAATCTATGAGCAATTTTTTTTACGGAACTTGTAACCTCAGGCAGGGTGCATCAAAGTGTTCACGTGTCACGATCCCCCACCCCAAAAAAGGGTTTTACCGAGATAACCTTAACATTCCTACAGGTAGACTTTAAAAGAGTAGTAGTAGTAGTAGTAGTAGCAGTAGTAGTAGAAGTAGTAGGGTCAGTAGTACTAGTTAGTAGTAGTAGTAGTAGTAGGGTGCATCAAAGTGTTCACGTGTCACGATCCCCCACCCCAAAAAAGGGTTTTACCGAGATAACCTTAACATTCCTACAGGTAGATTTTAAAAGAGTAGTAGTAGTAGTAGTAGTAGTAGTAGTAGTAGTAGTAAGGTCAGTAGTACTAGTTAGTAGTAGTAGTAGTACTAGTAGTAGCTAACATCACTGATAATTATTACATTAAACTAAAAGTATTATGCCATTACTTGAAAACTTGAAATTATTGTAATAAAAAATTAAATAAAGTAGTAGTCTAAAATACTTTGAAAGTTTAAATAAAATAAGTCAAGATTGTTTTTATTTTTATTAGACCTAGTACTGATAGAAAACTAAAGACTTTATAATAATGTCAATCCTTTGTATGTGTCTTGTGTTTTTATGACTTTTCCAAAAAAGATAAACAGCTTCCTTACCAATGTTCTGTTGACTTGTTAAATTAAACTTTATCCTCATGAACATGTCCAAATGATCTGCTTCCAGTCTGTTGCGGGATTTCATCAAAGTGAATCCTTGGTCTGCATCGGCACTGGAGGCTTGAAACGTGCCACAGATATCAAGCAATGTTACAAGGTTTGAAAACTTATCTTCTGCCAATCCATAGCTAATTGCATCTGAGAATGTTTTAAATGTCTCAGATTTTATTTTTTCATTTAATTTAAATTTGAACTCGTTATATTCCTTGATCAATATATTCTTTGTATCATCGCCATTTTTTTCTTCTCAGAAAATGATTGTAATTGACACACACATTCAATAGCTCTTGATTTCCAAATTGAAAGTCTGTTAGAATTGATTGTGAATCAAATGTAACCCATTCCGCTACTTCTATTTCAAGGAATCTCTCTTGCAAATGAATGAAAAATCGCTGAAATAATTTAAGAATTGCAGCTGTATCAATATCAACAAATTGATTCTTTGAAAGCAATTCTACCACTTCGTCACTCTAATTTATTTTTTGTGCTTAATACGAGAAATCAAAATAATTATCTCGCGCAGAATACATTTAGCTGCGCAAAGACATCAAACAAGCTTAGCGGAACATTGCTTAGGACCGGTTTGCTTTGTATACTTGCACTGTCTTTTTTGTTAAAGATAATATATCATATTATATGCTTTGAGGTTTAAATATTTCTTTGAAACTATTACGTTATTTATCATCGATATCGTGTGATTAATTGAAGAAAATCAAGTTTATCGTTTATAAATAACCGCTGGTGGGTAAATTGGAATGCATTAGCTACACAAACCTTTTTCAAATATTGAATCAGTCCGTATTGGATGAGAATGAACCGTTTCACTGGACAAAAGTCAGCGGTGAAGAGATCTTTACGAGATTGGTCAATTTTGTCATTTTAAGAAAATAATATTTCCAACATTTTTTTAAAACACGAATTCACAGTTGATCTATTTGTGTCATAAGATAAATATATTTATATGCTAGTTATCCATCCTTCCACCCATCCATCCACCCATCCATTCATCCATCCATCCATCCATCCATCCATCCATCCATCCATCCATCCATCCATCCATCTATCTATCTATCTATCTATCTATCTATCTATCTATCTATCTATCTATCTATCTATCTATCTATCTATCTATCTATCTATCTATCAACACATTAGTTGTTTGTTTGTGCAAAATATGATCAGCATTTGTACACTGTTATGTGTGAGAACATAAACCAATGCACGACTCTGGAAACTATAATTGCAGCAATAAAAACAACGACCAATAATATATAGCACCAATAAAAGCATGATAAGTATCTTGACCATAATAGTCATCATCAAGTTAGAATCTTATTCCGTATTATGTTCGTCTTCAATGTGATTCGTACAGTAAGGAGGGTTTCTTTGAGCTCGTCCATTTTCTGTTAAATAATATAGACTAGGGACATTCCGCGTTTTGTCGAATACAAATTTTAAAGAAAAGGATATACCATTAAAAGATAAAATCTATATTACACAGATCTCTAAATGCTAATCTCTTAATACATTAGAAATTAAAGCAATAATTAATAAAACGTTCTAGGAACATACTATTAATAATTATTTCTTAGTTCATCAAGATATTACATTTTAAAATATCAACAACAAAACTTTATTGCTCAAAGTTAGCATTTTTGTTCTACATCATCACTACCATTCCATGTTCCAACATCAAACATCACAGAAAAACATTAAACATACTTATAATTCGATACGATATTGGTAAGAATATTTTCTAAATTTTAAAATCCTTGTGTTATATATTGTTACGTGCTTAGGCTCGAATAAGCAGCAACACAGAAAGAGTGAAAACTAACAAGCTTGTAAACCTTTAACAATGATTTTTATTAAGTACAATTATTTTCATAAAATAAATAAACTTACGGTTTTAGAGAATCAAATCCAACATATATAGAATTCACAAAATAATCCACTAATAAAATTGCAAGTCCTGATAAATAAATGTTCTAATAGTTCCAGGTTCGAATCTTGACGATGTAATCCAAAATGGCTGACAATGTCACGTGATGCAGTTCTTGTTTTAATATCATCCAGATGAAATTATGAAACATATGTCCTTTTCCAGATAATTCTTCTTTCTTCAATGAATTGACACAAAGTCCAAAACCAGATAACACACAAACATGAAATACACAACTTAATAATAATAAAGCCCAAACATCTACTGATTTGTTCTATCCCAAACAACAGTTCTTATACTTGTTTTCTAAATAAACAAGTGATCACGTGATTTTCTAGAAATTGATAGAAATTCATGGAAGGTCACAGAAAGAGACTGCCTTCACAAAAATCATATACTCTAGATATTTCCTATCCCTAAGAACTAAAAATAAAATGTTGTCCTTGAAATTAACCAATAGTGTTAGAGACTTGTTGACAATGTCCAAAGCAAGGTCAGGAATTAGATCCACAAGCCAAGGTCAAAACTTGTTTACAATTAGAGTGTAGGTCAGCCTAAACTTTCTAGAATAATTTCCCAAATGATGAATATTAAACCCTAAATAACAAATTTGGATTTAACAATTAAAAAAAAAATAAATTTAAATCCAATAGCCGTAACACCTTCCCCCATAAAATAAAAAGAAAGGTTTATATGATAAAACTTTCTTTCTATCACAAACCAATTTACATCTGAGGTTAAAAGAACTAGCATAAATTACACAATATAATGAATTATTATACACGGGAAAGAGTGTCTGCAATTATATTATCAAGAAATAGCCTCAACCTTTTAACTTGTCCATGTCCCACTAAATGTCCTAAGAAAGCTACTCTAGCAAGGCAGAACTCACTTTTAAATAAATTAACAGTCAGACACGCATTAGTGAGTCTATCAAAGAATTTTCTAATTGTTGCTAGATGTTCTTTCCAGGTGTCGTTGTAGATGATGACGTCACAAATCTCTAGACCAGAGATGAACATTTTTATGAGACGTTGAAATGGACTTTCTTTATATTGGTAGAGTCCTTTTAGAGTCGCAATGTTGAGTTTTCCTTTGCTCTTTCCATAGTGGAATCTGCCAAAATCCTTTCAGAAGGTCAAAATTTGGTGACGTACTTGGCATTCCCAATTTTATCAATAGAATAGTCAATTCTTGTTAATGGGAATGAATCTGTTTTTGTCACTCTGTTCACCTTCCTATAATCAGTGCACATACGGAGAGTTTTTATCTGGTTTAGGAACAAGTATGCATAGTGAACTCCAATCACTTTTACTGGGCTTGATAAAATCATTCTTCAGCAAATACTGAATTTCCTTTTTCAAGTATTCCTGTTTGAGTGGACTCATCCCAATTAATGAATATTAAACCCTAAATGACAAAGTTGGATTTAACAATTAAAAAATAAATAAATTTAAATCCAATAGCCGTAACAATATGCTGTCAAAAATGAAGATACTCGTCTTTAGTACTCTGTATATGACGATTAGAAAGTCACCTGCACTATAAAATACATACGCAATTTCAAGAAAAACCTATTAAGATTTTGAATTGTTTAGTTGTTGCCTATTTTTTAGTTGTTGCTCTGTCTGACCCTGTTGTCTGTTTTTAAATAATCTCAGACATATAGGGCTGCAAAGATTGAAAAGCATCACATTTTTAGTTCTCTGAGCTATATTTCAATGTCAGACTCCAGTCCAACATACCTATCCAGCCTCACCCATGTGTATACACCAGCTAGATCCTTACGCTCTTCTTCTGATAATCGCATACTCAATGTTCCCAAGGTGTAAACAAAATCATATGGACAACGTTCGTTTGTGTACCAGGGCCCGGGAACGTGGAAAGAATTACCCATTGAAATTAGACACAAAGACAAAGTGGTCCCTTTTAAGAGTGCTCTCAATACTCGCCTGTTTCGACTGCAGGGACAAGCTTAGCGACCTAATCATTTTTTGTATCTTATGTTTTCAGCATGTTTTTATATTTTCCAATTTCATTGTTTGTGTCATTTGTTGTTCTGTAGTGTAGTCATATCATAATTGATGGTGTAAAGCGCTTAGAGCTTCGAAAGATTAGGCGCTATACAAAGTCCTCGTTATTACTACTACTACTACTACTACTACTACTACTACTACTAATAATAATAATAATAATAATAATAATAATAATAATAATATGTTAATGGTCAAATACAATTTAGATATGGGCAACTTCTATCATAAAATACCGAGATAGAAAAAAACTGTAGATGAAAAGATGAAGTAGAAAACAGTGAAGTCTTGCAGGAGTGCAGTCGAATTCATCCCCAGAGCCTAAACAATTTTAAGATATCATTCAACTGCATGACTGAAAGATGCATGACATGTTACAATCAATGCTTGACGTATATAATAACAAAGGTTTAGGAACCTCGTATACATGACACTAGAATTGTTTCAATTGATTTAAACAATATATACATTCCTATAGATATGGTGCATACCAACTTTTAATTAACGAGAGGTCAATACTAGTTAGGTTATTAGTATCTCTTTGTGTTTCCCAACCTTATGTCAATATATTTCACCTTGTGCAATAATGGACGGACGAACAGACTGGTGGAAAAATTTAATCCATCTAGTCTTTTTCCGAAACGTTATGTACAAAAAAATAATACACATTTCGTACCCTATATAAAAACCTATACCTCTTTTACAGAGCGAAACTTTGGAAATAACAACAACAACAACAATTTCGTGCCATCGAAACACTATGCCACTATGCCATCGAAACACTATGCCATCGACACACTATGCCATTGAAACACTATGTCATCGAGCTGGCGCTAAATCTAATTATAGTTAGATTTGTTACGGCAGCAAGGGCTAGAATAGCATTGATCTCCTCGTTGGAAAAGACATCCAAGAAATTTGGCTTGATTTACTAGATTTCTGGAGAAAATGAAGAAAGATAAAATAAAACGTAGCTCATATTAACATGAATTATTTATTCGTTATTAAAAACATGTGTGCATATAATGCAGACGAGGTCTCGTCACACGCCAACATTCCATGTCTGAAAAATGACAAGATTTTCTATTTCAATTACTAGTATGTAATGGAGTGTGACAACTTCATTTCAAATATCTGATATATCTACCTGGAAGGCATTATCGAGTATCGCAATGAAACAAAGGAACCATTTCACCTTATTAGGTTAATAGCAAGTATAGGTTAACGGTTACAAGAGCTTGCCTTTCTTTGTGTTTTGACTTGAAGTTTAACTCTCAATGTTACAACATTGTGCCTTTGTGGTTATCACATGATTGTATACATTTTTGTTAAAGTATCTTTTACCAACATAAATATTCTAGTTTTGAAAAGAAATATTTTAAGTCTATTCAGGTGCCACAATTTAGGAACGAAGGAATCATGTTTTAGTGCAAATACAATCTAACTTTCATTTCCCAACAATAAATACGAGTGGCTTAGAAGTTGACCAACTTAAGCAATGAAGTGTATATTACAATTTAGATACATGTTCTTCTATATACAATCTTCTGAATTAAAGGTTTATAAATCTAACCGACATTGTCGAGACTTCCAGACTCTCTATACATCAATAATACCGACCCAAGAGGGAAACTACACTTAATAAAATATGATAAATACTTAGTCATATTTGAATGTATCCTACCAGCTTATGCAATCATCAGTATTAGAATATAACAGACGGTAAAGCAGTACACATTATCACATGCAACTACCTTCGACATGACGAAATAGTTATACCGTAATCGAAACAAACATCTCTTACGTCAGCAACACGAGATATGGATTGCAATTCGTTTATGTATATGGTCTTACATACATCGTTCCGTAATATAGCAATGTCAGTATCTACAATTTTTGTCAAATTAACACAATGAGTTTAACAACGTACAACACTTAATTAGTACTGCATATATTAAAATCATCTTTTGGATTACATACACAATAGTAATATCTCCTCGTGGTGATGGCGACTTACTAGTTCAGTGCATTACGGAATCTGCAAAATACTTGTTGATTGGCAAAATTTTGTGGCAGAAGAGTTTAGATCTCTTAATCGTTTTCGTTAATCGTAGCTGTTGGATATAGAATCATTTTCCTTCACATTCGACAAAAATTGTCCAGTCGGAACACAATTTGTCAGTATTCTTTATTTAATGACATCCATTTAGTGTTATCCTTAAAGTTTTCTCGAATATATATTTTATGAGATAAAGAAATACGTACAAATTATGCCGACATATTTAAATAAGACAGTTCAAAGAAAGGTTATTTCAATACGTTCTTTATCGCAGTCGCTTTTTGAAAACAAGTGTTGACGAAAACGATAACACGTTTGAAACATGAATGTAAAGCAAATTGTTACATAAAAATAAGAACAAATATTTAAGTCCTGAGTTTACAACGAAGTTCGAAAAGAGACAGACACACAAGCAGACAGACAGACAGAGAAGCAGTGTTATGTCTACTGACCGCAGGTTGAATTGGTCGGCCTATGCATGAAGCGGGTACACTAAATACAGATCTGTCCCTGATGCCAGGTGAAATGTTCACGAAATTCAGTACCTCCATATATCTTGCTGAAAAAACACTATATTATAGATATGGAAAAATCGATCAAAAATAAATAAATAAATATGTAGTCACCCGATATTTATATAGACCAACATGTGTTTATCTTCATACCATTTAATTCAGAAACTTGGAGAAAATGTTCATGTTTAAAGAAAGAGGAATCACGTCAAAATACGTCCGCCGCATGAATTGGGAGGAGATGTGAATAATTCCATCAACATTATCTCCTATGATGTTTGCAATAATCTCGTATTCTTTGACCCGAAATATTTTCAATCGTTTCATGGTCGTGAAGTGTAAAATCTCTATTAACGTCTTATATGAAATAATTAAATTTTCAAAGGTAAAGTAAAATAAAAACTGTTTTAGGTCATTTTTTTGTACAAACAAAAGCATATGGTAAGTGGTTATTTTGTCTCAAAATTTTGTTCCGCTCAAGTTGGGTAGTAGTGACTTCTTTTTATAAGGACACATTTATTTGGACAACTGTAGACACTCAAACATGAGGCAAATTTATACATGCGGCAAAGTACACAATGTACAGTTAGTTACACTTGATTAAAAATGCATCAGATCTAGTGGGGAAACGATACAAAACACAATACTTCTGTATCACAGAATCCAGTCATGGCGCTAATCTCATGCATCAATTTCTCTGTGTTTTGCTGTTACGATATGGGCTGTCCTTCTGTTTCTAATATTCAATACATGAGAATTTTTAAAATTAAACTCTCTCGGTTTCAAGTCTACAATGCATACATATGAAACCGTACATGAAGAATTGTGTGACGTTACAAAAAGAAAGTGGGATTCCACGAACTTGCAAAATGTATTAAAGTAATGATCACTTTTTCGACAAAAGTAATGTAAAGGTGAACGTTTAGTATTTATTTGTTATACGTTTCAAACTTTTCTGTTGTAAGTTTGTATGATAGTATTTACATGCAAAATATGATTAAACAAACATACCTCCAGGAGCTTTGAAATTAGCCAAGATAACCTCGGTGACGGGTACACATGTATCACTAGTAACGGTGAAGTATACCTCCACACCGTTGATCATGAAGTTACAGGAAATAACGTCCATAGATGCAACGGAGGGAAGACCAAAGTGGATATTGGAAACAACAGTAGCATTATCTGGAGGGAAAAAAATGCATAAAACATGAGAAATTGTTTTTGCCGGATGTTCTTCCACCTGTCCATTGAGTATCCCTACTATTGTATAGTCCATAGTTGATATATCGGAATACTATGTTCATCATAATCATGTTAAATGTCCCTAAATTATATCTAACTCATAGACCTCATTTTAAACATTTCAGGAGAATCTTTGCTACCAAAAACGTAAACGTCCACGAACGCGCAGAAAATAGTCCTCGTATTTTTGCGTACAAAGATCGATAATACATCATACATCGGATATTTCTGAGTAGTAAAATGTGGATCACTCGAATCGGAGGAATTATCTTTTTATTTTGATGCTATTTATTTTGTGTGGATTTGAAAATTATGAGTAAAATACATTGACGAGTTTATGAGCGGTACATATAGAATGTTCTAATATTGTCTAAATTTATGCATCCACACAAATATTCCCCAAAGTCCTAATGCCAAAAATTACCTGATATCTGATTATATTAATAACATTAGTGCCAAAAGGCAAAATAGTTTTGCTAGTCCCTGATTGGAAACAAAATCAGCTTACGTTACATGGAAACAACATAATTATATCTTGATTTTGTTAAAATCATCTTTGTGCTTCTAAAGCACACATTAACTGCAACCCACGCGTTTAAAGTCAACGAATCTCAATCTTATAAAATTTTTAAAAACTAATTTATAAGTAGCACGAAAATCTAATACGACCATCTTCACATCATTCAAGCATAATTTCAAAAGCTTATTTATTTGTGTCGAGTTGATTTTGCGCACCATCCTAACAAGATTTTTCCACAAAAGCTCCAAGCCTTAAATATTTTATCAGAAACACTGAAATATGGCCTTAACGACTGAATTATATAGTCCGGTCTTCTGTATACGAATATAAAACATGCCAAATAAACATAATTATGTCAATTGTTATGTGTGCAATTAAGCAAACAAGGTTTTCTTTACCAAAAGATCGTAACAAAATACAATTTAAACTTTCGAAGCATTTTTCTTCGCAAGTGAAATAAATCAAACCGCTGTAACGTCTTACAGGTCTTATCAAGTCAACTACATGCAAATGCGAGCACTGCAGGAGTTGTGTGTCACGCGAGAGAGAGAGAGAGAGAGAGAGAGAGAGAGAGAGAGAGAGAGAGAGAAAAAAAAGATTGTCTTAAACATCAACAACGAATGAACGAAGGCTTACATTCTTCTTTCAAGAATAGGAAAGGTACTGAATAATCATTGACACTGGATAGAAAGATAATTAGCAGCAGAGGGGGCGAATCAGACAAGAGATTTTGCGTCAACGAGGTTTCCTGCTCGTAAATATTTTATAGAAGCGTCTATTTGACAAACTGAGACTCTGTCGAAAATGCTTGATAGAAGGGTCTATTTGACAAACTGAGGCTTCCACGTAAATCGAAAAAAAAATGTCGATTCGGTAAACTGAGGCTTTCTCGAACATGTTTAATAGAAGTGTCGATTTGACAAGCTGAGGTTTCTATTTGGTAAGAAAAAAGACGCCAATTTTCTTCGCTTCCCTCTGCTGTTATGGGTTAACAATTCAATTACGATGAAAATCACTACGACTTTACAAACAGACTGATTTGTAAAACCTCACCTCGTAAATCAATTAGATTATTAGACTGATCAGTGAGTTTTAAATTAATTCTCGTCAGTGAATCATTATGACATCGCATATAGACTGGATTAGTTGGATGCTCAATAATTAGAAATCCTGGAGGAGCTGTTGGTGCAAATGAATACAAAATATATCCCTGCTGAGCTTGATTTGATCGCTCGAGATTTATTTGATAGCTTCCTTCGATAACATCACATACTAAATTTAATGCTATCACCGAGGATATATTGACGTTTTGAGGAGCAATATGCCTACCACCTCCGTCTGGGTCATTATTATATCTCAGGATGGTTGTTTGTTGTTCTGTTAATTTTTTTCCATGCATCGTTGATTTTTTTGAAACCTTCATCGATGGCATCATTGAGAGATTTTTGTAGTTCTGAGATGTTATATCCGTGTAGTTTGAACGCGGAAATATCTTCTACGCGTGTATTATATACTGTCGCAAGCTCCGTTCTCGTTTTAGGATTACTGTCACCTAATACCTCTTGAATAATTTGTGAATGAAATCTTTCCATGTCATTGATGATTTTGTTACATGTTTCTACGACGCTAATAAATTCATCTCGGGTGAGAATGCCGGATTTCAGAGATATTAACAACAGCGAAATGTCGTTATTGAACGCTGTGAAAATTTCAGTGATTTTATCTCGTTGAGTTGTGAAGTATCTTCGGTTGCGGTCGTCTATCATTCCAGGTGAAAAAATTCAACCTATTGTAACCACTATAGCTTTTTATTGGATTATCAGATTTTATTCTGTCGGTGATATAATCAGATTTTTGTGGTTCGGGTGGTATGTTAACTTGTCGAGGTGGGATTTCAGGCCATCCCAGTATTGTTCTTATAGAACTCTGATAGATATCTACGACATAACTTGGTGAGTTTATCTCAATCGCGGATGATAATGTCGGCTCGTGGACTGTTATAGCGATTTTCGATTCTGCTCCAGTAATGGATTTTATTCTACGCGCTAATTCAGCATCGATTTGTTCAATTTGGTACGACCCAGATGGTATCGAAACGACGTTCCAGTCTGGAGTCCCGTCTTCGCGATTCTTATTCGCAAATACCAAGGAATTATTCGGTTGTTGACCGCCAAATGCTACCGACCTAATATTAGGCCAACTGTGATACACTCGTAGTTTCGCCAACGCGATTTCCTTCACGGGAATCGGAATAGGGAAATTCACACTGAATTCAGGATTCGTTGATGTTATTGAGATCATGCTGGTTTTCACCGGTTCGGTATTTTCTACTATTCGTTGAAGTAGTTCCTGCGGTGTTGTAATTGTTATTATATTCATGTTGTATTTCTAATTTTGATATCGCGGAATCATAAATATGATATAAATCGCAAATGATCCGTGTTGGATCGTGTATACTACGTTATTGGTTTTCTCATGAGGAATTTTTGTTTTTTTCAATGATTGTTATCATCCTCGGAAAATCAGTTTTGATTGCCTCGATGAAGATTTTCGTCTCATCGATGGATTTTTTAATATCAGGGAGTTTTATTTCAATTTTATCCAACGCGGTTCCAATAAATTTATCAATGATATTTTTACGAAAAACTGAAAACTGTTTTCCGTGCTCTTCAATTTTAGATTGAAGTGATGCTAATTCCAACATAGAAGATTTTATTTCTGCGAGCTTCGGTGATGTTACCGCTGGTTCGCCGAAGAAAGCCATAATTGATTTTAATTCATCGTTGACAGTTCTGATATTGTCCATAGAGAATTCGGTGATGTTGTCGCTGGATCACCAAAAACATTTTGTATGAATTTTAACTCATTGTTGAGAATTTTTAATTTATCCGTAATCGTCGAAACGAGTATGCCTGGCTTGAGTTTACCCTGATCGGAAAATAACGCAACGGTGTTCTCGATTGCGTCTCGTTGTTTAACTAAAATATCATCCAGAGAAACATTACTAATTTTCAATTTACCCTGACGATCTTGAAATACAACTATTTCCCCGGGGTCAACACTTGCTAAATTCAACGTCTCAGCTATTTCATCTTCGATTATTTTTTTTATATCACCGGTTGCAGATATTTCTGTGGTTGGTTTCTTCAGCGCTGATAAAGGTCTCCCCCAAATATCAATCATGTTATTTTATATAATCTCTCTCTAAAATCGTTTCGTTGACGACTTCGTCGTTACCAGCGACTACTAGTGTATTCATTTACGACAATATGTGGTGGTTTTCCAGATGTTGAAAAAACGTTAAGGACATTTAATACTTCGCTGCCGCATATTGGTGGGTCATTCATTTGTTGTGTTGGTAGCGTAGAATACCAAGTCTTCATTGGAAAAGTTTTTAAGCGGTTTATATAACGCATAAATTCCTTCGGCGGCGCTAATCCATATGAATCGAAATAAACAATTGCACGTGGATCAATCGCGTATGCAACCCAATGGGTTCCGGGTACGGTGCTGTTATCGAGATTAATGATGCCAGTTTCAACGCTGTTGGGTTGTGTCGGTAACTGATCTTTCATAAAGACACCTCTGAAGTTTTTAATCGCGAGTGTTTTACCAGCATCGAGTAGATCAAAATTGGACATAGGAACTATAGGTTCCTCAGTCAAAGACTCTTCAATCAAAGACTCTACAACCATCGGTTTGGAAATAGAAGATTTCTGAGTTAATTAACCGTTCCCGGTAGTCTTAGACCTTTTCCGCTGTACCATGAATACGGGGTTCCTGGCAGTCTTAGACCCTTTCCCTTATTTTTTTTATATCCCTGTCCAGTTGCTTTCTTTAATGCCATTCCTGACGCGGTACCAACGGTTCCTAGCGCCGCCGCTTTAGCCACCGCTGGGGCCGCTGCCGAAATCAACGCTGGTAACGCAGCTAACAGCGGAAATATACCGCCGGTTTTAATCATGTCGCTGATCCCAGCTACAGAGAGTGTGATCTGAACGCCTTTTTTATCCTTGAACGCATCATTGAAGTGTTTTACTTGACGAGTTGTCAGCGATAATTTATTCGCCCCGCCAGTCATCTGATTGGGTTTCAGTGTTATTGTGGTTCCGCATTTTTTAGCTGATTCCGATTGCAATTTCTTGAGTTGACCGTGAGTTAACGCAACACTAATATGATTGTATTTCATTATACAATGACAGATTGATCTAATTGTTACATGTTTTCTACTGGTGCATCAATTACTCTCATTCTTCCGCCAACACCTTCAAGTAGCATTGATTTATCGCTGAGAATGACAGCAACCGCTCTATAACCAACACCGCCAGGGGCTACACGAGCTCTAAAGTGTATATCAACGACGGATTGTCTTGTCAAATCAAGATGTTCGAGCGAAAAGTAATAGATCGGATACAGATTTTTAAAATCCAACTGTGATATTTGCAGACCAGTATCGACGCTTTGATCGCGCGCCATATATGTCAACATACGATGATACACACGTGCTATTTAGTTGGTATCGTAATTCAGTTGTATATCCTCGGAGGGTTCCTGTTGTCCGTTTATTCTCAGCGAGACGTCAGTAACACTTAATCGATCAAATATCATATGGCTGCGTTCTTGACTGTTTAGTCGATTTCTATTCTGTAGCGTAACAAATATATGACGCGGAGCTGAAACGCCCTGTTTTGATGCTAGGTTCCACGTAAATGTACCATCAACATCAGAATCCTTGGTATCTGTACTCGTTGTTAGCCAACTCAGCAACGATTTTCCTCCTTGATCCATAAATGATAGTAGCCGCCCTTCTGTTGTGATTGATGGAGTCAGTACTGGCATCCACAATGATAGTTTTGTTAAAATAACTTTACCAGCAGCAACCCCAGCACCGCGCCAGATTGCATCATTGTCGGTACCCTTTCTCACGAGTACAACTGTATGCTTCGCTCCATAAATAACTTTTCGGACGTTTCTACAGAATCCAAATATATGATGTAGTGGAATCGCGCATGAAAACTGTCGACGCGGCCTCTTCAACGTTGATACGCGTGTTGGAAATCCTAAGTTGTAATTGAGATCAACGCTTTTTATGATATCAAACGCCTCAGTTGGTCTTGCTTCGTGTTCCGGACTAACTGGTTGATCAGCATCGACTGGAACAGCTGGTCTTGCTCGTAATTTAAAATACTGAATGTGATCAGCGTTATCAGTGATATCCTTAGAGAACATCATAGATGGACCAGCTGATCTTGTATAATCATCGGAATATCTCGCTAACCCGTTTATTGTTGTGGCAAGATCAACCTCACGGTCAATAGATTCAATTTCTCTTCCATCAATGAGATATCTTGCACTTTCAAAAAACGCCATGATACCATTATTGACAAAACCAACTCTGACATTTGGGTCATCTGCGTAAGGTGGATTATTATGATCAGCATCATCTGTTACAGGTTCTCCTTCCACTTCGATAAATGCTTCACAAGGCAAAAAGTATTTACTGGTATCATGAACTTGAAGTTCAATTCTTGATCGGAGATCTGGTTGTACTGCATGATAAGAATAGAATTGATAATCACGTACAGAATCATCCTTGAGCACTGGGGCGTCCATATCAAACGCTGTATCAGGTGACCGTTTGAACATTTTATTCTATATTCATTGATCTAAATCATCGTCGACGTCGTCGTGGTTTTTTTAAGCCACTTCCCGCTATCATATTTGCGGTTATGTTATCCTGGTCACTTGCAGTCAACGACGGAGTCATCAGCGACGCTAGTTTTTGATCTACTGCGTTATTTATAATTTTACTAACACTCGCAGGCATATCCGCTGTAGATGGCAGTGGTCCCAATTGTGGTGTTGAAAATCCTTTGGATTTTTGCCGCCGAACTAGCGCTATTAGTTTATCTTTCGCGGCTGAAAATACTTTTCCGGCAAGATCTCCAACAGCACTAATACCCTTATCACGAATAACATCAATGGCTTTCATTGGTAATTGTTTTGCTAGCGGCGCCACTTTTGGAGCCATTCTTGCAAATAAACTTGCAATTGTATCACCGAGACCATCACCATAGTACGCGTTATAAACTGGAAATCGTGAATTAACTACATAGACGCTGGTTGGTTTATCATGATTGTAGTGTATGATCATCTTATTTAAATGATATTTATCTAATCAGTGATTCATCACCGATGACTTAGTCGCTTTAATAATCACTAGGATTTTCCACTAACTCGTTAATGAAATCTCGATATGTTTTGATACCCATGATACCACCTTGAAATAACCGCATGCAGATATCAGCTGCTTCATTAATTACTTCCGGTGAGTTATTTCCAGCTCGTTTTCCTCCGATGAGAACTTCTAATCCTGCTATATCACCAAGAACATTACCAGGACAACTAACTAGACCACTACCTGAAATTCCACTGGAATCTCTTCGAGATTTAGAAAATCCCTCCCCGCTACTATAACCAGCTGCTGCATCCATTTTTTCTAAATCCGTTTCTTGTAAATAACTAAGATCATTTTCATCATCTTCATCTCGATCAGATGGTATATACAATGGTCCAAGCGAATCTTGGGGTGGTAGTTGTTGTTGAGGTTCTTCTTGTTTTTTAGGCGAGAAAGATATTTTCTTTAAAGGTTGTTGTCGCTTTCTTTGTAATTTTTGCGGTTTTTGTTGTTGTTTTAGTTCTTGATACTGTTTATTCACTTGACTCACTGCATTGATATATTTAATGTATAATGCACTATCCGTCTTAATTTGACTTGTTTTAGTTTTAATTTTGTAGAATACATCAGCCCAATGATTTATACTTCTAATATATTTATGATGTTCTGGTTTCAACATTTTTTTTCTGTTTTCATAAGTCGTAACAACAAGCGCAGGATTTTTTGCTGGATCAGTCTCAACAATTGCTGCTAACCCTTTCTCGTTAAATCTCGCGCGTAAATCATCTACTGTTCTTTTGATTCAGGTGGTTCACTAACATCACCGTGGAGTTTTTGTACAGCTTATTTTGTTTGTTCAGTTTCCGCTGATATTTCTTCAAGTTCACCAATAAGAGGTTTTTCTTCTCTTTTTTCCCCCGTCTCGGGAACATCCCCCCATATAGCACGCTCAGTAGCTGATATTACCCACTTCGTTGCTGTGGTTATTGGTTTAAACAACTCTTCAGATCCCGCAGCAAAATCAGTTTGTAAACTCTGTCTAGCTTGCAGTTTATTCCTGACAGAATCACGGATTGGTATATACTTTTTGATCGCGACCAGTCTCTCACGAGTCAATCGGGTCGTTAATGCTTCATTAACCATTATTGAAATCGTAAACAATTTTCCAATTAATGTACGCAGAGATTTCAATCTAAATGCGGTGATTTTGTCACCTGAAAATAATTTCTGATGGAAAAAGTCTACGAGAAATCCCATGCAAAATTGACCATTTGACCCTACTGAAACCGCTTAAAATCAGTCAAAAACGACCAAAATCAGTCAAAATAAAAAAATATTTTACTATGAAAATTTATTTCAGTAATAAAAAATATTTTACTACGAAATTTTACAACTTCGTTGTAGTAAAACACTTATGATACCGTCCATGGATTATTCATACATGTTTGTAGTAAGAATTTTAACAGAAGTATTTTACTAACAATTATCCGAAAGGGGTTTCTCATTTTGTTCAATTAACAATCTTATATTTCTGATTTTTGAATTAATCGTCCTTTTTATTTAGTATTCCTTCCCTAATTCCTTTCTTATTTTTTACACGATAGTAAATAACGGAACAAACTTACTGACGTCGTCACAACATAGAAGGGAGTCATGGATAGAATTCTGAATTTGTTTTATTAGCGCATATTTTTTGGGTAGTACATACTTGTTATTGTTAGCGCCGTATTCAATATCCTGGAAGTTGGACATAATTTGATCGCAGTTTAAACCATCAGATGTGTAAATCCCCTGAGATTTCAAATTTAAAATTTCGGTTATGACCTCATTGATATTTTCAGAATTCATATTATTGATAATTATACACCTCTAATATGAAAAATATATTTCTCAGAGATGGACGTCTATGCATAAAAGAATTTAATTTTTTGTCCGGTCTTTTTTTAAATCGCAGATCGATAAATCCCCTCTGCAACGCATTGAACAGAAGGTGGACAAATATCGAAATACTTACCGGCCTTAGCTATTGATTGAAATACTATTTCCTCGTTATTTGTTGTATTAATAGATCTTACAGGTCTCGCTTTTTTCGCGTATTGTCCAGTTTTTCCTCGTTTCAAATTTTCACTTTGTGTAACAGCCTGCATATTTGATAAAGAATTGTTCTTAGGATTGGAATCAATATGATCGATAACAAAACCATCCTTGATCAATCCATGGAAACATTCATACACGAAACGATGGCAGTAATATTGCTATTTCCCAGCGCCAAACATCAAATACCCTTGATTATTCACAGTACCAACTGGCTTCTTCAATCTGCAGTTTCTGACAATACCATTACTGGATGCCTCATAGTTTGTGATCACAGGGTGTGGTCTGAATTCTTGGTTCATTCGTATACTAATACTATTTGTCTAATTAATTGTTTGGTTGAATGATAAGAATCTTCTGATGTAGTCTTGAGGAGTTCTTATAATTTTGTCGTTGACGTTGACAATGTCAGCGTCCTTGACTCCGTCAAGGTCATTGATGGAGTTTTTGATTTTCTTATCATAATAACGCTTCAACTCTCTGAATCGCTTACCACCGTAACTAAGACGCAACTGCGATTTTCCTCTAACCCCAACCCCACATCATATGCAGGGTAACGGGCCAAGGCTTCCACGTCGAAAACTTTGCATATGATACCCACAGAACTCCTTTCTGCATGATTTGTTACACGGGGTCACTGATCCTATCATAAGCCATTTGCAATGATTTATTATATCAAATCTTTCTATTTAAATACTTGTTTTAATTATAGCATGAATGAGTTCGAGAGATTATCGAAAATTACGCCTTGGAAAAATGCTAAATTTAATCTCGATAGAGTTTTTGATACACCAAAGGGTAAAATTCGTGATAGAACCATGTTGGGTAAAATCAGCGACTGTTTTAATGAATTTAAGCGTGATGGAGCATCTCACTATTGGTCAACATTTCGAATCGATGGTGAAGTTGATGCTACCATGAACGATAAAAACGCAGCAGTGATAATCTCACATCTTGGGCCAAAAAGGTATTTTTTTAGAGTGAAATTCATTATCCGTTCAGACACGGGAGATTGGATTATTCGAGATAAATTTGAACCCATCTTGAAGGATTAAAGAACCGTCGTTGTGAGTCAAGATTCCAAACCAGGAATTCTGACTGGAATTGATAAACCATACTACGAGAGATCTTAAATTGTGTAGCAGAACGAATAATAGAACACTTCACAAATGCATCCCGGGGGAACAAACTGACTGATCTAAGACGTAAAAAAATAACCGAATGGGAATTAAAAGTTAGGAAGAACGGAGCAACGATCCATGATATAGCTAAGTTAGAAAAATCCTTAAGACTCCCAATAACCGTAGCGACGATAACAGGAGAAGTATTATACGAATCGAAATATAAATTACAAGGAGCTCCAATAAAAATTATTGATCAAAACGAACACGCGTGGACACCTGCGGTAACAATATTTCCACGGGATAGAACCATAAAATATATACCCGTGGAGTTCTCGGGAGAAGAGAAACTATTCGATGCTATTCATCAGTTGAGTAAAAACGATCATGTGTCAGTGTGGTTACTTAACTCCGAGGGTAGATTCGATCAATTTGTACGACCCAACGGAGAATTATACCGCACTAAAACCCTCCATGAGGCAATGAAGAAACTAGCTAGTAGTTTCTCGAAGAGTTTCGACGACGAACAATTACTAACAAACTGTTTTACAATTCCGTCGGTTGCAGCTCATTTTGCGAGAAAGAAAAACACATGGAAACCAACACGAGTTGAATTTCTATTAGATGTCAGATCAAGCTGCATCGAATACAACCACAGCGGATTATGGAATACAAAATACGACCGTGAAAATATTATTTCAGTTGATATAGTCGCGTGTTATCCGGCGGGTTTTCTCGGGTACGGAGAATGCGCTGAATACTTCAAGCGATTTGGGCATCCCACACACGAGATGGTCCGTGTTGCGATTAATGGGCCACTGCCTGATTTTGATTTAACCGGATTCGCTTGTGTGGTATTATTTGAATTGGCTACGGGACTTCATCCGTGCTGTTATGTTTGGATTGGTAGACATATATCTGAAAAACACTGGATGCCAATAGTGTTGTTACGATATATGATTGATTGTAGAATGCTGATATCGCTGATTGTCAGTGAAGCGATTATATCATATCACGCGCAGACTGAAGTCTGGTTACCACAACCTGATCTAGATAGTATAATCAGCGAACAACGAAAACAGTTTCCCGATCTTGACGAAGAAAATATCGTGAAATGGTCCAGACAGTTATTTGAAATCAGAAACAAAGAAGCAAAGGATCTCGGTAGAAGAATAATCGGTAAATTCACTCAGGGTGGAAAATATGACAATAAACGATATTCTTCACGGTTAATCATAGACAGCGTTGAATACGATTTTATAATCGCGGGTACAACAAGTAAAGGTATATATGTCGATCGTAAAGACGCTTTCTTGTCCGATGGGACAAAATTTGGTACAATTGTTACTTACGCAGAGGGAGAAAATCTTCAGTATACACACTTGAGAGCGTCTATGCTAGCTTATGCTTCTATCAATTTATTTTCGATGATAAATAGATTTCCTGACACCGCAGTTAGAGTAGCCACTGATTCATTTTATATAGACGCGAAATACAGCGAAGCAGTGGCTAAATTCACTAATTCTGACGACAGCTGGGGATCATGGAGAATTAAGCGGGAAATACTGCATGATTATTCCAAATCAGCAGATGTTACGATTCAAGATAAATATTTAAGCGATGATAAAATATCAGAAATATCTAATGCACCACCGTGTTCTGATCCAATATGTAGATACAAAACAGTTTATTTAAACGGCTGTGGCGGGTCAGGAAAGACGACTCGTGCGATTGAGTTATTTCGTGGGAAAAATCCTACGGATTTTCACACTAGCGTTTCCAAATCAAATATGATTGTGCTAACACCAACACACAGACTTGCCAGAGAGATAAAAGAGCGAGGGGTAAATGCTTGTACTTATCACAGTTTCTTTCGATGGAAAGGCGATGAATGGACTCCAGAACGAATGGGTGAGAAATTTATTCCTGAAGTCATAATTTGGGATGAGATATGCACGGTATCGCTAGATGTATTAAAAAAGTTTCTCAAGTGGTTACTGCACGCGAACACAAAAGTCGTCATGTGTGGCGATCATGGTCAACCACCACCATTTGTCGGTTTATCGCCGCATGATTGTCTAAAGAATTTTGTAGACTATTATGAAGAAATTAACACCGATCATAGAGCACTTGATGAACAATTACGTGAGTTCAAAAAACTAATCAGATTACAACCTGATAGAATCCAATGTGAAATAGCGCGTAAAATAATTTCGGAAACCCCATTAAAAGATTTCTGGGAAGCGTGGATACCAAACGATTTGATAGTGGCGAGTAGAAAAATAGTCAGAGACACACCTCAGATGAAATTATTTGAATTGCATAAAGAAAAATTTACAACACTTCCAGTACCGTTGTGTTATAGGCCTTTGGATACACGAAAACAGAATATTAAAGTTGATATTCCAGGACAGCGTGAAAAGCAGAATTTAGTGTTAAATGATATTGTGCTGGTTGATATCAGCGTCGTCGAAGATGCATTGCGCGTTGATAAATCCCCATGGAAGCTAGGATACGCAGCGACGATACATTCTTCACAGGGATTGACTATATCCGATACGATTGTTTGGATGGTGGATAATCACATTGAATGGTGAAATTTAGTTCATCTCGCAGTGTCCAGAGTACGAAGAATAAATCAACTTCGAAGAGTTGTCCTGACAGAGTCAGAAGATGATAATGACACTACAATAAGTGATTCTGTCAGCCTTGACAGAGTCAAAGACATAATCAGAAAACAACTTTCTGGTTATAAACAGCAGGATAAAACAAATAACAGAGAATTTGATATTAACGCTGAATTAATAATCACACTGAAACAACAACAGAATAATCACTGCGCGAGTTGCAGTTGTATATTGCGCTGGTGCTGGTCGGATAAGGATTCTCGACAATTTACCGTAGACATAAAGAATAGCAGTATTGGTCATACCAGGGATAATGTGATGCTGACTTGTCTTGAATGTAACAGACGAAGAGGTGCTAGTTAAGACCACGAGGCGGTAATTGAGTATCCTCGGGTATCACTTGTAGTTGTTCACGAGTAAATCCTCGCTGAGGAGCTGTCAAATCCAGTCTATAAATTGCTGGTCTACCCGTGGATTGTGTTATACTAGATATTTTATGTACAGTAACACTCCAAATAGGATCAGTAGCCCTTTTTTTACCACCTTCGAGATCTCCCGGTTCGTATAAATACCTAACAGTGACATTACCGAGTATTGGTTGTTTTGAAAAATCTTTTTGCGATTGTACGGGAATATACTTCTTTTTAATCGCGTTGTCATATTAATCGTTCGAGTAACCTCATTATATAGCGCGGTAATTACACCTGGTAATCTCTTGACCCATTCACGCGATCGTTTATCCTGAATAAATTCCTTCGCGTACTGATATCCAAATAACCGCAAGTGTACGATTAAATCATTCAACAATTGCCTGATCGCGATGTAATGCAGTACGTCCTCGTCGTATGGTGACATTATGATTCTTCATTGTTGATAACACTACACCCTGAAATTCCTTGCCAGGATTAGCTTGTAATAGATTTGGCCAGCGCAGAGGACCTCTTCGATAAATCCTTTCAAATGCAGAAGCAACTTCAGTTGATGATTTTGTCTTTAGCGGTTCTGCTTGTTTGTATCGACTCGCAACATCAACTATGGTTAGCGCGTATTTGTAACCACCATCATGCGGCAGAAATAATATATCAGCCTGATGAACTTCATTAGGAACAGTCACATCAAAATGCGAGTAGTTAACTTGTTTAGGCGGTGGTAGATAAATTTGCCATATCGCCTGTTTGGATAACCAATTAGCCGCAGTGGTATTTTTCACTTTCGCGGCGCTAGCGAGTTTACCGATTGCTGCTCTACCCCTCCAGTATCCTCTTGGAGAATAATAAATAGATTCCATGTTATTATTAATTACCAGCACCTAACATCAATTTACCTTTCATCGCTGATTTGACTAACCATGAAACCAATTTTTCTTTGAAGGATTTATCAGTGATAGAATTCAACGCGTGAATTAATTTTACATCTGCGAGATGTCTGTGTTGCAAATTACTGCTTTTATAAGCGACATCATGAGCATGACACGCCTTATCAATGGCGTTTATTGGTTCTTCGCCGGTCGAGGCTGGTTATGATCATCGAGTCGGATATCGAGTCTGGTCCCGGGTCCACAATAACTATACCCTGGAAGGTGTTTTTCTCCTGGATACTTCGCCCATCGTGTTCCCGGGAGTTTACCTAGCTTGGCTGCGATATCACCTCCTCGTTTTTTTTAAATCCTTGGAAACAAATCTAAATTTCTTTGTACTACATTGTATACACTTACCGGAAAGTGCTGATCAGTTATTTTTAGTTGTAATCGTCGTCAAGTCATCTGTACCAGTACGTGTCTTACACTTCACACAATATAGATCCATAATATATGTATAATAACATGAATATAATTGATTATTCAGCTACCCGACGACGGGAACCTATTAAACACCATGCGATGTTGCCGAATTCAATTAGAATGATTATAATCGGACCATCCGGATGTAGCAAAACACAATTGTTACTTAATTTGATAACGAGATGGATGAAATGGGATAAATTGTATTTAGTAGCTCCGAGTGTAGACGATCAGAGATGTTATGAAGTGTTAAAAGATTACAACGAAAGAGCAATAGCAATCAACGGCGATGGTATTATTGAGTTTATAACCGATATCGAAGAAGCACCGAGTATTGATGATATCGATGGAAGTATTAACAATTTGGTCGTATACGACGATGTGATGTTAGATAATCAAAAGAATCCCGCTAGGATATTTTCCCGAGGCAGGCATAAAAACACCGACGTGATATATGTCACTCAAAGATACACACAAATTCCGAAGATGATCAGAGATAACTGCAATTTTTTGTGTGTGTTTAACGGAGTTGATACTCATACACTACGAAATATTTGGCAAACTTGGTGCTGCGGTGATATGGATCATAATCGATTTAGAAATTTCTTTAGTCACGCTCAGTCAATCCAACATGGATTTGTGACGATAAATTTAGCAGACCCCCGGACGCGATATCGTGTCGGACTTGATAAAATATTTGGTTAAATCGTTTACTGGATCTCGTAAATGAATTGTTAATCCATAGCAGCAGAGGGGGCGGCGACAAGAAAATTGGCGTCTTTTTCTTTTACCAAATAGAAGCCTCAGTTTGTCAAATTGACCCTTTTTCGAGGAAACCTCAGTTTACCGAATCGACATTTTTTTTTTCGATTTACGTGGAAGCCTCAGTTTGTCAAATAGACCCTTCTGTCAAGCATTTTCGAAGTCTCAGTTTGTCAAATAGACGCTTCTATAAAATATTTACGAGCAGGAAGCCTCGTTGACGCCAAATCTCTTGTCTGATAGAATTTTCATCGTAAAATATTTGGTTAACTCATAACAGCAGAGGGAGGCGAAGAGAATGTCAAGAAAATTGGCGTCTTTTTTCTTACCAAATAGAAACTTCAGTTTGTCAAACCGACACTTCTATTAAGCATTTTCGAGGAAGCCTCAGTTTACCAAATCGACATTTTTTTTCGATTTACATGGAAGCCTCAGTTTGTCAAATAGACCCTTCTATCAAGCATTTTCGACAGAGTCTCACTTTGTCAAATAGACGCTTCTATAAAATATTTACGAGCAGGAAACCTCGTTGACGCAAAATCTCTTGTCTGATTCGCCCCCTCTGCTGCTTAATTAATCTTTGGAGGTGCTGCAGTCAACGATACACGGTAAACGTATGTACGTTTGTTTATATGTGGCATGCCAGTACATATTGCTTTGTCAGAGTCAATTAAATTTATGTTTTACATATGTAAAGATAGAACATCAAGAATACGAACCTCGAGAAGATAATATCCTTCATATAAATGCAAATACATTTCCCAAACAAATTTAAAGAAAAATGCAAAGATGTTAAAGTACTTTAAAAGTTATACGACACAAATATTATGGTTTAGGTTTATATATATATATATATATATATATATATATATATATATATATATATATATATATATATATATATATATATATATATATATATATATATACATTCAATTATTCTTAAATCTGTTTCAATGAACATGTGCCACGTTGACATTTTAATACATCCTACTGATTTTCTCAACGTGATTTGAGCAAAAATCTAAATACCGTACTACAGAGCCGGTGCAAGGCATTTTGATGCCCTAGGCGAGATCCACTCACGCCCCCCCCCCCCCCGCCCGTCATGAAATAAACCCTTAGCCCAGCGCCCTAGGCGATTGCATAGTTCGTCTAGCGTCAGCGTCGGCCCTGGAGTTGAGCAAAGTTTTGTGTTGGCCTCAACCATCTTTATTATTATGTTCTTTGCTAAGGTAACTGATGTCTTCCATGACTGTGACAATGGGATCTACATCGGATATCGGACTGCAAACTGTTCAGTATGAGAAGATTGCAAGCTTTAATGAAGATACTTTTAAGTGGATTTGATGACTTACTTCAACATATTTTAATGCTCTTTGGCTTTATATTTATTTTATTATCCCAAAAATTTAATAACCAACATTGTTTCAAAATGTTCGACGTTGCGCCTAATAGATCCATGCTTTATCCAATGCACTTCAGTGGACTGGTATTCGTCAGATGATTTGTATTTATGTTTTATTACACACACACATGCACAAACATGCACACACATGCATACAATCATACACACACACACACACACACACACACACACACACACACACACATACACACACACACACACACACATACATACATACATACATACATACATACATACATACATACATACATACATACATACATACATACATACATACATACATACATACATACATACACATTCATACATACCTCTTACAGTGAGGCTAATTACTAGTATATAATTTCATATTGTACTGATACCAAAAGTCAGAGTAGGAACCTCTCTTTTATAGAAGGGAGGTGATTTGTGTGGTCTTGCCAACTGTTGCCTTTAAGAGTGAATTCCCTTGCAAAGCCTGTCCGACAACTGTTTAATGTTGATGGGAAGAATGATATTGGAGAAAGAAATGCGGCTTCATGTAAGGCCAAATTACAGAGGATAAGAAAAAGATTACACTAAATTATCAGTCTCAAAATTATTCTTCCGACCCCAGTTTGCACTCACATTTTCCATTGCAATTGGGATTTTATAAATGAGATTTTTTAGAGACGAATATATATACAAACCACCGGCATTTCATATACTAACTTTAAGGGCTTATTAACACAAAGGGGAGTTTTAAGGACCAACAATGCGCTTTCTAAGTAATTTTCCATTTCATGGGAAAAGTCCATTTTCAGTTAAGAGATGTGGGTCCAGGACCAGACATAACTAGACGGTAAAAGTTTTCAATTTTTCATTTTTTAATGCTGTTTAATTTGAAGTGAGTATGATTATAACTATAAATTCGATTTTCAAAATGAATTTCTATTTGACAACCAAATAAACACGTTGATGCATCTAAAAATGATTCCATCCACAGAAACTCATTGATACAACAGAAAACACCTAGAGTCACACGAAATATAAAATAAAGGTTTTTCTTTCGTAAACAATTGTCCAGTCATATTGTTCCGACGTAGTACTCATCTCAACCTTTTAATTATTGTTATAATTGTTTGGAATAAGCATTTGTAAAGTCCCAATTTTGATAAGACATAGGGTTTTAGGGCTCTAAATGTCGCCATAATCAATCAACATGTAGGAAATATTCGACATATATTTATGAAAATCTATAAATAAATTTTGCCACGCCAACGCTTAACATTAATATAAAGGAAATGCATTTTATCGTGAGCTTATACTAAGGTGAAATACCAGGGTCTAGCAATTTCAATTTAGAAAAGTTTTTTTTTTCTTGTATATTTACAAAAGAATTTATATGGAAAATAGATTCTTAGTCCCTGTGTCTGTATGAAAGCAGCAATGTCTCAAGGTCACAAATGATATTCATATATGTGATCATAGTCATCCGGAAGATTAAGAATAAAATACATGATATCCGCGATGCTTGTTCAGTGGCATTGTATTGGTTTAGCAACGGTTTAGTGGTTATCGTATGCTGTTTTGAATCAAACAATGTTTTCAGTCCAACTGTGTTGCATTGGTGTATCCTTTGGCAAGGCACTTTATTCTGCGATGTAACTTTCGTGATCCCTAATAGATATGACACCGAACCACTTGGGTCCTGGAAAAGGTTAACTGGAAAGTTAGTGTCAGCTCAGAGGAATGTGCTGTCAGATCCCAGAATTAAACGTGTCACTAGTTTTAGACTACAGCATGGTGTCACTAGTTTTAGACTGGAGCAATGAATAGTTATTATTAAACTAGAGCGGTGTTGTCCTGGTATCAGATTCAACTAATGCGTTACTAGAGTCAGGCTGAAACATTATGTTGCTAGTTACATATTGTAGCAATGTGTTGCTAGTGTCACATTATGTTGCTAGTTACATATTGTAGCAATGTGTTGCTAGTTACATACAGTAGCAATGTGTTGTTAGTGTCACATTATGTTCCTATACTTGCATCAGTGCTACAGTTGAATTTGTTATCAGGAATTGTAAATATGTTGAGTTTAAAATGTTTTCGCAGTATTTGTATTCTGCAATATATCTCTTCTTGCAGAATAAAATAAAGTTATATATATATATATATATATATATATATATATATATATATATATATATATATATATATATATATATATATATATATATATATATATAGATAGATGGATGGATGGATGGATGGATGGATGGATGGATGGATGGATGGATGGATGGATGGATGGATGGATAGATAGATAGATATACGTCATACGTCCAGAATAGGGTAAAACATAGGTTTAAAATATCACATTCATTTAAAATGTCAATACACTTAACATGCCATCTTCCGACACCGCTGTCCGTGGTATGTGTTCCATACGCGAACAGAACAATACATCCCTGCATATAAGGCGTGGTTACTCTGCAATAATTGATTTGTAACCGTAGCAATACCTTCTTGTTTCCTTCTACACTTACCTGTGTTTGCCTCGATTTGTAAATATTCCGTTTTTTTATATATATTTATTTTTCAGATATATAATAAGTGGATGAAACGTTAGAGTTTTGTGTTCTTATGATATGTATGTAAATAGTTTTCAATTGCGAAATATTTTTAAACTGGTTTTCCTATGGCCGTTTGTTTAGTCTATTTAAGTATATGAGAAATGTATCCCCTATAGAATTCCCATCCTTTGTTCTTCAGGAGATCAAATTGTTTCAGACGTATAATGTCTGTCGGTTGTTGTTTAGACACTTCACTATGCTGCTTACTTTGTTGCTGAAAAGGATTACTGACAGTATGTTGCCCTGAGGTACACCAACATTCTCAGCGTAGCTTTGTGAAATTGAACTACAAACATTGATTAGTAAACTTCTAACATTCAAGGGAAACTGGATGTAACGATGGTTAGATTGCCTACTAAACCTAGGTTAAATAAGTAATTCGTTATGCCCTTATTTTGTACTTTATCAAAAGCCTTCTCTAAGTCGATTTAATTCAGAAGAATATATAATGAAGCTTTTGTCGCTATTTAAAACACCATATTAAAATTACACCGTTTTCTTGTTACATAGAAATATTGCAACAAATTAAATCACGCAAATTTCACATATGCTCGTAGATTACATGTATCAGAGAAAAATATAAAGATTTTACTTACCTGGGATACAATTACTAATGAAAGGTTCAGATCGAGACACATTACAGTTGCCTCTTTCATCCATGGTGTAGCGTAAACCCTAAAAATAAGGAATATGAAATTAATATAAGCACACAAGTCAATAAGACGGAAGTATTACTCCAAAGAAAGACACACATCATTAGTCATATAAGTTCATATATCAATACGCTCAGTGATACCACTTGTATATCTTTGCACATCTTTCGGATTATTCGCAGCGTATGCTTATGCGCGGAAGAATCCACCGTTTTGCTGATTAATGAGGTCACCTTAAAAAACTGTAGGAACTATCTTCCAGTGACTTTTACATATCTTTTCTGCCCTTTTTAGTCAAATAAATATTTTAGAAAAACACGAAACGTTATATCTTGAATTGGAGTAAATAAGAATGTCCGACCTTGTACTGTGACACAATGTTTACTGAGTTCCATTATTTCCACGATGCATTCATCTTGTAACAATTTTCAGTAAATGATATTTACACTTACCGTTAGTGATGGATTTAGTATAGAATGCTAGATTGGATGCATACTAAAAGTATACATTTTAGGATACATAATAACTAAAGGAAGATAACATTTTGACACATATGTCTATGGTTAAAGGAAATGCTACCATAGTAACGTTAAGATGCTTTCAGATTGTATGTTTTAATGAGAACTGTTTGTTTTTCTGTTCTAGTGCTTGAAAATGCACTGTATGCACCATCATCTAAATTACATTGATTGCAAGACTTAAAGAAACGTCTTTAAAATACAATTGTTATAATTCCTTAAGGTGTTCGCATGTAACATTTACGATTCATTCACTCATTCTGTATTACTTGCATAGTACGATATCAGATACATGCATGCCAAAACAAAAGGAAAGAACATAAAAATTACATTTATATAATATGCAGTATGAAATAGTTAACTTGAGATAATATACATTAGAAAACTTAACTGATGGAAGAGACTACTAGAAAATAAATTTGTAAATATGAAAGGTTACGGGAAATATATATATATATATATATATATATATATATATATATATATATATATATATATATATAACAATGCTTAAGTTAGATCATTGATATGCAAATGATGATCTTATTTCATATCCAGCAAAAGAAGTTGATAACTTACTCAACATATTTATTATTGTGTGGTCTAATCAGCATGTATTACCTATGTCTGAAATTAGTATCTGTCATGATAAACGATGTTGGATATTTGTCAGGTTTAGTAACATAATGCATATATGTGAAAAGAGAAAAGTGTAATAATTGTTCATTGTTGGGAAGAAGCATCGTGATCAAGAGAGAATGTAAGTTGAATTTAATTTTTTTAATTGTCTGTGATATTTCTCTTTATGCTTAAACTATGGGATAACGAATGTTCTGATGCTGCATAATTTGCAAACTATAAGATGACATTGTCATGTGTTTACAAGATTCCGAAATAAAATGTCAACAAATCAGTGTACTATACATTTTTCTGCAACTTGATTGGGAAATAGGTGTATCTGTTTTTGCAATGCTTATTTTTTTTCTCGATGTAGTCCTGAAGAAATAAACTATTATATCTAACGGTATCACGTAACTGACTCAACGGACGTTGAGTTCGGTACATCAGAATATATCTCACATATATCGCACTGGATATTATGATTACATTTTTAATTTATTTGTTGTGCCGGCCTCATGGCGTGATTACATTGGACGAAAAGAGGCTGATATAGTGTTCATGGGCTATTTATTTGTTATGAAGAGCGATGAGACTAACTGCCCTGGTCTAGAGGTCTTATAAGCCGATTGTGAATTTCCGAGTTTTTCTTAATCGGGTCTGTCGCATACTGCTAAGTGGGTCAAGTCTAATGGTCACTAATATGTTTCTAATCTTAGATCGTTTCGTTCTGATCTGTTTATGATTGTAATATAGTTTTGTTTTTGTTTCATAATGGCTTCCTTCCTGATGTTTGTATCAGAAACCATAATGTCTATTCAATAAACTCAGTACGGATGCTGATAAAATTGTTTAATATTTGCTTATATGTGTTTTTTTTAAATGTAATTGGGAAGTTCGCTTTTTAATGCTTGTATAAATGACCTCTTGTCAGTAGTTTTATCATTGTTGGATACTTACGAGCTTGTATCAAAGATACTCTATGACTAACTAACATGGCGGGAAACAGCGCCACTGATAATATCACCTCGAGGATGACTGGGAAAGGATCACGCTCTGTTTGTTGGGTCCTTACGAACCAACTCGTTACAGACTTCTGGATTTTGTTCATATCACTCACACCAGTCTGTAAATATTGTGGTCATCGCGACTATATCATTCCTGATAATTAATATGGGTACATTTGCATCAAAATGGATGAATACCTTCGGAAATTATTATAATCGGCTCGTTGAAGAAGAACAATTCAATACATGAGTTTATCCTGATTACCAATATTTTTTTCTTTAAGAACAACATATCCCTTGTTATTTGGTCAATTGTCATCTTTTTCGAAAATCAGAAAAAACTTGACATTTTAGTATTCTTAGTGTCATTTGCTCACCTGTATGTTTTGTTGGAAATAAATTGAGTATTTGATACTGACGATTTTTTAGCATCACTATCGTGTCTAGTTTTATACGTGTGACATTGAAATATATCAATATGCATAATGTATCTATGATGGTGTAACCTATGGGAAAACATGGGAAAGTGAAAGGGTATGTTATGACAGGAACTTGTTTTTTTTAAATTGTCGTTAGCCATATTGCATGAGGTACGGATTGTCTATAGTTGTATGGTGCGTTTGTATGTGAGCTTGTATTTTTGCTTAGACTGTATTTAAGTTACTATTTAGTTATAGAGGGAAGAATCTAAGACAGATTAGTACATTCGATATTCGAGTTGCCTTCTGTAAATCAAGGTGTTGATGTTGAGGATGAGAATCACAACTATGATGATGATCATTATTAATAACATTTATTCTTATTCTTGGTCTTCTTCTTCTTCTTCTATTATTATTATTATTATTATTATTATTATTATTATTATTATCAAATATTTGTCTTGATGTGCATATTTTCAATCTTGAAACCATACAAATCATAAATTCGCCAAAATATACAGGTTATATGAAACTAATCATCGCAAGGTGCGCAAAGTCACGATTGCAATCTAATCCTGTAAAACAAGGAACAAGACACACCCAGACACGTAGAATCAAGCAAAGAGGGAAGGACAGATAGACAATACAAATACACAACAATATAAATAAAGTAAATCAGATACAGACGCAAAAGGAATATTGTAAATTAATACACTGTTGTAATCCGTGTAGATAGTCACTGCAATCCGATTATTGTCAACGTCAACGGTCTCCTTGAAGGTGATCATCTTAGCATCGGAGTCATAAAAGAAACGCATATTTCCCTAGAAAAAAGAATATATATATATATATATATATATATATATATATATATATATATATATATATATATATATATATATATATATATGTGTGTGTGTGTGTGTGTGTGTGTGTGTGTGTGTGTGTGTGTATTATTTGTATTAAATATGAATTATTGCTGATGCTTAATTAAAATCAGATTTGTATTGCGGTTGTTTTTATTGAAATTAAATTCAATTAGCTAAATGAAAAGAAAATAAATTCGCTGAAAACTTCTTAGTGTCCTGACCTAATTTCTATATTTTTTCATAGTTAAACTATTGTTATAATAATTAGCATATTAAATGCTTCCAAATATATTAATCGGCTATCAACCAAATGAATGAAAAAGGTCACGTTGGTAGACATTGATTAAAAAAAAATCATTATCTGTGACTAAACGAAATGATCATTTGATGAAAATTACGTTATGATTTTTGAAAAAAGAAAAAACGTCTTCCTTTTTTGGAGAATATGAGACGTTTGTTTAACTATACATTCATTCAGGATACAATATTCAATTGTTGTGGTTATGGTAACTATATTAACTGTTCCCGTATGGTCATATCTCTGGAGTGCGATGCTTGACAAATAATGGTCAAAGTTTCCAGTGAAAGGAAGGGGCTCTTCTTAATGCAACCACTGTCCATCTCTAACTATCGATGATGCTGTCAGTCTTGTGTCTCGCGTCTCTTGTAGTGGTGTCGTCTGCTTCAATATGTTGCGTACCGCCACAGTGGGAGGGAGCGATAGGAACTCTCATCAGCATCGTTTATGACAACCATCCTGTTATAAATAGGGTAAAGTATTGTTGCTTCTTTTCTTTTCGCATTAGTGTATTTCGTCTAAGAACGACCTAACATCAAGCTGTTGCCATCGCTAAAATGTATTTGAAACAAGTTGTACCGTTTAAACAAAACATTGAATCTGAGATTATTGGCATATATATATATATATATATATATATATATATATATATATATATATATATATATATATATATATATATATATATATATATATATATATATATATATGCAAATACTATCTTTTATTAATATAACTTAGAACTAATTGTTTTTGTTTGATGAACTCAGTTCTATTTTTGTTTTGTGTGCGAGTACTAAGAAATCGATAAATAATAGCGTGAGAATGTCTTCCATTCCGCATTCACAACACCATAATTTTTAAGCTTTCAAACATCGTATGAGATAAACTTTTTAAAATGGACAGAAATAATCGTCACATGAAGCGTAACAACAAGAGTTCTTACCTTCTAGCAAGCCAAACACATGTCAATAAACATTACATTATGTATATAAACATATATATCATAATTAACATAGGAATATATATATATATATATATATATATATATATATATATATGTATGTATGTATGTATATAATAACTAACACAGGAATATCCTTTGGAATTCTTTAATATCATTAAACAATTACTTGGTAGTAATATGCAATACGATATGTTGTCGTATATCTTTTCAAAATCATCGTGACCAAGCAAAACTTCGTTTTTCAATTTTCAAATGTGCATTTAAATTAATAAAGTATCGTGTTGTATACATACATGTACCTCAGTAGTTTATGCTAAACTTATGAGACCTATCGATTAGCCATCAGCCGGTTTAAAATGTTAAAGTTTTAATCGTAGTATTGATGCAGGATTTATACCAGATTCTTGGTTGAAAGGGATCGTAAGTCCTATTTACAAGGGTTATGGATGTCGCAAATAATTCAGTGAAATAATGTCTAATAATCAGAGTCAATTCGTTACAAAATATGTTAAAATTAATCTTCAACAACAGGTAAACAATTTGTTTTTAGATAATTCGGGTTTTGTAGAAGGAACATGGCTAAAATATTGTACAACTTATTCGACAACTGTTACTTTTGCTTCTAACTCATTAATTGACATCCAAAACGAAAGGTAAACGAAATTATGTTGATCTTATGTTGACTTCAAAATTGCTTAAATATTGAAAAAGTTGGTCTTGGTAAAAAAAAGTTGTATTAAATACTGACGGACATTTCATGTTAATTTGTAGGATGAACCAGGGTATAAACGCTTGTATTATGTTAAATGGTGAACAAGTAGCTTGGTCCAGCTTATATTAATGGTCCTCGACAAGAGGAAGATCTCCCTCCTTTACGTTTTATTTCTTGATGATTTATTATTCAAATGAAGTTTTCACAATATGACTTGACAACTTGACAATGTTACTTAGTGTTTCAGTTCCTCTTAATGCAGATACAAGATGACAATAAATCAAAAAATAAATATGAAAGAACGTAAACTGTTTTCTTCAATACTGTAAGGATTAGAAATAAAATCTTAATTATTGAGAAACCCAAATAATGTTGATTTTTTTCAGGGTAAAAAGAGTCCAAAATGTACAGTCCTCTTTAGATGATCTTAGTTCGCAAGTAGTTGGTCATATAAGTATACGCAATATATTGCCTTTCGTCTCCTATAACTTGATTGAGTCAAACATACCCAAAACCTAAGCAAAATAACATTTTTTTTACTTTTGTAGCCCAGGTGACACGTTTAGTTTCACCTTCTCCTTTCAACTGTATCGAGTTGAACGCATTCGTATAATTATCAACCAGTATTAAATAATTAAATACATCGTATAAAATAAAAGATTTAAAGCGGGTATCTGCCGCACTTGCCTAACACAATCCAATTTCATGGTGTGTTTTTGTTGTTGTTGGTATTCATATAATTATAGATGTTATAAAGCGCTTAGAGCTCTAAAGATTAGGCGCTATACAAGTCCTCATTCTTCTTCTTCTTCTTTTTCTTTTTCTTCTTCTTCTTTTTCGAATTATTATTATTATTATTATTATTATTATTATTATTATTATTATTTATGGTAGTAGTGATACCAATTGCGTGGATCATAAGAATAAACTAATATTAAAAATATCTTTGTATATTTGTTAGGATAATGTATGAACCAATTATGAACTGATTCGAGGTCTGGATACCAAAATTTGAATAATGTTGCATACATAACGTTAAATATATCAAAAGCGTTTTCATTTAAATGAACGATAGTCTCTCTTTTTCTCTCTCTATCTTTTGGTCTCTCTCTCCTTCTCACTTTCTATCTCTGTCTCTGTCTCTGTCTGTCTGTCTGTCTCATTTTCGGTTTCTTCCCTCCTTTTCCTTCTCAATCTAAATTATCATTATCTTACAAAATGTTCATTATAATAATCATTTGCATAAATATTTGTCGTCAAATACTATTAGTACAACACACACACACACACACACACACACATATTTATATATATATATATATATATATATATATATATATATATATATATATATATATATATATATATATATATTCTCTTTGTATAAAGGGAAATGTATTAATAGCCACGTAGCAGTGAATCGTGAATCGGCGTATAGCCTCCCGAGAGTACATCAGTATCGACGGTGATACCAGCATGGTGGTTGATATGTACAACGATCACGCTGCGGTAAGAATAGGGTAAATGTAAGTATTAGTATACAGTTTGGAAGCAAGTGTTGGGTTTTCAGTTGATGTATGCAAATTTGGGCCAAATGTTAGCAATATTTTATGCCGATGCAGCTCCAAATGTCACCACAACACGAAAGAGGATGCTCCCTGAAGCCCAAGCTGAGGAATATCATAAAAACACCTTAAAAAATGTCAGGGCTGCTATTGAATGTGGTCGTTCCATTAATATTGTTACAGACCCTGAGTTTAAAAAAGCAAATAACATGTTAAATGGAAAATTAAAACTAAACACATAGACTGGCTTATCAAGATCAACACAACACAAACCAATTAATCCTCCATCAGACAAGTATGCGATCAATCAATACCTGATGCAAGATAATCCTATCACACTCGGATACAGGGTTTGGTTATACCTCTCCATCCACTATGTTATACGTGGATTAGAATTCCACAGCCAATTGACACTTACCAGTCTTGAAATCAGATTTGATGAAACTGGGGTGAATATGTCATTTTGACCCATCAAACTATGCAACAAAATCATCAGGGAGACTTAAATGCTAACGAGGAAAATTCTGACAAAAGAATGTATGCAACTGGTAGTCAAAACTGCCCAGTCAGGTAAGAAATATACTACCTCACACGCATTAATCCAAGAGCTGAATCACTTTTTTGTCACATTGATAAAAATGCTTTTGAAAATCCCCAATTTTGTCAAACATGGTACACAACAAGATGTGTTGGACACAGACAATTTAGCAGTTTTATGCCAGACATATGCAACAGTGCCCATATATCTGCAAGATATACTGCTCACTCTCATCGTGCCACAGCTTTGAATGCAATGACAGACGCCAACCTTCCTGCTAGGCACATTATGTCTCTGTCTGACCACTCGAATGAACTATCCTTGAAACAATACACAAGGCCCAGCACTGAACATAAACAACAAATGAGTAACATTCTTTCAAATGTATGTGCATATGTATCATGCATCGTCTGCTCAAGACTCTTCTGCAGTACTATCTCATGCAACTGTAAATGTTCAAATGACCCCAACAAACTCGAGTAGTGCGACTCAAGAAAATGTTCAAAAAACCCATACAAACCCATGTAGTACAAACCAAGTAAATATTACTGAATCTGTTCAAAATCCCCTACAATCACTATCACATAATACAATGAACTCTTATGACAGGTTTTATTACACAATCCACCTGTCATTTCAATAACTGCACCTTCCAGTTTAGTTCAAACTCAAACAAGTAAGTGAAAACAAATTAAGGAAGTATGTGATTTCGGGCGTTATTTGCTGTGTGAGTCGGCAACTGACATTTTATACCACGATGAACGCAGAAAAAACGACGTTAAACTCTTAATTGTATTCTTACCGTATTATAGTCCTGTATTGATTTCAGTCTTATTACGAACCCATCCACGACTAATTCCACTTCAGAAAAAACCATCTGTTTGGTATTATTTAGGTGCAAGGTGAATAAACCACACACACACACACACACACACACAGACATACAGACAGACAGACAGACAGACAGATAGATAGATAGATAGATAGATAGATAGATAGATAACATTAGCGCTCTAGTAACAAGATTATAAATCTGATTACAAAGTCTCTTATCACATACAAAAATTTGATTTTATAATTTGTATTGCTACTGACGTATTTGTTCTCATGTGCAAATACATGTCTGAGTGGAGAAATACCCAGGTTACATGTTAGTTACAGGTTATGTTTATTTCTGATAATATGTCATTTGCTGATGATATGTCATTGATAAGTCTTTCTGTAACAGGTTTAAGGAAATTATTAAAGATATGTGAACAATACGCATTTGAGAATGATATAATGTATAATACAAAAAAATCAGTATGCATGGTCTTTCAGACAGCTTCTTTCAAATTACCATCTCCTCCACTTCTATATCTTAACGGCAATGCTCTTATCTATGTCAACACTTATACGTATTTGGGTCATATTTTTAAATCCAATTGGTCGGATAATGAAGATATGATGAGACATTACTGATCTCTGTGTACTCGAACAAACATGCTTCTGCGTAAATTCAAAAATTGTTCATTGCATATCAAAATTAGATTATTCAAATCTTATTGCTGCACCATGTATTGCGCTCCTCTGTGGACAAACTTTAGTGAATGTATGAAAAGAAAACTAGTTATTGGTCATAATAATAGTCTTCGTTTTCTATTAGGTCTTCCAAGGTGGAACAGTGCCTCCTACATGTTTGTTAACTATAATATATTCAGTTTTGATGAAATAATGAGAAAGTATGTATTCTCAATGATGACAAGAATATCTAAGAGTAAGAACTGTATTTTTAAATCTCTTTGGAACTATGACCATTCATGTAAATTCTCAGATTATTAGTAGATGGAACAAATTACTCTTTAAATGTGTCATTTAATTTGTATTATTAATAATGTATGACGCAGTTAATAGTTGTAGATGTTGCTGTATGTATGTATGTATGTATGTATGTATGTATGTATGTATGTATGTATGTATGTATGTATGTATGTACTTTTATGTTTAAAATGTTTTTGGTTTTTTTTTTTACAAAACTTTATATTTTAATTTAGAGGTATGGAGTTTGTAGTTTGATATAAAGAATTCTTATTCTTATTATTATTGCATGAGACATCCTTTAAAGGTGTCCTTTGATTTTATTCGTCTTATTTTCCTTTTGTTGATTTTCTTCGTATTATTATTATTATTATTATTATTATTATTATTATTATTATTATTGTTGTTGTTAGAAGTAGTAGGAGTAGGAGTAGTATTTCTATTATTATTATTAATATTATTATTGTTATTATTATTAATTATTATTATTATTAGTAGTAGTATTTCTATTATTAATAGTATTATTGTTATTATTATTAATTATAATTATTATTAGTATTATCATTGATTCTTATTATTATTATTATTATTATTATTATTATTATTATAATTATTATTATTATTATTATTATTATTAACAACGACGGGAAAGACAATGTAATAAATAATAAAAACAAAAATATCCGTTAAGAAGGTGGCGATGACATGTACTAAAACCTCACAGATATTAGGACCTACCTGAGTCAGATGTGAGTTTCCGCCCTGTTCCGTGCCAGACAAAAGACCTTCATACGCCTCCCAAGCATCGTAGGGGCAACATCCCTGCCCCATCACCGTGGCCACCAAAACAACAAGTAAAAGTATACGCAGTATTGTTGTTCAATATCTGAAACTGTTACAAATATATATTTAAGCATATTAAAATGTTGAGAAGATGTTAAGGCAAGGAAGATTTGGTTCTACTCGATTTATCATAGGTAGAACAGTTTTGTAATTTGCATCTATTTTTGCAAAAACCGATGTGCAAAAGCCACGTGTCCTATTCAGAAATACCTTCTCTCTAAATGCAAGTATAAAAAGAACACACATATCATGCATTCATAACGAAATGATTAGATTTTATAACAACAATAATATTTAAAAAATCAAATAATATAGGTACGGACAAATACACAGATGGGTTTCATCATAACATTCTTCTACTATTATTGACCTAGTTAGGTTTTGCTTTATTGACCTACTTAGGTTTTGCTGTATTGACCTACCTCAACTTTGCTTTTCATACTGCGTATAATTCGACAACCACATGTGATCCAAAATTAACAAAAAATGAAGATAGATTAAAATGAAGAATAGTTGATAAAGCCAATCCTGAGAGATTCTCGAATTATGGAAATGTGGACTTTCATACATATAGCAAGATTTCCTATATTCATAACTGAACTTTGCTTTAAATGTTTCTGGTTAAATTGCGGAAAAACTAAAATTATTTTTTTCAATTTTGCCTACAATGAAACTTGTTACTGGTATAGGTCATACAGAAAATCCATGCCTTTTTGTGTCTTTTTTTAACATTTAGGTTTCTTGGAACAGTATATATTTTGTCTAATTTAAATAAATGAAGAAAATATGTTGATTGCAAGAAAAACAAAACTTGTATTTCTGCTAAGCACATAGTACATAATTTGCTCATTTATTCTTAAAGTTACTTTCAGCCGGTCCATTAATATTGTGAAATGTTTGATCCGTATAGTATTTTACTGACTTTATCTTGTATCTTGCGGACCGACGCACCCTCTAAGTCATGTACACTAGTTGTGAGCGCCGAGCAAAGGCCACTGAGCAGACAGCAAAACCTATGAGCATTTTTTAAACAGAAATTGTATCCTTAGGCAGGGTGCGTCAAAGTGGGTTGGGGTCACGTGTCACGATCCTCCCCAAACCAAACAAGGGGGTCTAACCGAGATAACCTTAACAATGCTACTTGTAGACTTTAAATGGGTAGTAGTAGTAGTAGTAGTAGTAGTAGTAGTAGCAGTAGTAGTAGTAGTAGTAATAGTAGTAGTAGTAGTAGTAGTAGTAGTAGTAGTAGTAGTAGTAGCTAACATCACTGATAATTATTACATTAAACTAAAAGTATTATGCCATTACTTGAAAACTTGAAATTATTGTAATAAAAAATTAAATAAAGTAGTAGTCTAAAATACTTTGAAAGTTTAAATAAAATAAGTCAAAATTGTTTTTATTCTTATTAGGCCTAGACAATAATGTACTGATAAAAAGCATTCATATTAGGCCTAGACAATAATGTGCTGATAGAAAGCATTCATATTAGGCCTAGACAATAATGTACTGATAAAAGGCATTCATATTAGGCCTAGACAATAATGTACTGATAGAAAGCATTGATATTGGAGATAGATAATAATGTACTGTACTGATAGAAAGCATTCATATTAGGCCTAGACAATAATGTACTGATAGAAAGCATTCATATTAGGCCTAGACAATAATGTACTGATAGAAAGCATTCATATTAGACATAGACAATAATGTACTGATAGAAAGCATTCATATTAGGCTAGACATTAATGTACTGATATAAATCATTCATATTAGGCCTAGACAATAATGTACTGATAGAAAGCAATAGGCCTAGACAATAATGTACTGATAGAAAACATTCATATTAGACCTAGACAATAATGTACTGATAGAGGCATTCATATTAGGCCTAGACAAAAATGTACTGATAGAAAGCATTCATATTAGGCCTAGACAATAATGTACTGATAGAAAGCAATAGGCCTAGACAATAATGTACTGATAGAAAACATTCATATTAGACCTAGACAATAATGTACTGATAGAAAGCATTCATATTAGACCTAGACAATAATGTACTGATAGAGAGCATTCATAATAGGCCTAGACAATAATGTACTGATAGAAAACATTCATATTAGACCTAGACAATAATGTACTGATAGAAAGCATTCATATTAGACATAGACAATAATGTACTGATAGAAAGCATTCACATTAGGCCTAGACAATAATGTACTGATAGAAAGCATTCATATTAGGCCTAGACAATAATGTACTGATAGAAAGCATTCACATTAGACATAGACAATAATGTACTGATAGAAAGCATTCATATTAGACATAGACAATAATGTACTGATAGAAAGCATTCATATTAGACATAGACAATAATGTACTGATAGAAAGCATTCACATTAGACCTAGACAATAATGTACTGATAGAAAGCATTCATATTAGACATAGACAATAATGTACTGATAGAAAGCATTCACATTAGGCCTAGACAATAATGTACTGATAGAAAGCATTCATATTAGACATAGACAATAATGTACTGATAGAAAGCATTCATATTAGACATAGACAATAATGTACTGATAGAAAGCATTCATATTAGACATAGACAATAATGTACTGATAGAAAGCATTCACATTAGACCTAGACAATAATGTACTGATAGAAAGCATTCATATTAGACATAGACAATAATGTACTGATAGAAAGCATTCACATTAGACCTAGACAATAATGTACTGATAGAAAGCATTCACATTAGACCTAGACAATAATGTACTGATAGAAAGCATTCATATTAGACATAGACAATAATGTACTGATAGAAAGCATTCACATTAGGCCTAGACAATAATGTACTGATAGAAAGCATTCATATTAGGCCTAGACAATAATGTACTGATAGAAAGCATTCACATTAGGCCTAGACAATAATGTACTGATAGAAAACATTCATATTAGAGATAGACAATAATGTACTGATAGAAAGCATTCATATTAGACCTAGACAATAATGTACTGATAGAAAGCATTCATATTAGAGATAGACAATAATGTACTAACAGAAAGCATTCACATTAGGCCTAGACAATAATGTACTGATAGAAAACATTCATGTTAGACCTAGACAATACTGTACTGATAGAAAGCAATCATATTAGGCCTAGACAATAACGTACTGATAGAAAGCATTCATATTAGAGATAGACAATAATGTAATGTACTGATAGAAAGCATTCATATTAGACCTAGACAATAATGTACTGATAGAAAGCATTCATATTAGAGATAGACAATAATGTAATGTACTGATAGAAAGCATTCATATTAGACCTAGACAATAATGTACTGATAGAAAGCATTCATATTAGACATAGACAATAATGTACTGATAGAAAGCATTCATATTAGGCCTAGACAATAATGTACTGATAGAAAGCAATAGGCCTAGACAATAATGTACTGATAGAAAGCATTCATATTAGACATAGACAATAATGTACTGATAGAAAACATTCATATTAGACCTAGACAATACTGTACTGATAGAAAGCATTCACATTAGACCTAGACAATAATGTACTGATAGAAAGCATTCATATTAGACATAGACAATAATGTACTGATAGAAAGCATTCATATTAGACATAGACAATAATGTACTGATAGAAAGCATTCACATTAGACATAGACAATAATGTACTGATAGAAAGCATTCATATTAGACATAGACAATAATGTACTGATAGAAAGCATTCACATTAGGCCTAGACAATAATGTACTGATAGAAAGCATTCATATTAGGCCTAGACAATAATGTACTGATAGAAAGCATTCACATTAGGCCTAGACAATAATGTACTGATAGAAAACATTCATATTAGAGATAGACAATAATGTACTGATAGAAAGCATTCATATTAGACCTAGACAATAATGTACTGATAGAAAGCATTCATATTAGAGATAGACAATAATGTACTAACAGAAAGCATTCACATTAGGCCTAGACAATAATGTACTGATAGAAAACATTCATGTTAGACCTAGACAATACTGTACTGATAGAAAGCAATCATATTAGGCCTAGACAATAACGTACTGATAGAAAGCATTCATATTAGAGATAGACAATAATGTAATGTACTGATAGAAAGCATTCATATTAGACCTAGACAATAATGTACTGATAGAAAGCATTCATATTAGGCCTAGACAATAATGTACTAACAGAAAGCATTCACATTAGGCCTAGACAATAACGTACTGATAGAAAGCAATCATATTAGGCCTAGACAATAATGTACTGATAGAAAGCATTCATATTAGACCTAGACAATAATGTACTGATAGAAAACATTCATGTTAGACCTAGACAATACTGTACTGATAGAAAGCAATAGGCCTAGACAATAATGTACTGATAGAAAACATTCATATTAGGCCTAGACAATAATGTACTGATAGAAAGCATTCATATTAGGCATAGACAATAATGTACTGATAGAAAACATTGATATTAGGCCTAGACAATAATGTACTGATAGAAAGCATTAATATTAGGCCTAGACAATAATGTACTGATAGAAAGCATTAATATTAGGCCTAGACAATAATGTACTGACAGAAAGCATTGATATTAGACATAGGCAATAATGTACTGATAGAAAGCATTGATATTAGGCCTAGACAATAATGTACTGATATAAAGGATTAATATTAGGCCTAGACAATAATGTACTGATAGAAAGCATTAATATTAGGCCTAGACAATAATGTACTGACAGAAAGCATTCATATTAGGCCTAGACAATAATGTACTGATAGAAAACATTCATATTAGACCTAGACAATACTGTACTGATAGAAAGCAATAGGCCTAGACAATAATGTACTGATAGAAAACATTCATATTAGACCTAGACAATAATGTACTGATAGAAAGCATTCATATTAGGCATAGACAATAATGTACTGATAGAAAACATTGATATTAGGCCTAGACAATAATGTACTGATAGAAAGCATTAATATTAGGCCTAGACAATAATGTACTGATAGAAAGCATTAATATTAGGCCTAGACAATAATGTACTAACAGAAAGCATCCTCATTAGGCCTAGACAATAATGTACTGATAGAAAGCAATCATATTAGGCCTAGACAATAACGTACTGATAGAAAGCATTCATATTGGAGATAGATAATAATGTACTGATAGAAAGCATTGATATTGGAGATAGATAATAATGTACTGTACTGATAGAAAGCATTCATATTAGGCCTAGGCAATAATGTACTAACAGAAAGCATTCACATTAGGCCTAGACAATAACGTACTGATAGAAAGCAATCATATTAGGCCTAGACAATAATGTACTGATAGAAAGCATTCATAATAGGCCTAGACAATAATGTACTGATAGAAAGCAATCATATTAGGCCTAGACAATAACGTACTGATAGAGAGCATTCATAATAGGCCTAGACAATAGCGTACTGATAGAAAGCATTGATATTAGGCCTAGACAATAATGTACTGATAGAAAGCATTCATATTAGGCTAGACAATAATGTACTGATAGAAATCATTCATATTAGGCCTAGACAATAATGTACTGATAGAAAGCATTCATATTAGACCTAGACAATAATGTACTGATATAAAACATTCATATTAGACCTAGACAATAATGTACTGATAGAAAGCATTCATATTAGGCCTAGACAATAATGTACTGATAGAAAACTAAAGACTTTATAATAATGTCAATCCTATTTTTGTCTTCTGTTTTTATCACTTTTCCAAAAGAGATAATCGGCTTCCTTATCAATGTTCTATCCACTTGTTAAATAAAACTTTATCCTCATCAACATGTCCAAAAGTCTGTTGCGGGATTTTGTCTTGATATTGTTCATCAAACTTATTCTTCGTTCTGCATCAGCACTGGAAGCTTGAATCCACCGTTATTATGTAATGTTGAAGGTTTGAAAGCTTATCTTCTGCCAATCCATAGCTAATTACATCTGAGAATGTTTTTAATGTCTCACATTTTATTTGTTCAGTTAATATAAATTTCAACTCGTTATATTCCTTGATCAACATTTTCTTTGTATTATGGACATTTTGTTCTCTCCTCTTAAAATGATTGTAATTGACATACACTTTCAGCAGCTTTTGATTTTCAAATTGAAAGTCTGTTTGTAATTGAATTGATTGTGAATCGAATGCAACCAATTCCGCTACTTCTATTTCAAGGAATTCCTCATGCAAATGACTGCAAACTCGCTGCAAATATCTAAGAATTGCAGCTGTATCAACATCAATAAGTGATCCGTTGACAGCAATTCTACCACTTCGTCACTCCAATTTACTTTTTATGCTAAATACGAGAAATCAAAATAATTATCTCTGCGCGCAAAATACATTTAGCTGCGCGACGACATCAAACAAGCTTAGCGGAACATTACTTGGGACCGGTTTTCTTTTGTATTCTTGTACTGTCTTTATTGTTAAAGATAATATATCATATTATATGCTTTGAGGTTTAAATATTTTTTTGGGAAAATCTTACGCAATGTATCATTGATATCGTGTGATTAATTGTGTTTTAAAAACACGAATTCACAGTTGATCTATTGGTGTCATAAGATAAATAGATTTATATGTTAGTTATCAATATATATATATATATATATATATATATATATATATATATATATATATATATATATATATATATATATATATCTATATATATATATAAAGGTTTAGGAACCTCGTATACCTGACACTAGAATTGTTTCAATTGATTTAAACAATAGATACATTCCTATAGATATGGTGTATATCAACTTTTAATTAATGAGAGGTCAATACTAGTAAGGTTATTAGTACCTCTTTTGTGTTAACTAACCTGATATTAATATATTTCACCTTGTGCAATAATGGACGGACGAACAGACTGGAGGAAAAATTTAATCCATCTAGTCTTTTTCCGAAACGTTATGTACAAAGAAATAATATACATTTTGTAACCTATATAAAAACATAGACCCCTTTTACAAGCGAATCTTTGGAAATAACAACAACAACAATTTCGTGGCATCGAACACTATGCCACATAGTCGATGCTAAATCTAATTATAGTTAGATTTGAAATGGCAGTAAGTGCCATAATAACATTGATCTCCTCATTGGAAAAGACTTCCATGAAGTCCGGCTTGATTTACTAGATTACTGGAGAAAATGGAGAAAGATAAAATAAAACATAGCTCATATTAACATGAAGTATTTATTCGTTATTAACAACTTGTGTGCATATACTGCAGACTAGATCTCGTCACACGCCAACATTCCATGCCTGAAAAATGACAAGAATTATATTTTAGTTATGTAATGGAGTGTGATAACTTCATTTAAAATATCTGATACATCTAGCTGGAAAACATTAGCGAGTATCGCAAGAAAACCTATTCACTTTATTAGATTAATAGAAAGGAAAGGTTAACAGTTACAAGAGCTTGCCCTAATGTTTTGACTTGCGATTTTGCTCTCAATTTTACAACATAGTGCTTTTGTGATTATAATATGATGTATACATTTTTGTCAAAGTATCTTCTAGCAACATATACGTTCTACAGTTTTGAAGAAGAAAAAAAATTAAGTATGTTCAGGTGCCACAAATTAGGAACGAAGGAATCATGTACTAGTGCAAATACATTCTAACATTCATTTTCCAGCAATAAATACGAGTGGCTTAAATGTTGACCAATTTAAGCACTGAAGTGATATTATAATTAAGAAACATGTTCTTCCACGTACAATCTTCTGAATTAAAGGTTTATAAATTTTACCGTCATTGTCGAGACTTCCCGACTCACTATACATCATGAACACCGACCATAGAGGGAAACTACACTTGATAAAATATGAAAATGCTAAGTCATAATTTAATGTATCCTACCAGCGTATACAATCATCAGTATTAGAATACAATAGACGGTAAAGCAGTACACATTATCACATGCGACAAAATCAACTATGGCGTCACTGCCTTCACCACATGTTCTACTTATGACAGAAAGGCAAAATGGTGGTTTAATTTTATGTTATATATGCAAATATTAAACTACCTTCGACATGACGACATAGTTCTACCGTTATCGAGACTACGCCTTTTACGTCAGCAAAACGAGAAATGGATTGCAGTTCGTTGACATTGCTTCGCCGTCATTGCTACTTATTGGTCTATGTATATTGTCTTACATACATCGTTCCAAAATGTAGCAATGTAAGTATCTACATTTGTTGCCATATTAACATAAGGAGTTTAACAACGTATTGTAGAATTAAAATCGTCTTCTGGATCACCTATACAATAGTAATATCTCCTCATAGTGATGGCAACTTACTAGTTCAGTGCATTATGGAATAAGCAAAATCTTTTATTGATTGGCAGTTTGGTACCAGAAGAGTTTAGATCACTTCATCATAGTCGCTAATCGTAGCTGTTGGATGTTGAAAGAGTCATTTCCCTTGGCATTCGACGCAAATGATCCAGTTTTAAAAAAAATTGTCATTATACTTTATTGAATGACATCCATTCAGTGTTGTCCTTGACGTTTTCTCGCCCATATATTTTTTGAGAGAAAATAATATGTACAAATTACGCCGACATATTTTAATAAGACAGTTCAAAGACAAATTATTTCAATGCGTTCTTTATCACAGTCGTCCTTTGAAAACATGTGTTAACGAAAAAAATATTACATTTGAAACATGAATGTCAAGCTCATTTTTACATAAAAAAATATGAACAGAAATTAAGTTCTGAGTTTACATTAACAACGTAGTCCGAAAAGAGACAGACACACAAGCAGAAAGAGAGACAGAGAAGCAGAGTGTTATGTCTACTGACGGCAGGTTGAATTGGTCGGCCTATGCATGAAGCGGGTACACTAAATACAGATCTGTCCCTGATGCCAGGTGAAATGTTCACAAAATTCAGCACCTGCATAAATCTTTCTGAAATAAAAAGAAGAAATTATAGGTATGGAAAAATCGATCAAAAATAAATAAATCAGTATGTAGTCACTCGATATTTATATAGATTTATTTGTGTTTGTCTTCATACCATTTATTTAAGTCAGTGTTCATGTCTAAAGAAAGAAGTGCCTCAAATTAAATAAATCACGTCCTAATACGTCCGCCTCATGAAACTGGAGGGGATATGAATAATTCAGTCAACATTATCTCCCATGATATTTGCAATAATCTCGTATTCATTGACCCGAAATATTTTGAATCGTTTCATGGCCGGGAAGTGTAAAATCTATATTAACGTCTTATATGTAATATTGAAGAAAACAAATTCAAATGTAAATTTTAAATAAATAAAAAACTGTTGTTTGGTTATTAATGTACAAATTCAAGCGTAAGGTAGATTTTTACTTTATCTCAAAATTTATTATGCTCTACTTGGGTAGGGGTGACTGCTATTTTTAAGAACACATTTATCTGGACAAGTGTAGAAACTATTCCTCAAAATTGAAGCAAACTTATACATGCGGCAAAGTACACAATGTTAGTTACACTTGATTGAAGTGCGTCAGATCTAGTGGGGAAAACGATACAAAACACACTACTGCTGTATCACAGATTCCAGTCATGGCGCTAATCTCATACATCCATTTCTCCGTGTGTTGCTGTTAAAATATGGGCCGTCGTTCTCTTTCTAATATTCAATAAATGAAATTTTTTTAAAATTACACTATCTAGGCTTCAAGTCTATAATGCATACATATGAAAAGGTAAATGAAGAATTGTGTGAATTTACAAAAGGAAAGTGGGCTTCCACAAACTTGCAAGATTTTTAAAAGTAATGATCGCTTTTTCAGCAAAAGTGAGGTAAAAGGGAACTTTTATGTTTTTATGATACGTTTCAAGATATTCTGTTGTGATTGTTTCGTACGATAGTATTTATATGTAAAATATGATTAAACAAACATACCTCCAGGAGCTTTGAAATTAGCCAAGATAACTTCGGTGACGGGTACACATGTATCACTTGTAACGGTGAGGTATATCTCCATACCGTTCATCATGAAGTTATAGGAAATGACGTCCATAGATGCAACGGAGGGTAGACCAAAGTGAATATTGGAAACAACAGTAGCATTATCTGGAAAATAATGCACAAAAGATGATAGATTGTTTTCCTTGATGTTTTTGCTACTGTCCCATCTATGTTATATTCCATAGTTGATATATCGGTATTAAATGTCCCTAAATTATCTCTGGCTGTTTGACCTCATTTTAAACATTTCAGAGAGAATATTTGCTACAAATGACTTCAACGTATTCGATCGCGCAGAAAACATCCTCGTGTTTGTGTGTGTGTGTGTGTGTGTGTGTGTGTCTACTTCCAGAATAGGGTATAATTTGAATCAATTTAATTTTTATGAGATTCAATGAAGTTCACATATACGAATATGGCTGCAATTTATGCGATATGACTTTTGGCTTTATCTGTTAACCGGATTTTGATGATACCATAGGGTGTTATAGTCAGATTGAGTTGGTAATAAAGGGTGTTGCTGCAACCTAATCTCGCTGTCTCTAACTGTTTATATACAGGATTGGATAACCACAATACGTAAGCCCTGATTTCATTGAATGTACTCTTACGATCGACCAGATTGGTTGAGGTTTTATTGAGTTAGGAAAAATCGAATATGCAACGGGGATGGGGAAATAATGGTCGGGATAATTTGATAACAAAATCCCTTTGCAGAATTTATAAGTCTGAGTTTCGATGGTTCTAAATGAAGATGAAAATTTATGATGGAAAGTTGAGTATAATTAGTGAGAAATGATGATAGTTCAGTGGTTTAGTAATGAACTAAAGATACAATTTATTAGTCGACGATAGAATGACCGTTCTTTGTCTTATCATAAAGGTTCTCTGAAGGTGAATTTTTTAAATGATTCCTTAAAAGGACTCAATCTCTTATTACGTTTCTCACATATACTCGAGTATCGTCAAGTTTAGATGTTACTACAAAACCTTTATAACTGTAGCAAGACCTTTTTGTTCCTTTCTACACTCTAATCTGTGTCTGCCTAGATTTGTAAATAATCTGTGTCTTTATATATATATATATATATATATATATATATATATATATATATATATATATATATATATATATATATATATATATATACTTCAGATATGTAACAAGGGGATGAAACGTTAGAGTTTGAGTCCTCATAATATGTATGTAAACAGTTTTCGTTTGCGAAATGTTTTAACTGGTTTCTTCTGGCCATTATGAAGTCAGTTTAAGTATATCAGAATTTTAGGCCCTATAGAATCTCCACCCTTTAGTTTTCATGAGATCAATTTGTTGCAGACGTATTATTTATGTCGGTTGTTTGATTTAGACACATCACTATGCTGCTTACTTTGTTGTTTAAATGGGTTACTGACAGTATGCTACCCTGAGGTACACCAACATTCTAAGCGTAGGTGTGTAAAATGGTAGGACAAACTTCTAACATTCAAGAGAAACTGGATGTAACGATGGTTAGCTTGCCTACAAAACCTAGGGTGAATAAGTCATTCTTTATGCCGTTATTTTGTACTTTATCAAAAGTGTTCTCTAAGTCGATGGGATTCAGAAGAATATTGAATGAAGCTTTTGTCGCTATTTGAAACACCATATTAAAATTACATCGTAGTCGTCCTGGACAGAAATAGTGCAACAAATTACATCGCGCAGGTTTCATATATGCTGGAAGATTACTTGCATCAGAGAAAAATATAAGGATTTTACTTACCTGGGATACAATTACTAAAGAAGGGTTCAGATCGAGACACATTACAGTTGCCTCTTTCATCCATGGTGTACCGTAAACCCTAAAAGGACGAAATTGCAAATTAATATAAGCATACAAGTCAAAGAGAAGGAAATATTATATTACTCCAAAGAAAGGTACACACATCATTACTTATATAAGTTCATATATCAATACGCACAGTGATACAACTTGTACATCTTTGCACAACTTGCAGATTAGTCGCAGCGTATGCGCGGAAGAATCCAGTTTTGCTGATTACTAAGGTTACCTTAAAAACTGTAGGAACTATCTTCCAGTTTCTTTTAAATATTTTATCTGCCCTTTTAGTCAAATATATATTTAACAGAACACGAAACGTTACATCTTGAATTGGAGCAAATAAGAATGTCCGACCTTATAATGTCGCACAATGTTTAGGAGCTCCAATTATTTTCACAATGCAATCATCTTGTAACAATTTTCAGAAAATGATCGTTACACCTATACTTGGTGATGGATTTAGTATAGAATGCTAGATTGGATGCATGCTAAAAGTATGCAATTTAGGATACATACTAATTAAAGGAAGATAACATTATTTGGCATGTTTCAATGGTTAAGCGAAATGCTACCATAGTAACGTTACGATGATTACATTTTTTTATGTTTTTCTGTGAAATGTTTGTGTTTCTGTTCTAATGCTTGTAAATACACTGCTTGCACCATCTAAATCACATTGATTGCAGGACATAAAGAAACGTCTTCAAAATACCATTTGTTATAATAATTCCTTGAGGTGTTCGCATGTAACATTTATTCATTCATTCGCTCATTCTTTATTACCTCCATCAGACGATATCAGATACATGCATGCCAACCAAAAGGAAAGAACATAAAAATTACATTTATACAATATACAATAGTTAACTTGAGAGAATATACGTTCGAACACTTTACTGATGGAAGAGACTACTAGAAAATAAATTTGTAAATATGAAAGAAGGTGTCGAGAAATGCATAGACGAATGAATGAAATACATTAGTTCAGAATTTTTGTCAATAAAATTTATATCTATATATATATATATATATATATATATATATATATATATATATATATATGTGTGTGTGCGTGTGTGTGTTTGTGTGTGTGTGATTACGTTAGACCTATAATATGCAAATGATGATCTTATCTCGTATCTAGCAAAACAAGTTGATAACTTACTTAACATACTTATTATTGTGTGGTCTAATCACCATGTATATCTAAAAACAGTATGTCATGATGATTTATGTTGGATATTTGTCAGGTTCAGTAACATAATGCACGTGAGTAATCTATGTGAAAAGAGAAAAGTGTATTAAGTGTTCAATTTTGGGGAGAAGCATCATGATCAAGAGAGAATTTAAGTTTATTACAAAAATGTATAATTGTCTGTGTTATTTGACTTCGTGTTTAAATAATGGGATATCCAGGCCATCCAAACGTTTGTTCTGATGCTGTGTAATTTGCTAACTATAAGATATCATTGTCATGTGTTTACAAGATTCCGAAATAAAATGTCAACATATTAGTGTACTATACATTTGTTTGCGATTTGATTGGGAAAGAGGTGTATCTGTTTTATGCTTATTGTTTCTTTATCTATTCCTGAAAAAAACTATTATATTTAACAGTATCGCGTAATTGACTCAACGGACGTTGAGTTCGGAACATCATAATATATCTCACATATATCGCACTGAATGTTATGTTTATATTTTTAATTTATTTGTTGGGCCAGCCTCTTGGCGTGATCACATTCGACGAAAACGGGCTGCTATAGCGTTCATGTGCTATTAGACTAATTGCCCTGGTCCAGTAGTCTTCTAAGCCGAATGTGAATTTCCGAGTTTATCTTAATCGGATTTGTCGCATTCTGCTACGTGGGTCTAGTCTAACGGTCACTAATGTTTCTGATCTTAGATGGTTTCGTTCTGATCTGTTTATGAGTGCGATATAGTTCATAATGGCTTCTGTCCTGATGTTTTTATCTGAAACCATAATGTATATTCAAAAAACGCAGCACGGTTGCTGACAAGGGCGTTTAGTGTTTGCTTATGTGTTTTTTTTAATGTAATGAGGAAAATCGCTTTATAATGCTTGTATTAATGTCCTCTAGTCGGCAGTTTTATCATTGTTGGATACTTCCGAACGTGTATCAAAGATACTCTCTGACTAACTAACGTGGGGGGAAACATCGCCACTGATAATATAACCTCGAGGAGGACTAGGAAAGGATCACGCTCTGTTTGTTTGGGTCCTTACGAACCAACTCGTTGAATCGTTACAGACTTCATGATTTTGTTCATACCTTTCACACTTGTCGGTTAAAGAACTGATAGTCTAAGGGAATGAATCCATGGCCAGGTATCTGAGAACATTGGACACTTTACGTAACATTTTATTCTGGATCATTGTCTGTAAATACTGTGGTCATCTCGACTATAGTTGTGGATAGAGTACATAAAGCCAACCATCTTTAAAAACGTTTCACTCATAACTTCTTTGAATAGATTTCCAATATTTGTTTCAGAATGTCTAAGAGAAGAAATTGCAAATGACTATTTTCTGACACTGCAGTTTTCTAAAAAAATTATATTGGCTTGATTGTTTTGTTTGGACAAAACTAAAAAAACATACATAATAGTTACACTGAGCAGGAAATATAAGCAAGATAAATAGTTAGTACTTCTCTGGGCGTGTACATAATGACATCAAAGTAACATGTTTGTAAGAGAATCCAAATAAAGTAAATAATTACCGTTTAAATATATGTGCAGTCAAACTCCATCAAGTGACATCAATCGTTGAAATAGTGTGTTCGAAAGGCCTATATGACCTGTATGACTATTATCATGAGGCATCGCTCTAACTCACATAAAATATTACCTAGTCCCCTTCTATGTTTTAGTCAGACACAGAAATTATAAGGATGTTAAACGTTTTCAAAATATATAATGCACTGGTAGATATTTATAACAATTGATATTGATACTAACGTCTGTCAAGCTGATAAAATAATGGCTGTGTATTACAGAGAAGCAAAGTTTTTAAAAGGCACATCTAGTGACACGCTTGCATACATACACTAGGCTCTAACTTCAATGAAGTATTTCTCAATATACTTTACATTTTGTCATTATATATTGAATATTTTTCTGTGAAATCTGCACTCAATTACATTAATACTATTTAAAGATATATATTTTATAAAATCGAAATATCTTATATGGTGACATACACGGAATTTTGATAGTTGTGTGACACCAGCAGCATGGCATTGTATTGTAAGCGCTTAATAATTTGCGATAACAGTTATTGGCGAAGTCTCCGTTGCAGATCGTGGTTATTTAATGACATCAGGAATTAAAACACGAAAAAAACCTTTTGAAATTTCTAAATTAAATTTAGACGTACATTGTTATAACAGGTCTGTAAAACATACATGCCATGCAATTACGCCTTGTTAGAGTGCACATATACTGACTGATTCTGTACCTGTCTGCCGAGTGATACTTTCTGAATCTACTGAAACTATTGGAAAGAAACGAAACTCCGTCTACATCAATATGAGGCAAATATTTAACTCCGTACCGATTGCTAATGTGTCATATCAGCCAATCCTGTGTCATTCCTGATAAATAATATGGTTATCATCAAAATGGCTGAATACCTTCGGAAAATATTATAATCGGCTCCTTCACGAAGAACAATTCAATACACGAGTTCATCCTGATTACCAATACATTTCTCTTTAAGAACAATATCGCCCTTGTAATTTGGTCAATCGACATCTTTTCCGAAAATCGTAAATAAAACCTGACATTTCAGTATTCTTAGTGACATTTGCTCACCCATCTGTTTTGTTGGAAATAAAATGAGTATTTATACTGACGAATCCAGCATCACTTTCGTGTCTAGTTTTATACGTGTGACATTGAAAGATGTCAGTGTTCATATGGACCTATGAAAGTGTAACGCATGGAAAAATATGGGAAGTGAAAGGGTATGTTATAACAGGAACTTGTTCTTTTTTAAAATTGTTAGCCATATTGCATAAGTTACGGATTGTCTATAGTTGTATGGTGCGTTTGCATGTAGGCTTGTGTTTTTGCTTAGACTGTATTTAAGTCTTTTTTTCAAATATTTGATTATGGAGGGAAGAGCCTATGAGAGATTAGTGCATTCGATATTCGAGTTGCCTTCTGTAAATCAAGGTGTTACTGTTGAGGATGAGAATGGCAACGACGATTCAGGATTATTATTAAAAACATTTGTTCTTTTTCTTGGTCTTATTATTATTACTATTATTATTATTATTATTATTATTATTATTATTATTATTATTATTATTATTAAATCTTTGTTTTGATGGGTAAATTTTCAGTAATGAAACCACACAAATCATACATATCGCCAAAGTGTACAGGTTAAATGAAACTAATCATCGCAAGATGCGCAAACTCATGATTGCAATCTAGTCCTGTTAACCAAGGAACGAAACACATCTAGATAGGAAGAGTCAAGCAAAGAGAAAACGACAGGTAGACAAACACAGATACAAAGACACAACAACAGAAATAAAGTAAATCAGTTACAGACGAGAAAGGAGTATTGTAAATTAATACACTGTTATAATCCGTGTAGATAGTCACTGCAATCCGATTATCGTCAACGTTAACATCCTCCTTGAAGGCGATCATCTTAGCATCAGCGTCATAAAAGAAACGCATATTTCCCTAGGAAAAAAAAAATATATATATATCAAATAAATATCATATATATATATATATATATATATATATATATATATATATATATATATATATATATATATATATATATATATATATCAAATATATGTTAGTATAATTTGTATTAAATATGAATTATCCCTACTATTATTAAGTATACTACTGTTTAATCCAGTTATATCATTTTCCGTTGTTTGGTGTATGTTAATAATTCTCTATAATTATTCTCATATACCTATGTGCAGATAAATGAAAATTAATTATTAGGTTGCCATGCTAGTGTGTCTGCAACAAACTAGTGCATATAAGACCGATTTAGTTGCATCGTGGTTTAGTGATGTATGATTATGGGTTATGGAATATAGACTGGTATGTGCAGGCAAGGCGATGGGTGCCGTTTACTCACGGACCTGGAATCGAATCTGCATAGAGTACTAATGAAAAATTCTCTAACCTGAGTGATAGTATTATTGGTGTATACACACACACAAACATGTATATATATATATATATATATATATATATATATATATATATATATATATATATATATATATATATAGAGAGAGAGAGAGAGAGAGAGAGAGAGAGAGAGAGAGAGAGAGAGAGAGAGAGAGAGAGAGAGAGAGAGAGAGAGAGAGAGAGAGAGAGTTTAATATGGAATAATATAGCGTTGATTATTTTGGTCTGATGCGTAACCTAATGAAGACACCAAAAACTAAAACGAAAACATACAAGCGATGTGAATCATGTAGATCATAGATGTAAATACAGATGCATACATCAGACAGACAAACAACGCAGACATATTATGTGTATTATTACGCGCAGAGTGTTGCACAATTTCGGAAAGCTGGACTAACAAAACAGAAAGTTATACTAAGTTTTACAGAAACATATCAGAAGTGCTGAAAGACACACACACACACACACACACACACACACACACACATATATATATATATATATATATATATATATATATATATATATATATATATATATATATATATATATATATATATATATATATATATATATAATTATACCAGTGTTCTGTGAGGTACTCCATCATAGCTTCCTAAGGCGATGTTTACATTCGCCTCCCATTGTTTTGGCGAGCAGCAATGTTTCTGTGCTGAAGCAATAGAGATCAGTACTAGAACAGCAACGACCGGAAACATTTTGTGTCTGCAAGGAAACACTCGATCTGACGGACAGCAATAAGAACTTTGCCAGTACTAAGAAAGAAGGAGGTATTAGATAGGCGATAAGGTTCAACACCCTTATGGCAGGTGACATTGTAGCTGATAAGGATATATGTTCCCGTCAGCTGGACACATCCACATGGGTTACAGGTAGATAAACCGGACCATGGCAAGAATGTCATAAATCATCTTTGTAGTGGACATTTTAAAATTTGATTTTGTCGTCTGCACACATTTTTGATATACCTTGAGAGTACTGTTTTAAAGCGTAACTCAGCTTTTATATCTATGATTGCAGAAAAGTTTAGTGCTTCCAATGGTCACACGAAATATGGTTACAACTTACATATTAAAAAGTGACAACTATAAGCTGTTGAAGGAACCTGAAGAGAAAAAGTAGAAGAAAAAACACATATCTGTAATTGGCTATCAACCAAAACAATGAAAAATGGTAAAAATTCATTATCTGTGACTAAACGGAATGATCATTTAATGAAAATTACGTTATGGTTTTTGAAAAGAGAAAATAATTCTTTCTTGTTTGGACAATATGAGACGTTTTTTTTTTAACTATACATTCATTCAAGATACAATAATCAATTGTTGTGGTTTGAGAACTATATTACGTGTGCACGGTGCTTGTTGGACGGAGTTGGAATCTATAACCAAAGGAGAAAGATTCAATAATGTATAGCGAGCTAGTCGTCGCAATTAAAAAATGTATGCGGGCACAGCCTGAAAAACATCTGAAGAACGAATTTAAATTAGCATTAAAAGATTTGAAAAAAATTAAATCTCAGATATTGTATTATTCTACTAAATTTGTTACTTCTTTCTTTATTGATTGCTGATGTACTGTATATGCAAATCCTTTTGTGTGTGTAAATATATAGGAAATGTGACACGAAGGAAACCTTCAGTATATATATATATATATATAATTGAATGTTTCCTTCGTGTCCCATTTCCACTTGTCTTGACTATGGAACTATTGAAACTTGAAACTGGTCCTTTTGGTCCAACAGAGCTCTTATAGAACTGTGAACTGTACAGGATGATTTAAATTATATGCGTAAAGAAAGCGTATGTATCGCATGGTGTGAACCAGACGTTTTGAACACATGATCGAAAGAAACAAAATCAGACTGTAAACTAATGTGTTATACTTCAATAAAGTTTTTACATTTATTCTTATTTCTTTAATTTGTCATTGTTTAGTTGTTTTCAATGGTTAAAATGAAATTGAATAATAATAATGAGAACTTTTTATAATGCTGAAAACTACATTCCATATATTAGTATTTCGACTTAGAGTATATTTATATTAATACATCACATATTTCGACTTCGAGTATATTTATTCTATGCAGAGTGTGACACGATTGCAATCTTATTAATATTTCTCTAGCGAATTTATTAGAGGCATGCACATATTATTTTGCTTTCATAGTGTTGTGGGTTTATTGAGAATGCGTTTAAATAGTATTGTTTTGTTTCTTTCCTTTCTTTACTTATCGTATCTTTGTCCCCTCTGCGTCTTTCGTTTTGAAAATTACTCTTTCATATATCACGTCTTCTTTTTATTTCTGTAAAATGGCTCAAGACACCTTTAAAGACTTTGGTCATTAATAAAGTTTTGACTCTTATCATCAGTGAGGTGAGAATAACATAGGTCATTCCACTATTGCCGAGATTAGACACAGATAACCCCATGTCTTATCATTAGTAGATCCAGCTGCCTAGGACTCTACTTTTCTCGATAGTAAAAGAGGAGAAAATGGGGAATTTCACGACAAAATGAAAAATTTAATTGAAGTTTACAATAAGATATGATGTTTTTTTCTAAATACATCAAAGGTAAGCTGTTAGACGCCTTAGCAAGGCCTTTTTAGTCGATTGTGTAACAGATTTAGTCAGTCAACTTCACTGCAATAATAAATGAAAGCGATGTCAGCAAACGTCCCTTAACAGATCCCGTATGGTCATATATCTGGAGTGCGATGCATGACAAATAAAGGTCAAAGTTTCCAGTGAAAGGTAGGGGGTCTTCTTAATACAGCCACTTTCCATCTCTAAATGCCAATGATGCTGTCAGTCTTATGTCTCGCGTCTCTTGTAGTGGTGTCGTCTGCTTCAATATGTTGCGTACCGCCACAGTGGGAGGGAGCGATAGGAACCCTCATCAGCATCGTTTATGACAACCATCCTGTCATAAATAGGGTAAAGTATTGTTGCCTTTTTCTTTTCACATTAGTGTATTTCGTTTATGAACGACCTAACTTCAAGCTGTTTCCATCGCTAAAATGTATTTGAAATACGTTGTACCGCTACAGCAAAACATTAAATTTGAGATTATTTTATATATAAGCAAATACTATGTTTTATTAATATAACTTACAACCAATTGTTTTTGTTTGTTGAACTCAGTTATATTTTTGTTTTGTGTGCTAGTACTAAGAAATTGATAAATAATAGAGTGAGAATTTCTTCCATTCCGCATTCACAACACCATAATGTTTAAGCTTTCAAACATTATTTACACAAGGTCCTTGAAAACTATTAGATCTAATGAGATAAATCTTTTAAATGGACAGAAATAATCGTCATATGGAGAGTAACAATAAGAATTCTTACCTTCTAGCAAACCAAACACATGTCAATAAATATTACATTAAGTACATTAACACATATATCATAATTAACACAGGAATATCCTTTGGAATTATTAAATATCATTTAAGAATTGCTTGGTAGTAATTTGCATAACGATAAGTTGTCCTATATCTTTGCAAAATCATCGTGACCAAGCAAAACTTGGTTTTTCAATTTTCAAATGTGCATTTACAATATTAATGTATCGTGTTGTATACATACATGTACCTCAGTAATTAATGCTAAATTATGAGACCTATCGATTAGCCATCAGCCGGTTTAAAATGTTATATTTTTAATCGAAGTATTGATGCAGGATTTATACGAGATTCTTGGTGGGAAGGGATCGTAAGTCCTATTTACAAGTGTTCTGGATGTTGCAAATAATTTAGAGAATTAATGTCTAATAATTAGTGTCAATTCGTTACAAAATATTTTCAAATTAATCTTCAACAACAGGTAAACAATTTGTTTTTTTTTTAGATAATTCGGGTTTTGTAGAAGAAACATGGCTAAGATATCGTACTTCTATCTCATTAATTGACATCCAACACTCAATTTAAATGAATTTATGTTGCTATTTTGTGGACTTCAAAACCGCTTATATATTGAGAAAGTTGGTCTTGGTAAAAATAATTTAATTAAATATTGACGGATATTTCATGTTAATTTGTAGATTGAACCAGGGTATAAACGTTTGTACTAAGTTATATGGTGCACAAGAATTTTTTCCAGCTTGTAATAATTGTCCTCGACAAGGGAAAGATCTCTCTCCTTTATGTTTTTTTTTTCTTCTTGATGACTTATTATTCAAATGAAGTTTCCAAAATATGATTTGAAAATGTTACTCAATGTTTCAAGTTCCTCTTAATCGTACAAGATGACAATAAATAAAAAATAATGAAGATCTTGAACTGTTTTTCACAGTACTTTAAGAATTAGAAATAATATCTTAATTATAGAGAAACCCAAATAATGTTGATTTTTTTTCTGGGTAAAGAGAGTCCAGAATGCACAGTACTTTTTAGATGATCTTTTAATTTGCATGTAGATGGTCATATAAATATATGAGAGAAATTGCTTTTCGTCTACAGCAACTTGATTCAGCCAAACATACCCAAAACCGAAGCGAAATAACCTTTGATTAGCTTAGGTAGTCCAGTTGACACGTTTAGTTTCATCTTCTCGTTTCAACATTAAAAAAACAGTGTTGTGGCTATAAAGTTGAAGGCTTTCGTACAATTTTCAACCAGTATTAAATACATCGTAAAAAATAAACGGTGCAAAGTGTGTATCTGCTACACTTGCCTAGTACAATTAAATTTCATGGCGTTTGTTTGTTTGCTTTTTTTTATCTTCATATCATTATAGATGTTGGAATGCGATTAGAGCTTATAAGGATTAGGCGCTATACAAGTCCTCATTATTATTATTATTATTTTTATTATTATTATTATTATTATTAGTAGTAGTAGTAGTAGTAGTAGTAGTAGTAGTAGTAGTATTGGTAGTTTTAGGAACATCTTAATATTGTTTGCACAAGTTGTATTGCACAATTTTGATATATCTAATAAATTTATATCTCCATATTTTTGTCCAATTGCATGCAATTGTCTTAAATTACCTAATTAAAGCTTTTACAAAACATCTTTGTTTATGATTTAAAACATACGGAAAACCTTTCATTGCCCGAACCTCTATTATCTGCTTAACTTTAGTCCCTAATATCCTAACTTTCGTCTCTAACATCTTAACTTTTGTCTCTAACATATTAACTTTCGTCGATAATATCTTAACTTTGGTCCCTAACATCTTAACATTCGTCGACAATATCTTAACTTTTGTCCTTAACATCTTAACTTTCGTCGATAATATATTAACTTTTGTCCCTAACATCCTAACTTTCGTCTCTAACATCTAACTTTCGTCTCTAACATCTTAACTTTCGTCTCTGACATCTTAACTTTCGTCCTTAACATCTTAGCTTTCGTCCATATCTTAACTTTTGTCCCTAACATCCTAACTGTCGTCTCTAACATCTTAAATTTTGTCTCTAACATCTTAACTTTCGTCCTAAACATCTTAACTTTCGTCGATAATATCTTAACTTTTGTCCCTAACATCCTAACTTTCGTCTCTAACATCCTAACTTTCGTCTCTAACATCTTAACTTTCGTCTCTAACATCTTAACTTTCGTCCTGAACATCTTAACTTTCGTCAATAATATCTTAACTTTTGTCCCTAACATCCATGTACGTTTTTAATAAGGCACACACTCAATACTTTCTTTAACAAACCTTAACTCTTTGCTCATATATTACCCTTTTCTAAAACAATGATTCAGTTTTATGTAGATTGAACGTCATATAAGTTTTATTGGAGAAACGTTCGATATAACTTTTATTTGGTTCTATAGTAGCTTTACTGTATCTGCGCAATTAGCAACGTACTGCAAAACTATAATCATTGCATAAGCTGTATAACGAAATCATCAATAAAAAGGGAAACATGATAGGGCGTAAACACAGTCGTGTCATGCATATAGTGGACACTCGAAGCAAGTATTTAAACCTTTAGATCTATGGACTCATGTTTTCAAATTTCTATAAAATTCTATTAAAATGTGTACTTTTTGCCATTCATACTGTTACCTAATATGAACGAATACAAGTTATGATGCTGTACTTTATCAAAACCGTTAATAAAATAAAAAAAATTCATTCGGGGATTTATTGCTGAGCTAAAGCCCGAAAAATAAAGAGATTGCCGCAAGGTGATTATGTTTCCATAACGACTGATTTTGCTTTGTCTATCAGACAACATGTATATATGGGCATTCAATACATCAGTATACTTTTCCATAGAGTATCAATAAGAAAATTAACTCAGTATTTATTTGGATCGATCTTATCATCGCAGTTATATATAAGACAAATAATACTTTTCTCCTACTGTTTTAGGAAAATTGCAGGAATCGAAAATTTCGTTGAATAGAGAAAAACGGACAATAAGAGCCAGACTCACATAACGTTGCTTGATTTGATTCGCTTAGTAGTGACACCCATTGCGGGATCATAAGAATGAAAAAAATATTGAAAATAGTTTTGTATATTTGTTAGGAAAATGTATGAACCAATTATAAACTGATTTGAGGTCTGGATACCAAAATCTGGATAATATTGCATACATAACGTGAAATATATCCGAGCGTTTTCTCTCTCTCTCTCTCTCTCTCTCTCTCTCTCTCTCTCTCTCTCTCTGATTTTTGGTTTCCTTCCTGCTTTCCTTTCTCAATCTAAATTATCTTTATCTTACAAAATGATCCGTATATGTCTGCATGGCTTGCATAATCATTTGTCGTCAAGAACATTTTGTCCTGTTGTACTATATATATATATATATATATATATATATATATATATATATATATATATATATATATATATATATATATATATATATATATAGCACCCATGAAATAACTGATGTTGTCTTTTTATGAAGGCAAATGTATTAATAGCCTACGATGCAGTGAATCGGCGTATAGCTGCCCGAGAGTACATCAGTATCGACGGTAATACCAGCATGGTGGTTGATATGTACAACGATCACGCTGCGGTAAGAATAGGCTAAATGTAGGTATTAGAATAGAATTTGGAAACAAGGATTGGGTTTTCAGTTGATGACAATGGAATTAATCCCAACTGAATTCGTGAAAACTCACTGCTTTCTAGTATGTTAATCTGATGTTTGAACAAAACGGATATTTTAGTTGGTACAATAACGATACGAAAGGATCTTATGAGCGGATCCCGAAATACCGCTGGAGTGGGGGGGGGGGGGGTCCGATGGATGGGCGTAAATGAGTAGGCATGGATGTCTTTTGGGACGAGACCCTCTGACCTACGGAACTTTCTGCATTGTGAAGGTTGTAAGGGCACATTTTTAACTATCTACCTATTAAACGATTTATATCTCTTTGCGCCCAACTGAGAGTACAGCGTAGGGATGCACTGGCTCAGTACCCCCTTCTCTGGATCATTCCATGTGCTTTACGTTGTAATGATGTTTAAATTTGTTGAAAACACGAAATCCCAGACAAGAAATGCCCAATGAATAAAATAGATTTTAACGCATTAAAGTATATTAAAGAATATTTTGGATCACGAGATATGACATAATTACATATAGAAATTGCAATGCAGATCTATTTTTTAACAAAGATAATAAAAACTGATTAAATCATGCGATATACATTGTATTCTTTATTTCCTATATATAAAAAAATCACACAGAGTCCATTAACGTTTGTTTCAAAGGCATATTTCTAGCGATTTGTTGCATAGTGACACAGTTTAATAAAATGCAAAACAACAAGATTGCAGACAGTGTTAAGAAAGGTTTTATAACTCAATGGAAGTGGTAGATTAAGAAAGTTATACAATTTATTTTAAGTTCCAGCTACTAATATGAATATTGGTGTTTATTTTAGAGTTTTTGTTTGCTTCATTCACTAAAAGTTTGCCCAATAAAATCATTGATTGGTGAAATACAATTTTGAACATTAATGTCTGCGTTCTTCAAGACTTGGTTATCGTTTTTGTTGTCATTATCTTCTTTTCTGGTGCTGCTGTTAGGGTGCTTGTATATACTTTGATCTATTTAGAGCTAATTTAGTCTCAGAATTATATTTAATTGTTACAAAAGCACGTATTTTCTGATTCGCGGCAACGAATGACTTTTTTTCAAAAGAGACAAAAGTATGTTAACACTTTTTTAAAAATCCTTTGCAGGGTATTAAGTACACAGTAGAATCAACATCGGGTCAGCCTACCAGATGTTACAAACAGGCTCTTGGACCCTTCGTCGATGGGTGTATCCCAGGTATATATAAAACAAGTGATGACGGAGATGATGAAGAATGATAAATAATCAATCTCGTTAATAACCTGTATCAGAATTTAGCATGATGAACACATTCAAATGAACTTAGCATTGATCATTCTTAACGGATACATGAAAATAAATTAGTTATTAAGAATTGACAAATAGATTTATCATGATCACTTTAAATCGATACATGATATTAACGTGATCACCAAAACTAATACATGAATGCAATACATTCACTATAGCAATTAGGCTTATTCCATTTCCTAATGAAATTACAATATAAATATGGTTATACTAGTCATCTATTATCTAAGATTGATGTTTGCAGATAGCTATCTAGCTATGAAGCAAGCATGGAAATTTTATTTATGGAGTTACATTGGATTTATGGAAGGTGCACGTTAAATGCTGTGTTACAACATTTTGGTTTCAAATTAAGTAACAACAAAAGCAAAAACATACAAGATTATTAAATTGAAACATAGTTTAATTTCCATGAAGAAAAAGTGCAAATTGAAACAGAATTACGAATATTCCAGTGATGTCTCGAAAGGATTTCAATTTTTAATGTTTCCTGAAGCAATGCCCTCGAATAGTGACGATGAATCGCACTTATATAATCCATAATGCCTCTAATTGAATTACTAGCCACAGTAAAATGGGGATTAAGTCCGAATTGAATTCATGAAAACATTGTATTTTAAATGGAAACTTTAAATAAATCGAATTTCTGAACACTACTAAAATACTGATCCCATTAGACAAATGTTAAATTCGAAATGAGTTGTTTTGTATAGAGAGAGAGAGAGAGAGAGAGAGAGAGAGTGTGTGTGTGTGTGTGTGTGTGTGTGTGTGTGTGTGTGTGTGACTTGGATTTTTAACGCGGCTTTAAAACAATTCGGCCATATCGCTACGGTGTCTGCAGTGTGACAGTTTATAAGAGTGTATAAGACTGGGAATCAGGCCGTAAACATAAAGCATCATATCCCTCACTGTCCCTTTATCCTGACACCAGGCCAACTAGTCCTAACACTAACCTCTTAATGCTGAGCACCAATCAATGTATCAGCTATTGCCATTTATATGCAAATTTGGTACAGTGTATTTCTAGAATATTCTAAATTCTCAACAAGTTCGGGTCAATGACTTAAATTTAATTATATACCAAGAATTATCGAGGGGAAAATCCAATATACTAAACATCATGTTTACCTGCAAATAAAAATAGTCTTACAATATAATCTATAATATATGTAATATGTTGGTTACAAGACGAAAGATATTAGTCATGTAGGTACAAATTTCTACCCTCAGTTACTGACAAATTATGAATCACACAACACAAAATAAATACTGTGTACGCAATATGATGAAATAGCATGAACCGTCGTATTTTCAAACATATTTTCAGACGGTACTTTAGAACAAATCTTAACTTTGGTATGTTTCTCTATATAGAGCATTGATATGACATATTCTGTCAAGGAACATAAAGTTTTTAACGTCATGATTCCTTTACTCTTTAACTTTCTCACTCCACGCAGAAACCTCAATATGTGTCCAAATGAGACCAAAACATGTTAGATACATAGTTATGATTTTTACATATCGGGATGCTGGAAGGTAATATTATATATTAGTAAATTGACAAATAATGTTAAATCGTATTTCTTTAGGTTTTATAGATTTTGTTGCTATCTGTATTTTCGACCGTGATGATGACTGAGATAATGACAGTTTTCTCCGCAGATGTATTTTTGTGTTTAATGAAACGCTAAACTTATTTCACAACTCTTTTTTAAAAAATAAATCTTGCAGATAACGCTACCAAGAGTGCTGGCAACTATGTGCGAGGTCTTGGTAGAAATTCATTTTCAGCGTCGGCTTTCCAACTCATCGCAGAACCATATGCCTTGTATTTGGAGGTGACTGACAAAGGTTGCATTCCTGTAGAAGAATTAGCTATTGGATCTTTGCACGGCTGTAAGCATACAACAAGAAGAACAACATCTTCATTGATTGACATTGCAAATACACACTTCTCTTACAACATGTTTCACCATACCCTTAAATGCACATGCTCCAGCAAACCACATAACCAACATTCACCAGCGAATCATAATCCCCAACGTTAGTTTTGTAAATCTAACTTTTGGCTTCTGGACTATTTAGTACATATCTTTATGAATCATACAAATAAATATATTTTATAAAATATAGAAATATATACCTTAGAAAATTCTGCATCGTATACCAAGTTTCCAGTTTTGCAAGTTGTTCCACACGTACGAAATCGTCAAATCGTCTGCTACCCAACGTATCAGCTTAATGCTAGAAATGGATTCTCAAGTAATATCCCCTCATATTGTCTGCTTCTAAATTCTTAATGATTTTCTCCATAAACATGACGTTGTACACACATTAAATGTATGCCTTGTTGTTTCTCTTCCACATAAGAGCTTATTTTTTTTTTAATTATAAAACTTTGAAATTTACTAAGATGTTTTACAATATCGGTTTAGTTTGCTTAATAATATGTTGCCTTTATTTGACATTGTTAACTTGAATTTTGCAATGTATTGTATTTATATACCCCGATGGAAAACATTACATCTTTTCAAAGCAAAATAGGCCGACATATCGCGAGTCATGAAAACACAGGTGGTATCCCATGTGTCCAAAATTAATATTATTTTAAACAGACTATTTTGGTGACAGTTTCATCTTTTCAAATAGTAACATTACAGTATTTTATTTTCGTCCGTTGGTATGCGTTTTGGTTTCATATTGGAGACGGAAACCTTACGTGTGGAGAAATGCCTGACAGCATTGTACCTAAGACTCTTTTGTGAAACACATTAAAGTTATCAAGACGTGAAAACCACGGATTTATATTTTGCTTCATGAATTTTAAAATTTCATTTCAGACGCCTTTGTTCAGACTAATGGCTATTACAATATAACTGCAGGGATAACAGATCCATCTGTATTCAATCCGCCTGCAATATGTAATAATGCTCCAATGGTTACCAAGCACTTAGTAAGTAATTTCATAACTGAACTATATGTATGTATGTATGTATGTATGTATGTATGTATGTATGTATGTATGTATGTATGTATGTATGTATGTATGTATGTATGTATGTATGTATGTATGTATGTATGTATGTATGTATGTATGTATTTAACCGCTCCGGTGGCCAAGTGGTTAGAGCGTCCGTCACGGAAGCAGGAGGTCGTGGGTTCGATCCTCGGCCGAGTCATACCAAAGACTTACAAAAATGGTACTAACAGCTGCCTCGCTTGACGGTCAGCATTAAGAGGTTAGTGTTACGACTGGTCGGCCTGGTGTCAGGATAATGTGACTGGGTGGGACATCATGCAACAAATCTGCGGCATGATGCCCCAGTGCTATACATCAATATAAACTGCCTCACTGCAGACATCGTAGCGATATAACTGAAAAATTGTTAAAACTACGTTAAAAATCCCAGTCAAAAAAAAAAATAATGTATGTATATATGTATGTATGACTGACTGACTGACTATGTATGTATGTATGTATGTATGTATGTATGTATGGTCGTTTTATTTATGTAAATGGAAGAGAGCAAAGTGATTCGATGCAATTCGACGGTAGATACTTTTAGAAAGTGAGTAACTATAAAGGAATAAGATTCCTATCGAGCTATATAATTTGTTAAAAACAATACAGCGGTCGGCAGTATTCAAAGTTGGATACTTTTAGAAAGTGAGTAACTATAAAGGAATAAGATTCCTATCGAGCTATATAATTTGTTAAAAACAATACAGCGGTCGGCAGTATTCAAAGTTGGTTTCTATACGGCACCAAGACTGGATATTCTACCCCAACTAAAGATCTCTAGATCCATACTATTGTGTTATTCATTTTTGCTTCTATCAAAATAAAGCAAAGCATTTTTATCAACATAAATAACGGCACTAAGCTATATTTTGATAGGTTCAAAACTGTTCATAGAGGATGTATACTATTTCAGAAGTTTAACAAACACGAAACAATCGCAATATCCATAGTGTATTACAAGGTGGAATGCAATGGAAATGGGGCGAAATATAGTAGTATTATAGTATTACAAATGAATTATCTGCAAGTGAATTAAAAAGTATATTTGTCGATTTTAAGAATTCAAACCTGTATCCTATTTTATAAGAAATGAAGAATTACAGATTAATTTAATAATGATGAAATATAGATGAACTTCACAATACCAATAGCAAACTTGTTAACAGCTAAACATTGAGCAATCATGTTATAAACGATATGCACACAGCAAGATGTATTTTAGTTGCAAGAATGATTGGTGGCAAACACACATTAATCACATTTACGCGTATGAAATAAACATCAAAAAATGTAAATATGATTTAGTACTGGATTTTTCGGTCTTCTCAAAATGCGATTGAGCTGCAACAGGACAAATGATAATGGGAAGTGATATTAACGATGTGTTCAAGGATGTTATCAAAAACAGAAAGCAAATAAAGATAAATTTTGATGAAAGAACCGAGCAATGCAGCATCACAGATAAAGATTCGTTGACTGGTCAAACGTTGAGAGCATTGTCGTCTGATGAAATGAATTAATGAGAATATGCATTTACGGTTAGCCTTAAAGGCAGAGCGAACAATTAATTCATATGAAGCCATATGTTTTCTTCAAGAACGCAGCGGTCTAACAGCTGCTGATGGTGACGGTATGGTTTGGTTACCAAGTGACGTGGTGGTGAAAATAATCCTGTCAAACTGAAACCTGGAAACTGAATGCTGAAATGAACAATCGAACATTTATATAATTATTGCTGCTACTGTAGTTTACATACTAAGATTACGGACTTTCCTCTTACATTTGATAGATCATTTAGACTTTTTGTTTATAAGAAAAAACAAATTCAGGCTATATGGGAAATAATTTTCCAAACAATATCTAATAGCTAGTTTTCACATTACCAATAAATAGAGGTAAATGAAAAAAATACTTGGTGCAGGAATAGAACATCCAGCACGTCTTACCGAATTTACTATTGTTGATACAGTCATGCATTTCGCTGTTCTGATAGAAACACTTCCAAAATCATATTAAAATGATTGTTTTAGCCTTAAACCTAACAATAAACATTCCTCTCACTTTTGAATTTACTTATCCAAATATTTTCTATACCAATTTTTCCAGCTATGTTAGATTTCCAACAACTTCAGAAATGTATATTTAAACGAAACTTGTTTAACCTTTCCCAGCAATTCCGGTGCTACATCAGTTTAGTTTGCGTCTTTTTGTATGTTGGTGTCCTTTTGTAAAGTTCGTATCTGGTTCAGATTCCATTCACTATTTCCTTTTAACTGGCAAATTCTACAACGGTTTCATTATATTATAAGTCTCTCTAATCTTCATTATTTACTAATCTCTGTCCCGCAGTCAGATGTAGTTTGCATTGAATTATTCTTTGTAAATGAACGTCTGTACTTTCTCTCACCTGCTTATCAGAACGTTAGCTTATGCCATGCATAGGCAGCTTACATGCTAATGTTGCTGCACATAGAAGTAGTTTCTTCCAGGATTTACAAATGAATGTAAGCCAGTAATATTACAGGAACATCCGGCTGCTAGTTTATTTGTTTCCAAATCCTTATCCTTCGTCTGTTTATCTAAAACCCATCTGTTTTCTTGTTACTATTTTAGACTACCTTCCTCGTGGATTGCTGTACTTAAATTGTTAGACCCCTTTGCGTTTGTGTCATTAAATTACAAAAATGTTTATGTTTCAAATCATTTGTCATTAATAATGTTATGGTTTTCGCACTTTATGCTCTTTTGTACATTCAAATGTGTTCTTCATAAAGATTGTTAGGGAGAAAGGAAACCACTAACAAAGGTTAACGTATCGTCAGTATTGCTACGTATGCATCTACAATGTCATCATCATCCGCAGGACATTCAATTGTTTTCCATTTAAGATTTTAAAACCCCGAGTCCTTTGTTGATATACAATTATATCAAAAATGATTAATTCTTTGCGACAGAGCTAAGATAAAGACCTACTAGAAAATAAATCAATCCACTGCATTCACAAATCGTTTTCAACAAATAGAAAATCCACGAAACGTTTTACTCCACGAAATATATCGAGTTCACTAATAGTTTTATTTCCCTTCTTCCTGGCAGGTTTGATGCAAGAACACTACCTTGTATCCGCCTGTATGTACGTCCAAAATCTATTCACCAGTATATATGTTTCTAATCTTAGTCATAAATCTACTCTAATCTAAGTAGACTCTAATAAGACTGACTTCCATGTTCAATGTACAAATGTCAGTCATCCAAGACACACAAGAAACAAATGTTATGTTATATGACAATACATTTTCATAGCACATATTTTGATTTGCTTATACATACACGTGAAACATTTAGTTGTTTTTAATGCAATTGATTTATAAGAAAATGAAATTTGAACAAGCTAGGTTATGATGTCAATTCCTGATCCGATAAATGTCAGTGTGCCAAAAACTTATATTGTACTTAAATAATAATAATAATAATAATAATAATAATAATAATAATAATAATAATAATAAAATAATATAATAATAACAATAATAACAATAATAATAATGAGTTTTTTGTATAGCGCCTATTCTTTAAAAGCTCTAAGCGCTTTACAACATCAATAATAATATGACTACAAAAACAACAACAAAAAGACTAAAACCATGAAATTGGAAAACATACAAAATGATGCAATTAATTAAGGTAGGAAACATTATTAGGTCTTTCAGTTTGTTCCTGCAGCCGATAAAGGTGAGTTTTAAGAGAACTCTAGAAAGGGACCACTGTGTCTTTGTGTTTACTTTCAATGGGCAATGCGTCCCACGTTGCGGGGCCATGGTATACAAAAGAACGTTGTCCATATGACTTCGTTTTCATAGTTGGAATAATGATTATACGAATGTCAGAAGAGGAGCGTAAGTGTCTTGCTGGTGTGTACACATGGGTGAGGCCGGATAGGTATGCCGGACTAGAGTCCATAAGTGAAACGTATCACAGAGAACAAATTTTGTGTTTGACTCAGGTTCGAATGGAAGACCATCTTAAGGTACAAAGCAGTGGAGAGGTGTGCTCTGATCGTGGTAATCTAAATATGATCAGTGCAGCTGTGTTTTGAACTTTTGTACTTGAATAATGTATCAACTGATCCGGCTGTGGCATGTGAATTATCGCTATTTGATTGAATTATTTCAGTGCTCTGTATATTTTATTTTTATCTTTCTTTATAGGTCAGTGATTCACGGACAGAAATACCATTCGGAAGGCGAGCTACCTTTTTAGACATATTTTAAGAGCTGCTATCAAATCACGTGTCTACATATTAATAAAAGCTGCATTCAATAAAATTGCTATGTTATGCTGTCCTTTTCTTTCTTTGTTATAATATGAAATATAGAGGAAATATTAAATCAAATAAAGAATACATTATATTTCTAACACACACACACACACACACACACGATGTACATTTCCAACACACTAAGTCGTCACAGGCTGACCTAGAACTGCACTAAATACTCGTAGGGTATGTATTATTTGTGAAATAATATCATTCCACCAATCGTAGATGTTTTGACACCTCTTCTGTAACCTCGTGATAAGAGCATCCGCATCGAAAGCGAGAGTCTGTGGGTTCGATCCTCGGCCGAGTCATACCAAAGACATACAAAAACGGTACTAACAGCTACCTCGCTTGGCACTCAGCGTTAAGAGGTTTGTGCTAGGGCTGGTCTGCCTGGTGTCATGATAATGTTACTAGGTGGGACATCATGCTAGCGATATGATTGGAAAATTGTTAAAGCTACGTTATAAATCCTAATCACACACACACACACACACACACACACACACACACACACACACACACACACCTCTACTTATTACTGAAATAACGTGCATGCGTTCATACAAAAAACGATTTATTTGACTGAAGTGTGAATTCCGTCCTGCACACGAGAAGCCGTTAAATCCATTGAGTGATTAACAAAGCTAAAGAATAAGAACGACCGTTCCGATTGTACAACGAGAAGATACAGAATGGGTAAGGCGCAAACACAAGCTTCGAAAACTCTTAGAAAGTGTCAAAAACAAACAAAATAAAACAATATTGTGTGGACTCGCGGACACAGTAAGAATCCGTCTTTAATCGATTTCATTCAAACACATTTAATGTCTTCAACAAGCATGGGATACAAAAGTTGCGCAGTGAAGGACAATGTCATCATTTCATTGTACTTTATCTAATTTTGTGTTATTTGTTTGTTTTAGTTGTCCCTTAATTCGGAACCAAATAGACGTGAACTTGTCACCCTAATAGGAATCTAATTACGTTACTTTATTAGGAATTCGAATTTGATTGAATTGATTTTGCGTATATATTTTATCCATCGCCTATTTGTAACACTCTTCTGGTAGTTAAATATGTATTCTTTTTTAAAAGATTGCACTTGTAAAGGTCATTAAAATCTTTCTCATTTGGTAATTAATTATGTAAAACGAATTACTAAACCCATCATGATATATTCAGATGGTGATTGGATTCTACAGAAAATATGTCGAAATTTTAGCCTGTATTGCTTAAAACGTTACATACTCATTAATTATGATCCTTAACTGTCTACAGCCTGTTTTGTATGAATCCCTTTCGTTTATGCTGCTGATAAATATGCCATATGGTTTAAATTGGTAGAGCACTGTGGCACAATAACAGTTATCTTGGGTGAATAAGTGTTTTTCCAGGTAAGCGAATGTACTAACATGTATCTCGCCGGATATACATTGCGACGAGAGATATTAATTTCATGATATGCACGGGTATTTTACCCTGACTATTACTCACTTTCTTATGGATTTAAGAGAGATCAATTTATAACCGACATACTGGTCGTTTTGGATCTTGTCAATGAGTGTACGCTCTCCATTGTGTTCTTAAGCCATTTGGCTGACTAGAGCAGGCTAGACTTGACTAGAGCTGTATGTATGTACGTATGTATGTACTTGTGGTGGAGCCACGAATGTAGACGTAACTAATTCATGGGTGCTGTATGCTGTCTGTATGTGTGTATACGTATAACTTGTACATGCGGTGGATCCGTGAAGGATGCGAGCGGCCGATAAAAGTGTGGGGTGTGGGCCAAACCAAGGTCTCGGTGAAACTGCCGTTAATCATTTTATGAATCGTACGACTGTAAAAGGGTCAAGAAGCATGTTCATTTCCATTGTTGTTTCAACTGGGTAGATTTTCACTGACATGAGATTATTTTGAATATTAGTTGTATTCCAGGAGATTATGTGAATCTCACATGACATTATTTGAACCACATTTTAATACCATGAGATTATTAGACTAAGTGTAGATTTTGTTGAAAGCATTACACTGGTCGGGAGGTTACAAGGTTGGCTTCTAAACTAAGCTGCAACTGGACTTCTAGCCCAACACAATATTTTCTCTGATTTTAAACTTGATTTAAAAAAAAATATTGGTACAAAGCTATATTTTGATACATTCATAAATGTTCAGACAGGTAAAATAACTCCCGATCTTAAAATAACATAAATATTTTGCAGAGATTATGTATATTTATTACAAGTTGTTACGGAATAAAAGTGTGGTATACGTTAATTTTATTACAAAAGAATGATACACAAGCGTATGATAATATGTTTTCGAAACAATGACGTATTATAGATAACGTTAAATAATAACAACAGTGAGATGAACATCATTAATCGTATTATCACAATTGCTGACTATATGGTATGAAGAAAGAATAAATAACGACTTTGAGGTGGATTTATAAATAGGTAATATACATACATTCCTATAAATATGTAACAAAATATTATCCACAGCTTATGTACATTTATTACAAGTTAGGATGGAATAAAAGTCTTGTCAAAATAGGAGTTTTACAAATGAATAAAGTTATTCATGTGTAATTAAAGCAGAAATTCATTGTTTCTAATATTTTATATAACATTTCAAATTAAAATAATAAACATGCCGCCAATATTAAATCCCCATTCTTTAGTGACTGGCGTTGTCCATGGTTCTGACATCATCAAGTGCGCGTCCATCAGACACAACGAAATTTTCGAACATAATATAATAAGATTGTAAATCTTTTAAAAATTATTTACTTCTTGAAACCAAAAAAAATGTTATACATTTTTAAACAGTTTAATGTTTCATAATCATTTTCATGTAGGGTAATTCATCTTAATAAGTATGTCTTTTAAAATAATACCTCATCCAATTAATAGTTTACAAGTTTGGAATCATCTTTCAAAAGTATATAAAGGCTTTGATTAAGCATTTTATTTTATTGTTACAAAATATAATATCCAAGATATCAATATCATCTTTGTTAATGTTTTTACACAATCTTTGTCAATTTTTTTATAACTATAACAAAATGCAAATGTATCGACTCCATTTTAACAATATCGTTTAACACTAAAATTATTCAAACCCCGCTTTATGATAACATCAGTTTCTAGCTTATGTTTGTTTTTTATGTAATTACCATTGCTCTTATAAATCTAACTCCTCCATCCAACGCATAATTTTTAAATCAGTTTGTTCCAGAAACGTTTTTATACATAACCGCGTGTTTAATCGTTTGTTTTTTGTTATTGTTGTCTGATAATACCGAATATATTTTGTTTCATAGACTGATGAAACATGTTATAACATTACAATTCATTTACTCATTAAATTAACCTATAACTTTTTTAATTGTGTCATCTTTAAATTTACTATCCTTAGAGTAATCTGAAAGATCAAATAAATGTCGAGTATCATATATCTCACGATAAACATGAAACAAATGTCGGGTATCGTATATCTCACGATAAACATCAAACAAATGTCGAGTATCGTATATTTCATGATAAACATCATCATAGTTAAACTCAGAAACATGTTAATATGTGTAAGTAGATAACAGTTTACCTTATGTCCATTGGTCTTTGACAAAATTATAGTGAACTTAATACATCCCTCATTTTGATAATTATAACTCAGCAGCTTCAACATATATTTGGTTGATTTAGTTTTAAATTTGTTTTGCTTCGTTTTATAGCAACAATGGCATTATCTGAAACAATTATATCTTGTCACTCTTTATTATAAACTATTTCAGTTCTTTCCCATTTTATAACATTTTCAATAGTTTTTTTTCTAAATTCCGAACTGTTCATAAGTTAAACAACGCTTGTTAGATTCAGAGTTTGTTGTAGCTCTTAGTAAAGTATTAAAATTGATATAATCTCGCATCCAAGATATTTGAATATATTTTAATACAAGGCAAATGTTTCTTAATACTAAACCAGTATATAATTATTGTTTAAGAACCATATCATGAAAAACATAATTTCGTTTGTTCATCATATTTGGTATCAAAAGTTTTACTTTAGAATTTATTTTTCCAGGCACCATTTCACGTTGTTTATCAGATACAAACCTATAGTCATATACACATTGATTCCACCAAACCGAATAATCATTATGTGAATCGTGTATTTATGCTGGATAATCAATATTAACTTCTACGTAGTATGAAATCAGTTCTGGTAATATTTTTCTGGTTCTTTTAAAACTTGATAGGGTGTAAAAAAAATCCATTTAAATCTTCCACATGGCATCACCAATGACATTGAAAAACCATATAAATTATTAGTATTATGATACATTATATAATTTGTTGGACGATCTGGATTATATTCTTTCAAATACTTATTGCTTGCAATGGAATAATTTTTTGTTATTATGCTAATATCACCTCGAATTTCTTTTTCAATACAATTATACATATCAACATCTGTTAATAATTCTAACTCAACTTTACTTAACATTAACAGAGCATCCCAGGATAATCCGGGTTATGAATAATATCAACATTGGTATAACCCGTAATAACTGTAGCTAACATTTCTAAAGCTTTCAAATGTTTCATCTAGTAACATAACGCCTATTTTCAAATATAAATCATGATAATCACCAAGTGTTTTACAGACAAGTTCTTTCCATATCATTTTAGCGTATTCATATTCTGCATCGGATATAGACATGATTCTGAATTTTCCTTATGATCGACATGCTAGGATCATTTTCTTCTCCGAGTACTGGTTGTAAAATAAACTCAAAATCAGCGTATACTACACATTGTATTTTTTTTTTCATTTATAATTAACAAACTTTACATTTTGTTTCTTTCTTTTTCGTTTGGAAATGTTGTTCGTTGAACTTCAGATCAGTATTTCCAATATTTTTGTAACATTTTATCGTTGACAAACCCATGTAAACAACGATACCATTGATAGATTTCATTTTTACTATTCTTTTATTGCTTTACTAACTACTCCTTTAAAATGTTTAATCAAAAGGTAATGAGATTTATAGAATAATCAATAGCGATGATTCTTTTTGGATATATTCTTTGAAACAACGTTTTCTTTTTGTCCGAACCAAATATGTTAACAGAAATATTATTTTGTTTTTCAAATTTTGGTATTTTTTCTTCAACCTGCAATTGAATTGCAGTAAAATTAAATTTTGCAATGTGACTCAGATACTTATCAAAACGATTAGCATTTTTTTCAACTGGAAACATTGCAGAAAGAAAAGCCCATTTAAAAAACAATTCTTATCAAAGGTTTAAACGTTTATGCAACATTTATTAATTTTATTTTTGGCAGATCAAAAAAGATCTTAAAAGAGTATATTTCATTGTGAGACCCATCAAAATTTGAAAAGACATAAACTGCCAACCAAAACCGATGTATTACTGGTTATCAAATTTATAAGTGTTGTCGTATCCCTCAAAAACTGAAGCTATTTGCACTTGATCTCCTATTATGCTCTCTTTAGCGATATCATATAGTTTGAACCTAATATATATTTCACATTCTTTCGTATATCTTATTGAACAATTTCTTACAAATATTATTCATTCAATTTTCATGTAAATTAAACAATTAAATAAAAGCAATTAGAGATATAAAAGTTATAATAAAATATAATGACTAAAATTGAAACATGTCATATTCACCCAGAGTATCATTTATACGTTTCAAATATGTTAGGTTCCGTGATAAACATTGTTCGTAAAACACCATTTGGCAAATAAACACAAGCATGTTATAAAATTAGAATAAAGTTAAAAAATGACGAAGTTATTCCAGATATATTTAAGAAAGATTTTATTTACACGTTGTTTTATGGTGATATACCAGAAGGACAATGAGTATATCACGTTAATGACTGTGGTAGACGATACTATTAAAAACGTAGCAATATAAGATGAATTTCAACTACATCCAGTGTTTGATATTTTATTTATGACGCATCAGATAAGAGGATTATGAGAAATTGAAAAACAAAATGCAAATTAAACTGATTGGTAAATTAGAGAGTCCTGGTTATTTACAAGAAATATTAGAAAGCATCATACTGATTTTGTTAATTACACATCACATCGGATTGTTTACTAAGTCTTTAATGGGCCAATTCCATAGACTAACCTTATAGATCATATTGATAGGTCGAAAACAGATAATCACCTAGAAAATTTAGGACTCGTAACACAACAAGCAAATTGTAGACGAGGAAGCATTAATGGTGGCAATATAAATTTTAAAAGACAAAACCTGTTATTTCATATAATGGGGTTAAATTTCCGTCCAAAATGTTTTACAATAAGTTAACCATCTATTAAATATGTTGCGGTTTGAATAACTAAAACAGCTACGTAACAATTAACGTTTGAAAGAACAAATTTACATAACAACCGGTTGACGCTAACGATTTTTGATTTTGTAAAACTTTTATTTAATACTCTTTGCTAATACAAGCTAGTGACCAATTCATGCTTTCGCTATCAAGGGTTATGTAAATTATGTTTTTATCTGCTAGATCTTTGTTTCGGTATCTGTCAGTAAAATGTATATGGTCCTTCACTAACAATTGAAATGTTAACATAAGTACTTGGTTCTGGTTCCAGATAACTTCTTCATACAGCATCTTCAAGTTCTTTGCAATATGTAATAAATGCCTTTTCAATAAACTTTCATTTTTCTGGCATATTTTATTTTAGCATAGTCACATGCATATATATACCATGAACATTCTGGATAGAATGATGTGTATTTTAAATGATGTTGATTTTGAAGGCAAACCAATGAACATTACTGCAAAAAAAGAGATTGTATTGCCATCGGTTTCAGAACCACAGATCTTTATTGAAGACGGAGAAATTGACTTTGCAGAAATAAATTAATCGGCAATAAAACACTATCGATATGATATCACACAAAATTTCTAAAATTTGATTTTACATAAAAGACAATTGTTTTAGAATCAGATTGAACTGTTTCTAAATATTATTTTTTTTAAATATGAATGTTTTTAGAAAGTTGTTCAATATAGTGATATTAACAGAGTTAATGCGAAAATATAAAATTTCTCTATGTATCCCAATAAAATGTTGATCAAGCAAATGCAAACAGATATATTTAAAAACAACGATATTACACAATACGTTTTAAACTTTAAAATAGTATCCTCACGCGTTACATTAGTTTTTAATATCTGTAATGCAACTATTAAACTTATCGCTATAATCGCCCTATTGTCGCTATAATCGCGCTATTTAACAGGTACCGGTATTGTATTCTGTCTAGAACTCTTTCTACAATAGAAACATCTTCGTTAGTTTTCTATAATTCTTGTTCATAGAAAGATACGAATTAATGGTTCTCCTTATAAGTCTTTCAGATTATACGTTACGGGCATTGTTAAAAGTACTTGATCAACTACAAACACTTCTTCTGACTAATTTGGAGTAAAATCAGTTTCAAGTAAGTTTTTGCTAGAGTAATTCAAACTTGATCTCCAGCTTTAACATGCTGCTGTCAGATTCTGTATAGCTTTATCTAGTGATAGCAAGTGTGGTTTATGTTTAGTATAATTATTGTGTCAACAGTGTGCTGAAGAGCATCAACATATATATATATATATATATATATATATATATATATATATATATATATATATATATATATATATATATATATATATATATATATATATATTCCTTGCTGTCGTAAGTGTATGAACTATTTCGTTTAATGTGCTGTTAAATGGTTCATAGATAGCACTTTTTCCTTCACTTCCGTAACTAACTTTTATATTATGTTTTTCCGAATTGTTTTCCAGATGTTTATTAAACAATTCTGCTCCATGGTCATTCCAAATTGTATTTGGGTTTCTTCCAAGACTAATAGAGGCAATAATTTATTTTAGTGCATCCGTTTTTGATTTCCCTGTTTTATCATTGACAGTAACACTAAAAGCTTATTTACTGAAAAGATCTATAACGTTAAACATATATACTTTATTATTGTTTGAAGCTATGAGATTGAAACATCTACTAAATTAATTGCCCAGATATCATCAACACCATTTGCTAAATATTCATGGCTTTGAAATTTTTTTATAATTTTATGGAATTCAGTTGCAAGTAATTCAGAAACATTTTTCAAACTGTTCGAGCTTTCAGGTTTATTTCCGAGGCCTAATTTATATTTTGTTCCTATCAATCCTTGAACAAGTTTTGTATCAATTCGTTCTCTCATATTTGCCGGCTCCATATCACGAAGTTTGTTTAACATTGTTTTATCACAATCTGGTCTATCATCCCGGTAACAAATATCATGACATATTGCTATCATATCACCTTGATTGCAAGGTTCTTGGCATGAAAACCGATTATCATTTTCATCGCATTGTTGATCGAGTTGATTTTATGTAATAATGTATTGATATCCTGGAAACGTTCGATCTACTTTTAAATTTGGTAATTTTCCAATAAGTTTGTGAATACCAAGAAATTTTCAATAATTTATCTTTTACCACAACTTGTACAATAGGTAGCAATTTTATTTATTTCTCTGCAAAGATAGTATCACACTGACATTTACTTTCGAACATTACTATACAATCACGTCAATAATTTTAAACGTCAACTACAACTACATTAAGTTAACTTTCATTTGTTTTATGCATCGTAGAATTTGATTTAATAAACAAACCTTTATTTCCTATAATGATTGTTCTTACATTAAACAACACAATTTAAATATTTTGGAAATTATGTTTTTGCGGCAGAAGATCCTTACCCATGGTTAACATTTTTTCAATCAAAACCTAAACGATCAAAGTACGATCGTCTGAAGACCAAGTATAATCAATTGTAGTATACAATTATTAAATAATGTCATCCGAACCTACAATTATAACAGTTGCTAAGGATTGTTATGTTAATATAAAAAATCCAGGCAAAGACTTACAGGCGCAGTGTTTGATTGTTTTAGACGAGTCTGTCTTTCTAAAAACAAATGTTCAATTCCTCAATTTTAGATTTCTGACGTTTACTTTTAAATATCATAATATAGCTACCATTTTGCGCTTAAATGTTGTACAAATGCTATAAGACACAATCATACATACATACAGGGAGATTATGTATGTATATAAACGGAGCATCGTTCTATTCAGCATTATTCTCCATAAAATACATTCGTGATACTCATAAATCAAATCATTAAAGTGTATTGATTTCGTTCATTTCAGGTAATTGACCCCTTGGCAAGCTACGCTTGACACGTCGACTAACCAACTAACACAAAGTTTAGAACAGTTAAAAGGTTCACGACAATTGCACATAAACAATGCTAATAATAATAATGCTGAAATATAGCTCAGGATTGATTTAGTAATCCATAATTCAGTCAAACTAGTGTTGTATCATACAGGGAGAATTACAAGGGATAAATAAATATGAAATGTTTCCACTTCATGAGTGAAATATTTACTTGTATTTACAAATGTTTCTCCTTTCTTTATCAATTCAATGAACGGTTTCAATGCTACGACGACAAAAAAAATCGACATTTAACAATACGTTTAGGCCAGCGACTGTATACAATTATAGACAGTATATATTATGCTTCAAATTACGTACATTTTTCTTCAAATCAATGATTGTTTTCAAATAACACATTTCTTGTGCTGATAAATAATATGATCAATGCTGGGGTTGAGGTCCAGTAGAAACATGCGAGAATGGTCCAACATACTTCTGAATATGACATCATTAAACGTCATTTATTAACTGAGTTTACTTGAAAGGAACTTGGGTTCTGTCTATTTTTGCATTCAAACACGTCAAATCGTTATGTTGGGACGCTTTTAGACGATATCGATAACATACCCGTTCCAAAAAATTTTGTCACTTAATTTGGCAATCGACACGCATCAATGCCTGATTTCGTCATCGTTTTGAGGCAGGATTATCGTGAGAATAAAATCGATACTTCACCAATTTTATTGCTATATTTAATCAAAAACAATTTTTCTTAAAAATATGTACAGTTTGTCATTGAGCATAACACTAATGCAATACCGTATGGGTAACACATATTATAGAATAGTAACTGCTTGGGTATGACCAGGTACCGACAATTTGTATAGTTAATGTGGAAAACCAATTATACAAAGATAATACTTGAAGCCTAGTTTTTATCATTTGGCGAATAATTTGTAAGCATCTTTTATGGCCCCCTCTCATTTAATGCATAAATTTATACGGCGAGGGGAGCAACATTCTGAACATATCTTACAATTTGTTGATCGTGACGGAGAGAGAGAGAGAGAGAGAGAGAGAGAGAGAGAGAGAGAGAGAGAGAGAGAAATGAAAAACAGAAGAAGAAAAAAAACATCTGTATAACACATACGTCAGAATACTTACTAAGTAACAATAAAATAGTTCCCAACGTGAAATCGCTACTGTGGTACATTTCAATGTCTCATTATAAAATGTATAATAAACCTCAATAACACTACTTAGTTCCGGATACGGCTGTGCATATTGCTCCGTTATATATGCATTATGCCATAACTCATTAACGTTTAAACAATTAAACAATAAAATGAATGGCACAGGATGAAGCCAGGTTGGGACTGGTTAAGTGAAGACATCGAAAGCAACTGCGTTAAAAAGATGTTTATTTATAAACGCAATTTGAATATAAACAAATATGACACCATTATAAACACAAGATAAGGAAGATTATAATTAAATTAAATGGAACTGTCAAAAACAAGTAACTCAACGCAAAAACCTCAAAGGATGATTTTAACGAATGGAATTTGAAACTAACTTGAATAACGTCTTATCACCCGATCAACAAATACAAGTATATGTATGAATTTACGAATATTTCGCTCGTATAACGGTACTGAAATGTAAATGCCTTTAATTTTGATTGCATCGTTCATATCACGATTCAGCAATGTAAAGGCATGTAATTTATGATTTTATCGTTCATATAACGATTTCGATATGTAAACGTGAAATTATGAATTTATTGCTCATCTAACAATTTTGAAATGTAAATGTGAAATTATAAATTTATCGTTCATATAACGATTTTGGGTGTGAAACGTGATATTTTTGCTCAGATGGCAAGAGCAATAACATGGAACACTTATTATATAACTATCGTGGCGCCTATTTGACGTCCAAGATATATCTCCGGTTCCACTCGCTCTAGTCAATGGTCAAGGAGTCACCGCGCATGGTTCACTCCTCCCTGTATGTTGAAGGATCCCTTGCGAGCCTTCATATCTAACACAGGCCCGATGGTCACGAAACCTTGGTCCCTCACATCGAGAACACCAGTACACTCTTCCAAACCAACGTCACCAGACACAGCGTATAAGTCACAAGAAACCACACAGAGTTCTGCGACTTAACATCACCCAACCTTTTATATATATATATATATATATATATATATATATATATATATATATATATATATATATATATATATATATATATATATATATATATATACATATATATATATATATATATATATATATATATATATATATATATATATATATATATATATATATATATATATATATATATATATATATATATATATATATATTTATATTTATATATAGCAGCTGCAGGGGCGAATCGGACAACTTTATAGAAGCGTCCATTGGGGAAACCAAGGCTTCTTCCAAAATCGTAAAAAAAAAGTTTTCTTGAGGGAGATGCAAAGTCGTTGTCTTGAAACTGCTGCTGCTATGGGTTAAAAATCCTTGTTGAAATTGCTAGCAATTTTCATCGTAAACGATTTTTAAGATTTCAACCGAATATTTTATCAAGTCCGATACGATATCTTGATCTAGGATCATGCAAATTTATCGTTACAAATCCATGTGGGATTGACTGAGCGTGACTAAAAACATTTCTAAAGAGATTACAATGTATATCTCCACTTCACCAAGTCTGGTGAATATTTCGTAGCGTATGTGTGTCAACTCGGTTGAATACTACAAGAATATTACAGTTATCTCTGATCACTTTTCGTATTTGAGTGTATCGTTGAGTGACATATCACGTCAGTGTTTTTATGTCTGCCTCTGGTAAATATCCTAGCAGGATTCTTTTGATTGTCTAACATCACATCATCATTTACGACTAAGTTGTTAATACGTCCATCAATATCATCAATGCTCTGTACTTCTTCGATATCGGTTATAAATTCAATAATACCCTCGCCGGTGATTTCTGCTGCCTTTTCGTTGTAATCCTTTAACACTTCGTAGCATAGCTGATGATCTACACTCGGGGCTATTAAATACAACATATCCCATTTCATCCATCTCGTTATAAAATTAAGTAGCAACTGCGTCTTGCCGCTTCCAGATGGTCCGATTATAATCATACGAATAGAGTTTGGTAGCGCTGCATGATGCTTAACTGGTTCTCTTGTTTTCATTGCCGAAAAATCAATTAAATTCATGTTATTATAAATATATTATGGATCTATATTGTGTGAAATGTAAGAAGCGTACTGGTACAGATGACTTGACGACGGTTACAACTAAACAATACAGATCAGCATTTTCTGGTAAGTGTGTATAATGTCATACAAAAAGATTTAGATTTGTTTCCTTGAAATCTGCAGATGATTTAAAAAAAAACGAGGAGGTGATATTGCAGCCAAGATAGTAAAACTCCCAGGAACACCATGGGAAAATACCGATGAGAAAAACATCTTCCAGGATATAGCTATTGTGGACCCGGAACAAGACTTTATATTAGACTCGATGATCAAAACCAACCCCGACCCGGTGAATATCCAATAAACGCTATTGATAAGGCGTGTCATGCTCATGATGTTGCGTATAAAAGCAGCAATCTGCAACACAGACATATCGCAGATGTGAAATTGATTTCACGCGTTGAATTATATCACTGATAAATCCTTCAAATAAAAGTTGGCTTCATGGTTGATAAAATCGGCGATGAAAGGTAAATTGATGTTGAGTGCTGGCAATGAATAACAACATGGAATCTATTTATTATTTCCAAGAGGATACTGGAGATGTAAATCAGCAATCAGTAAACTCGCTAGCGCCGCATAGGTAAAAAATACCACTGCAGCGGATTGGTTATCCAAACAGGCAATATGGCAAATTTACCTACCACCTCCTAAACAAATTAAGTACTCGCATTTTGATGTCAGCGCACCTAATGAAGTTCATCAGGCTGATATATTATTTCTACCGCATGATGGTTTTTACAAGTACGCGCTAACCGTAGTTGATGTTGCGAGTAGATACAAACAAGCAGAACATTTAAAGACAAAATCATCAACTGAAGTGGCTTCTGCGTTTGAAAGGATTTATCGTAGGGGTCCTCTGCATTGGCCAAATCTATTACAAGTTGATCCTGGCAAGGAATTTCAGGGTGCAGTGTTATCAACAATGAAGTATCATAATGTCACCATCAGACGAGGACATACCACACTACATCGCGATCAGGCAATTGTTGAACGATTTAATCGAACGCTTGCTGAGCGGTTATTTGGATTTCAATACGCGAAGGAATTTATTCAGGATAAACGATCTCGTGAATGAGTTTAGAGATTACCAGGCGTAATTACCGAGCTCAATAATGAGACTACTCGAACAATCAACATGAGACCTAACAACACGATTGAAAAGAAGTATATACCTGTAAAACCACAAAATGATTTTTTAAAACAATCAATACTCGGCAATGTCACTGTTATATATTTATATGAACCGGGAGAGCTTGAAGGTAGTAAAAAGGGTTACTGATCCTATTTGGAGTGTCACTACGCATAATATTTCTAGCATAACACGATCTACGGGTAGACCAGCAATCTATAGATTGGATTCAACATCTCCTCAGCGTGGGTTTACTAGTGAACTACTACAATTGATACCCGAGGATACTCAATTACCGCCGCGTGGTCTTAACTAGCACCTCTTCGTCTGTTGCACTCAAGACAAGTCAGCATCACATTATCTCTGGTATGACCAATACTGCTATATTTTCTGTCTACGGTAAATTGTCGAGAATCCTTATCAGACCAACACCAATTCATTGTACAATTGCAACTCGCGCAGTGATTATTCTGTTGTTGTTTCAGTGTGATTATAAATTCGGCATCAATGTAAAATTCTCTATTATTTTTTTTATCCTGTTGTTTATAACCAGATAGTTTTTTTCTGATTATATCATCGCTGACAATATCACTTATTGTTGTGTCATTAGCATCTAGAACAACTCTTCGAAGCTGATTTATTCTTCGTACTCTCGACACCGCAAGATAAACTAAATTCGACCACTCGATGTAATCATCTATGATCCAAACAATTGTATCTGATATAGTCAATCCCTGTGAAGAATGCATCGTCTCTGCGTAACCTAGCGTCCATGGGGATTTATCAGCGCGTAATGCATCTTCGACGACATTGATATCAACCAGCACAATATCATTTAACACTAAATTCTGCTTCTCACTTTGCCCAGGAATATTAACTTCGATATTCTGTTTTCGTGTATCCTTAGGTCTATAACACAGCGGCGATGGTAGTGGTGCAAATGTTTCTTTATGCAATTCAAATAACTTAATCTGAAGTGTGTCTCTGACTATTTTTCTACTTGCCACTATCAAATCGTTTGGTCTCCACGCTTCCCAGAAATCATTTAATGGGGTTTCCAAAATTATTTCACGCGCTATTTCACATTGGATTCCATCCGGTTGTAATCTAATTAGTTTTTTGAACTCGCGTAATTGTTCATCAAGGGCTCTATGATCGGTATTAATTTCTTAATAATAGTCTACAAAAATCTGCAGCCAATCATGTGGGGATAAACCGATAAATGGTGGTGGTTGGCCATGATCGCCACTCATTGTTACTTTTGTATTCGCTAGCAATAACCAATCGAGAAATCTTTGTAATACATCTAACGACACTGTGCATATTTCATCCCAAATGATGACTACAGGAATAAATTTCTCACACATTCGATCGATCAGGAGTCCATTCATTGCCATTTCATCAAAAGAATCTGTGATAAGTACAAGCATTAATTCCTCGCTGTTTCATCTCTCTTGCAAGTCTGTGGGTCGTTGTTAGCAGAATCATGTTTGATTTCCCTCGAAATATTTCAATCGCACGAGTCGTCTTTCCTGACCCACCACAGCCGTTTAAAAAAAAACTGTTTTATATCTACATATTGGATCAGATATCGACGGTGCATTAGATAGTTCTGATATCTGATTATTTTTCAAGTAATTATTTTCAATCGTAACATCTGCTGATTTGGAATATCACACGGTATTTCCTTTTTAATTCTCCATGACCCCCAACTCTCGTCAGAATTGGTAAATTCGGCCACTGCTTCACTATGTTTTACGTTTATATAAAATGAATCAGTGGCTACTCTAACCGCGGTGTCAGGAAATCTATTTATCATCGAAAGTAAGCATAAGCCAGCATAGACGACCTCAAATGTGTATGCTGAAGACTGTATCCATCTGTGTAAGTAACAACTGTACCTAATTTGGTTCCATAGGACAAGAAAGCGTCTTTACGATCGACGTATATACACCTAGATGTTACATCTGCGATTATAAAGTCGTATTCAGCATCATTTTTAAATAATCAACCGAGAAAAATATCGGTTATGGTCGTATTTTTTTCCTCCCTGAGTGAATTTTCCTACCGAGGTCTTTTGCGTGTTTATTTCTAACTTCAAATATCTGTTTAGACCATTTCACGATATATTCTTCGTCGAGATCAGGGAATTGTTTTCTATAGTCGCTTATTATACTATCTAGACTATCAGGTTATGGTAACCGGACCTCAGTCTGCGCTCGGTATGATATATTCGCTTCACTGACAATCAGTGATGTCAGCATTTTAGACTCAATTATATACCGTAATAACACTATTGGCGTCCAGTGTTTTTCAGAGATGTGTCTACCAAATCAAACATAACAACACGGATGAAGTCCTTTAGCCAATTCAAATGATACCACACAAGCAAATCCAGTTAAATCAAAATTGGATAGTGGTCCATTAATCGCAATACGAGTCATTTCATGTGTGAGATGTCCAAATCGTTTAAAGTACTTAGCACATTCTCCGTACCCGAGAAAACTACCGGGATAACACGCAACTAAATCAACCGAAATCAGGGTCATACTTTGTATTCCATAATTCTCCATGGTTATATTTAACACAGCTTGATGTGATATCTGATAGAAATTCAGCTCTTGTTTGTTTCCACGTGTTTTTCTTTCTCGTAAAATAAGCTGCAACCGACGGAATTGTAAAACAGTTTGTTAATAATTGTTCGTCGTGTTCTGTTGAAAAACTACTGGCTAGTTTTTTCATTTCATTGTGCAGGGCTTCAGAACGATATAATTCGCCATTGGGTCTTACAAATTGATCGAATTTACCTTCTTCGTCCTCAAAACTGTGAAGTAACCACAATGACCCAGGATCGTATTTACTTGACTGAGAAATAAAATCAAATAAATTTCCCGTGTAATATTTTACGGTTCTATCTCGCGGAAATATTGTTACCGCAGGTGTCCATGCATTATGGTCAATAATTTTAATTGGAACTCCTTTTGATTTATATTTCGATTCGTGCTATACTTCTCCTGTTATCGTCATTATGGTTATTGGAAATCTTAATGATGTTTCTAATTTGGTTATATCTTGAATCGTTGCTCCGTTCTTCATGACTGTTAATTCCCATTCGTTTATTTTTTTAAGTCTTAGATCAGTCAATTAGTTTCCACGCAACGCATTTGTGAAGTGTTCTATTATTCGTTCTGCTACACAATTCAACGATGACAGTGTCATTGGTTTTAGTTTTTCAATACTCGGTTTATCATTTAACGAATGGATTCCATAAACAACTGATGTTACAGGATAAGATCTCTCGTAATACGTTTGTCGATTTAAGTCAGAATTCCTGGTTTGGAATCTTGACTCACGGTGATAGTTCTTTTATCTTTCAAGATTGGTTCAAATTTGTCTCGAATAATCCAATTTCCCATTTCTGAGCGGATAATGAATTTCATTCTAAAAAAAATACTTTCTCTGGTCAAGATGTGAGATTATCACTACTGCTTTTTCGTCGTTCATGGTAGCATCAACGTCACCATCGATTCGAAATGTTGACCAACAGTGAGATGCTCCATCGTGTTTGAATTCATTAACATAATCGCAGATTTTACCTATCATGCTTCTATCACTTATTACACTCTTTGGTACATCTGCGGAGACTCTATCAAGATTAAATTTAGCATTTTTCCAAGGCGTAATTTCGATAATCTCTCTATCTCCTACATATTATAATTAAAACAAGTATTTAAATAAAGAATTTATTATATAATGAATCATTGTAAATGGTTGATGATAGGATCAGTAACCGCATGTAACAAATAATGCAGAAATGAATTTTGTGGATATCATTTACAAAGTGTTCATCGCGGAAGTTTTGGTCCAGTCCCTTGTCTCCGATGTGGGGTTCCACCGGTGACCACACCGAAGCGCACAGAGATAAAAACTTCTTTGTTGGAACTAGCAACACTTCAATCCAGATATGCTGATCATGTTGAAAAGTTTTCATCATTTCGTAAAAATATAATTGATACTTTTTTACAACCCCGCTGGATAAAATTGATATGAAACTCCCTGATATTAAAAAATCCATCGAAGATATGAAAAACTTCATCGAGGCAATCAAAGATCATTTACCGAGGATGATAGCAATCATTGAAAATACAAAAATTCCTCACAAACAAAAAATATCATATATAACCTGTACGCGATCCAACACGGATCATTTGCGTGGACACCACTAAAAAATATTTTAAATATCACTGCGACCGTCAAAGGTATTTATCGACTAACACTAGTGACACCAACTCAATTTAATATTTCATCAACGAGTTCATCTGGGAACGATCATCGACAAGGATACAACTGAACGATTCACAATAGCATCCACTGATAATAATTTGGCTAAGGTTTCAGTAACATGTGATATGGAATTCGTAGAGGATTTAAGTAAACAAATTGAATTCACTAGCGAATTTAACGCCAGCAATTTGAAATCTATTACAATAAATAAAATGTCATCATTGGCAACGTCACAACAGTATCGCTATGATCAAGTCAGAGAATTTCAAACTAAACTCAAAGTGCTCACTGAGGAGTATCAAGTAAAAATAAAAAAAATACCGACGAAGAATAACCGCAGTTGATGTTACCGTGTACTCGGTGAGTGGTGTAATCACCTGTGCTGGTATTATATTCTCCTCGGTGACAATGATTGCTCTGATAGCTGTTATAATTTGTATATCAGCGGTGACAACAATCGCGGGAATTATTTCGATTATAACAAAAAAAAATATCATCATGCAGTCAACGCAAACTACAGGACTACGTAGTTAAATTCCATGTTGTGTCAACCGCATACTCCCAATTATCCTCTATGATATCGTCGACACTCGATTTTACATTAATATCCGATGATGAGTTTTCGGCGATGGTACGTGTTTATAATTCCGCGATGTCGAAATTAGAGCAGGATAATAATGATAATAGTGACAACACCTCAAGAACTACTTCAACAAATAGTGGAAAATACCACACCAGTAAAAACAAGTATGATATCAATAACATCAACAAATCCTGAATTCACTGTAAATTTCCCTACTCCGATTCCCGTTAAGGAGATAGCGTTAGCAAAATTACGAGTGTATCACAGTTGGCCAAATATTAGGTCGGTAGGATTTGGCTGTCAACAACCGAATAATGCCTGGTGTTTGCGAATAAGAATAAAGAAGACGGGACTCCAGACTGGAACGTTGTTTCGTTACCATCTAGGTCCTACCAAATTGAGCAAATTAATAACGAATTACAACGCAGAATAAAATCCATTACTGGAACAGAATCGAAAATCGCTATAACAGTTCATGAGCCAACGTTATCATCTGCAATTGAGATAAACTCACCCAGTTATGTCGTAGATATCTATCAGAGCTAAATCAGAACAATACTAGGATGGCCTGAAATACCACCTCAGGCATCCTACCAAGTACCCGAACCTAAAAAGTCTGATAATGTCAAGGATGTACAATCATATCATGAAATCAACTTATCATATCGAAATGATTTAACTGACATAAAAAATGGAAAATTAACCAATATATCTATTACATTTCTTGATAACAATACCATGCAATGGTATTTTGTTTTTGAGAAAACTCCTGATTCATCCATTACAATTACATTTACGTTAACTAACATCATTGATTATTTGAAAGATTAGTCAATTACATAAAACACAACTAGAACGACTACGACAGAGTTTCCAGGAGCATCTCTCTGATATAAAAAGGCCACGTGATGAGATCATAAAACACATTAGGATATTAAATTAGCTTGTATCTGACATGGAATATATCAACAAACAAATAATTCAAGTAATAATAATTGATAAGAACGGAGATAAACAAAAATTCCTAACTGGTTACAATATAACAGAGGCCGATTTACCCGATTTCAAATTTCCTGGGTATAACGCAAATGAACTAAAAAAATGTTAACGATCTTATTCAAGAACATTTTCTCTGATACTCGCCAAATGGAAACAACAAACAACAATCCTCAAGTATAATAATGACCCAGATGGTGGTGGTAGGCATATCGCTACCCAAAATGTGAATATATCCTCGGTGATAGCATTGAACTTAGTATGTAATGTTATCGAAGGAAGCTATCAAATAAATCTCGAGAGATCAAATCAAGCCCAGCAGGGATATATTTTATATTCATTTGCACCAACAGTTCCTCCAGGGTTTCTAATAATAGAGTCCCCAATTAATCCAGTCTATATGCGATGTCATAATGATTCACTAACGAGAATTAATTTTAAACTCACTGACTAGTCCAATAATTTGATTGCTTTACAAGAAGAGGTCCTAAAAATTAGTCTGTTTGTGAAATCGTAGTAACTTTAATCGTAAAAAAAAAATTGTTAACCCCATATCAGCAGCAGGGGGTGCGACAACAATTGTGACGTATTTTTGTTTTGGCAAATGAGCCTCTATAAAGCATTTACGAGGAAGTCTTAGTTTGCCAAATAAACACTTTTTTACGATTTGGAGGAGGCCTTGGTTTCCCAAATGGAAGCCTCTATAAAGTTGTCCGATTCGCCCCTGCTGCTTATATATATATATATATATATATATATATATATATATATATATATATATATATATATATAAGGCATATGTAAGTCAGCACCCAACCATGCACAAGGCAGCTAAAATTAAAACAACTAAATAGTGTAATACATATGACACTGTTAAGTACTTCTACATTCATATATGTTGCGCATGCGCGCACATGAATTAGTTACCCATTTACGTTCAATGCATGCAGCGGATAATTAAATTCTATTTGTCTGTTCAGTTACAACAAATAGCTATCTCGAAGCAGACTATAGTATTTATAATATCATGGCGCTGTATAACCTAGGTATTTACTCTGTAGAATTTAGAATAAATTCTAAAACATCTGATATATGTAACAATTCTGTCATATAAAAAAAATTAGTGTGAAGAATACAATCTTAAATTTAAATACTTCTACAGCTGAAGATTATACTCCCGTAAAGTGGTAAGCTTCCTAACAAGACTCCTTGTAATGTAATGTTTACAGAGAATTTGCTCTATTATATACACCACCTGTGACAGACTTGCGCAGCTAGGTACTTAGGTTTATACTGCCGGCAATTTGCTCGTGCAGCCTGGGTTGAGTCGCGCTCAGTATTTCGAAACAACTAGAACCGAAAAAATAAACCACGTGGCAACGAAACCCGAGTACATTTTTGACCACATATATATACTGATACCTTTCTTACACAATTCCGTGACAATGAAACTGATATTAATCTAATTGCCATACTCAGTTTTCAGCTACAGTAAAACTAACGGTTAAGTAATTTGACCAAAAAGCATCATCTACTAAATATCGAAATGATTTCTACTTTCAATGTCAACCAAACATATTTCATCACTTAAATACTCATATTAATTCATTATATCGTACTTAAGTACCCTTATCAATGCAATATATAGTACTTCAGTACTCATCACGATACATTTCACAGTACTTAAGTACCCATAATAATGCATTTCACAGTACTTAAGTACCCATAATGATGCATTTCACAGTACTTAAGTACTCATCACGATGCATTTTACAGTACTTAAGTACTCAAAAGGATGTTTTTCACAGTACTTAACTGTTCATAATGATGCATATTAGAGTATTTAAGTACTCATTATGATGCACTTCAAGTCCTAAAGTTCTGACAATTATGCCTTTTTAACGTATGCTTCGAACATCAGCGCTACAGAAATTAGGTAATAAAATCTCTTTCATTTTAACCAATCTTTGAGCCACGTGAGTTTTATTTTTGGAAAATGCATCCGAAAACATATTACTGATTTGGATTGAGCTTAGCAGCCGCGGCATGTGTGAAACTTACGAATAGAAGAAAAAGGAAGCAAGAGGCAAAATCCAAAGACATAAAAATTAGGTAAAAATACGTTTTCATTTGTTTTAATTAAACACTTCTGGAATGAGATTGATTGTGATGTCTATGATTTAGTTTGTAAAACAGAGAGTTCATTAAGTTGTGCATATACTCAAGGCTGAGATAAATAAACAGCATATTGATATGTATTGAGGCTACATTATTCGTATAGACATGAAACTATTTTGAAGATTAGGAACAGTTTCGATGAATTATCACAAAACTTAGACATTAGAAACAGACAGATGATCAGTATTTCTGATAAGGTCCAAACTATGTGCTTTCTGATAAAGTATATTCATAGATTTCACGATTTGCATACAAAAGAAAATTATAAACAATAAGGAACATTTGGCATGGAGCATATAACAGTTTTTTATTAACGTTTCAAGACCTCTCGTTTGAATATTTTTCTACATTCCCAGTGAAATCATAGACGTGGTTACCGTAAAGAAGTACATATTTATGTGACATTTCTAAGTATAAGAATTTCCATATTTTGTCTACTCATGTACGTCTTTTTATTTAACTATTGGTCTAAGACTGCTCTGACGCGTTGTTCTTTCTTAACTTGTTCAAGCAGCAACGTTTGCATATATTTCAAATGACGTTAGTCTAACTGACACTGGATCTCCTAACTTGCAAGCTAATGTTACAGTTCACATAAAACTCCGTTTTTCTAAATATACGTCTTTTAAATGTTAACTTATTGTTGCGTTGCTGAACAGTTATCAAGGGAAGCAAATGTATTAGCATTATTATTTTAGTTCAAGAGATTACTTCCCTTGCAATCCCACTGATTCATTGATGATAAATGATTACTAATGTATATCAAAGACAAATGGACGGATAATCAGTGACATCAAGTTTAATACTTTAATCCTAATCCCTGCACGCTTATTGGATTTGGCAGTAAATTAAAGCATTTGACACACCTGGAATATAAGGTCGCACAAACGGAAAAGTTTTTTTTTTTCTAATTTAAAACAAAACATATCTTTATCGTTACCATGAATAAAAATGTTTAAATTCTCTTATTTGATCTTTTAAAAAAATCTAATTATTATGCGCGACTATGTATCAACAAAATCTGTGTCAATACGTACATGTAAAAAAGAAATTTGAAATTATTTTGCACGTTTTAGATAGAAAGCACAGCTAAGAATATAATTCATTAAACGTATTTGTGTGTTGTGTGTGATGGGATAATACAATCAGAAACACTGAAAAACAGAAAATTACATATCTGGGATTCGATCAAGCTACTCCTCTACTAATTAGAGAGCTACATAAATAAAAATTCTGAGGAATCGTACGAAGTGTTAAAATCAATTTACTAGTCCCTTTTAAAAACGATAAACTTTGAAATCTCAACACCCATATATCTCTCATGTAGAAAGATAGTTACTCAAGTAATATACCCAATTTAAGACACCCAAAATTTGAATGAAAAAAAAATTACAGTCCGACTATCTCATGGTTTTAGAAACAACTAGAACTTTCATCCTCAGACTAGGATTTTTATACATCATTCTTAATGTTTGGCTGGTAACAAACAAACTTTCTGAGACTGGTCAGCAGACATCAGGGTATACAATACAGTCACAAAAAAATAAATGTACTGAAAAGGTCTTAGTTTCAGAACCAACTTTTAAATGTACTGAAAGAGTCAGTAGAACTCATTTTCTTCAGATGTCACACTACACATAGTTTGGTTTGGTCAATTTTCTAAAATTCCATTCTGCAATCTTATCTATCCATACTTCTCTCCAATCCATAATCTCGTCGTTTGCTGACAAGCTTAAGATTTAACATGATGATTGTGTAGTATTGGAACTTTCCGACTAAAATAAATAAATAAATAAAGCAAAAGAATGAGATAAGGTATCCATCCTTTTGCAAATGGAATTTACGTGTGACAACAACCGGACTAGAAAGAAAAAAAAAACGTTTGCGGAAATTCATTCTATTTACTACAACCGTTACGTCAAAAAATAAATTATAGCTGATAGATTGGGTGTACTCTGTTCAACGCTCGTGACTAGGTCAGCCAAATATGTCAGTGTGTCGCCCCTTATCGTTTAAATACAAAACAAGTACAAATTAGATTCATCTACCATATGAAAAACCTAAATGATATGACCTATTTTTTCTGTCTATATGTTATCTAAATATTGTTATTTTCTTCTGCCGATTCTCCCTGAATGAATTGTGCTGGCTGTTAATAATAGCAATTTCACTCCTTCCATATTATCTGACTCATAATCGTACTTTCACTATACGCAAATAATTACATTGTACTTTCACTTTGTGTCATATTAGATAACCACGCAACCTGGTGTAGTTACACTAGAAACTAAAGGCGATAAGCTCAATCAATTAATACAGTTTATGAAAATACGACGTAAGCCTATTTGGTTACATCTGAATCGACGCAGGAAGATATAACGTTTGAAGAAACGGTAATCTTTTTCATTATGAAACTATTATATCTGAGTCCATCGGAAATTCGCTACACTCAAGACTCCATCAATAATGTTTTTGACAATAAAAGCAGCTATCGGGGTACATATATCGGTGAAACTCTTGATGACTTGTGCGAAGGAAGACGCAAAGTTGAGGATATTCCAACGATTTCCGTAGTGTGGAAAAATGGACAGTGGTTCACCTTAGACAACAGACGGCTTTGGGTTTTCAAACACCTGGAGCGACTCCGAAAGTGTACTGAGATTCCAGTGAAACGGTCCTACTACATTCCAGATGAAAAGTTTACCACTACTAACGATGGAACGAAAATTGAGGTTAGGGGCGAAAAGGGGGGAAGGTGGCACAAGAAAAATACTCCTCCAAAGTCATCAGCTGATAATCAAGGAAGGTGTAATAGGTCTGAAATGCATACAGGACTTCAAAATGTGCAACCATCTTCTTCCAACCAGATTCGAAGGCCACTCAATCAGCCTATAATGTCGTCTGCTGCAGCGAAGGATGTAACCATAACAATTGAAGAACCGGAAGTAAATGATACGTCATTGCACAAACAACTCATACCTGCTAGGAAAAGGCAGATACCAAATGGCGCTTACAAGTCGAAGAAAAATGGATGCTCATGTGTGATCTTGTGATATTCCTGCTTAAATTTATGTGCAAAGATTTCTCACTACTGGTAACATTTTGCATGATATTGTAAAAGGTGTATTTAATAATCAGAGAAAACAGTGAATTGTACATTTTAAGGGTTTCAGTTACAGTGATTTTATCTGCATTGAATTCCCTTGGCATAAAATCGATCCATTAAGTTCATGCATAAATACTTGTTCATTGGTTATTCAATCGAGGACAGTAGCATCCATATAATTCACAAAAATGGGTACCAACGAATGATAGGCAATAAGCCTACGATACGTGAGATTTGTGTTTACATTTCCATTTAAAGCTTTGTTGGATTTTAATGATTATTACTGGTATGTATATTTACTTCGATTTTGTTGATTATTAATGTTATGCATATTTACTTCGTTAGATTTTAATGGTTATTAATGATATGTAACGTTACTTTATATTTTGTTTTGGCTTTTGTGTAATTGACCTTAGGGCGGTGGGTACGAGTTGGGCATACATTTCTAATGTCATACAAGGTAAACGTTTTTACTGTGTTTGCGTTCTAGATACAGTCTTGATTCTAACCTTATAATTTTCTAGAAACGAATTGTGTTGAACGTTTGATGGAATTTCTATTAAGTTGACAGTGATCTATATAAGATTGTTTTTAACATGAAACGTTTTGTATATGAAGGTTTGATCATCACACTCGTAATTAAATGTCTTAGGTGTTCATAAAACGTTTGACTATATTAGAAATATTCATTCCTATCTTAGCATCCCAAGTATAAGCAGTCTTAGTGTTGTGTTTGACTTTTATTGAATTTATTTTTTTTTTCAATTATTCATTGGAATTACAAAGCCTTTAATATTTTTTAGAATAAATCATTACTCATCAGCATTTAAAAATTAGAATTTCATTCGGAACACCACTGAAATTCATTCGGAATAATATTTGCTTTCTATCTATCTATCTATCTATCTATCTATCTATCTATCTATCTATCTATCTATCTATCTATCCCTTAGTCTTGCTGACCGTTGGGGCACCACTGATGACCTGACAACCAGCTTCCTCCATTCCAATCTGTTCTCTGATACTCTCACTGTGTCACTCAACTTCAGTCCTGTCCACTCCTCCCATCTTTTCCTCTGTCTTCCTCTCCTTCGCCCTCCCTGCACAGTACCTTCCATGATTATCTTAGCAATCCCTGTTGATCGTGTGACATGTCCATACCATTTCATTTTGCGCTTCTTCACAATGGTCAATAGCTCTTCAGAGGGCCCAATGGCTTGCTTAATTCTGTTTCCCACTTCCTCATTCGTGACATGATCTCTATATGTAATGCCAAGCAACCTTCGAAAGCAAATCATTTCAACAGCTTGTATCCTCCTTTCGAGATCCGCTGTGAGGGTCCATGATTCACAGGCATATAGGAATACAGATGCAACCAAGGAGCGCGTCAGTCTGATTTTTGAGCTGACTGAGGTGTTTCTGTCTTTTCAAACTGTCTTCAGCCTTGCCATTGCTGTTATTGTCAGCGCCATCCTGGACAATATTTCTGGTTTCGATCCCTCGTCTGCCAAGATGGCTCCTAAGTACTTGAATCTATTAACTGTTTACAGTTTTTGGCCACTAATCATGATGTCAGTGCTGATACCATTGGTGTTGTTGGTCATCAATTTGGTCTTCTCTGCACTGATTTCCATACCAAAAGCAGTAGCTGTCCTGTCCAGTTTTTCCACCAACTGAGCTAGCTCCTCCTCATTTCCTGCAAGGCCATCGATATCATCAGCAAAGCGCAGATTCGTTATTATTCTGCCTGCAATACTGACAGTTCCTTCATGGTCTTCCAGTGCATCTGTCACGATTCTTTCAAGGAAGATGTTGAAGAGAGTAGGTGAAAGCAAGCAGCCCTGTCTGACTCCCACAGTTGTTCTAAACCAATCTCCTATTTGACCATTGAAAAAAACCTTGCTATAAAGGCTTTCTATGACTTTGATCAGGTTAGCATTGATGTTGTACAGCTTCATGGTGGACCAAAGGACTGCATGTCATACCCTGTCAAACGCCTTCTTAAAGTCTATAAAGACATGATAAAGGTCTTGTTGGTGCTGGATGTATTTCTCACATAGTATTCTCAGGTTGAAAATATGTTCAGTTGTGCTTCGCCCTGGTCTGAAGCCTGCCTGTTCTTCAGCTATGATTTCCTCTGCCAGCGGCTTCAGTCTGTTTAATATGATTTTTAGCATAATATGGATGGCATATAAGACTGATCGTACGATAGTTCTGACATTGCTACAAATTGCCTTTTTTGGGAGAGTTACTAAGAGTGACTGAGTCCATAGTGTTGGCCATTCCCCTGTCTGCCAGATCTTGTTGCAGATTGTTAGCAGGGCGCTTATCATGGCTTCACCCCCTTCTTGGACTAGTTCTGCAGGGATGTTGTCTACTCCTGCTGCCTTCCCCTTTTTCAATGATTTCACTGCAGCCTCTAATTCTTCTCGGAGGATGGCGTAGTTGTCAGTGTTGGTCACTGGTGGGGTGTTGAGTATGTCTGGGTCCCCTGTAGGTCTGTGGTTGTACAGGTCTGAGCAGTATTCTGTCCATCTCTTAAGAATGTCTTGTTCTTCTGTAAGTCATTTCCCTCCCTTATGTTGAATGATGGAGGAGCGTCCTTGTTTTAAATTGGTCATGTCTTTCACCAGTTGGTATGCTTTTTTCTATTTTTTTTTCCTTAGATTGTTTTCTATATCTTTACACTGGTCTTCAATCCATGTCTCCCTTGCCGTTTTCATGCTTTTCTTGATAACCTGGTTGATTTCCCTGTATTGTTTTGTTCCTTCTACTTCTGACTTCTTCTTCTTTAGCTCTCGACGCTTGTCACACAGATCAAGTATGTCAGTTGTAACCCAAGGTTTCTTTGGTCGTCGATGTTTGGCAAGGATCTCACTGGTTGTTTGGGTCACTGCTATGTTAAATGTGTCGATCATTGTGTCTATAACTGTGTTCTCTGCGCTGAGAAGTAACAGTGGTGCAAAGTTTCCTCCTATCCTTGCCTGGAAGGTTTCCATTACCTCTAGGTCTTTTAGCTTGTCAAAGTTGAACTTGATTCTTGTGGGGCCCTCTTTGTTGACTTTTTTTAGACGTAGTCGGAGGGTCATCATCACTAAGTTATGGTCACTTCCAATGTCTGCTCCTGGGAAACATCTTGTCTTGGCAATGTTTCCATTCGGGCTATGCCATGTCCACCTTCTGGATGCTTTGTGTGGACCAAACGTGTTCATAAGTTTCAGATCATTGAAGCAGGCAAATTCCAGGAGCCTTAAGCCTCTGTCGTTGTTCTCTGCATTGCAGTAGCGTCCACATATGCCTTTCCAGTTATCAATGGCATCCTCTAATATTTAGGCATTCCACTCTCCTTGCACCACAAGAATGTCTTTCTTTGGGGTCTGGTTCGGGACTTTTTGCAGTTGGTCGTAGAAATCCTCTAATTTTTCATCATCATGGTCTGTAATTGGAGAATAAGCTTGTACAATGGTGATATTGAGTAGTGTTGCCCTCAAGCGTATGATGATAAGCCTGCTGGAGACTGGCCGACAACTAACGACAGTGTTCATGGTGTCTTTGTGGACGAGAAATCCGACACCATGTTCATGTTTATCATCTCTGCCAGAGTAGTATAGTTTATGGCCATCATGTGTTGATGTTTCCCCAAGGTTCTTCCATCGTACGTCGCACAGTCCCAGGATGGTCCAATGGTATCTGTTCATTTCATGTGTCAGTTTCTCTACCTTTCCAGGCGTTCTTAATGTTCTGATGTTCCACGTACCAATGCTGATGTTGTTTCTGATTCGGTGTTTTGGTGGTGATCGTGCACAAGTAGCACACTTAACACCTCTGCTCTGGTACAATACAAAAGGCGCGGTCCTTGTTCCGGGCGACGACCGATCCGGTATGGGTATAGGCAAAGTTGTCATTGCACGAGGTGTGTCTTGGGCAATGAATCTGGCGGAGCCCATTCCTCTCCAGGCTGCTGACCACAGCCGAACTCCACCTTACTAGTGGCTCGCCTTGGTCCTGGACACATGGCCGTTGAGTCCTTCTCGGGACTCCTCCGCCCTGGGCGGTGACCTTATTGAGGAAGTTCATACGCCCAATCAGGTACTGTTTCAGCACCCTAGCCTTTGGTTATCCAAAACCTAACCTGCAAGGCAGCAGGGGACTCGTGGAGGGCGGGGTCGTCTATATCCCGTGCAAATGTGAACAACTGAACACTGCCCACAAGTTTGTGAGCAGTGGGCAGATGTTCACATTTGCTTTAGGACTTGTAATATAACTTTTAGAACTATTTGGGATTTAATCCATACTGTAAGATCATTTTAAAGTTTCATTTTATGTTTTTGGGAAAAAAATCATTAGCTGATTTATACAAAACTTTGTTGATTTCGCTCTTGTCTGTTTTTGAAGTTTAAGACCATAAAGTGTAACATTATTGATTATGGGGAGATAGGTTTGGGAAGATAATAGTAAGCCGTATTAATTAGCCATATTCTCAAAACAGACGCCATATTGTTCCGTATTCACGAGGCCTAATGAAAGCATGGATTATTTCGTAAAATGTACCCTCTCTAAATCCTTAACAATGGAATTCTCTAAATAGTTTTAACAAATTTAAAATATGAACCACTTCTATATTATATCTCTGGTGATAAGAAATAATAATAAAATATCCCCCATTTAACAATTAGAAATAACATTAGTGTTCTAGTGACCAATGTATTAATCGTGTGATTCAATGATCAATAGGTAACCGTGGCGTTGGGCTATACATTACATCATTGTGATTTTAAGAGAGAAACGGTTTTGTAGAAAAAAACATGTTCATTTTTTTAAAATCGTAATCGCATCCTTTTTTATACAGGGGGTGTCTTGCTAATAAGAAGCTGTCCTATATTGTATTATTTAGAACCCTTGGTGTTAGTACATACAATTGTCATATGAATCATCCCTGGTGATAGATCCATACATCAGCCATATTTGTTTCTAACTTCCATACGTTGATTCTTGTTTGATTACAAAGTTGAAGTTACATGTGTTCTTTTTAGTTATAGCTAGAAACGAAATTATTTCCTAATATGAGTTGTTTAATTCATTTTGTTAAATCCATTGTTAGACTTTGTGTGCAAGAGTATTGATGCTCATTCATTCGTTGTTCAATTACATTACAAATAAACGTGTCATTCACGAAATCGCTTTGCGTCTTCGCTAAATACCTCCTTTATCCTGTTACAACGATTAATTAAGTAAGTATATTGTGGATGCAAAATATAGCTAATTTTCCTCTCGTCATCATGTTTGTTTTGTTTTGGGTTTTTCTTTTCTTCAGATTTCGGGTACTCCAAAACAATCGAATTACAAGAAGAGATTTGTAATGAATTCTTGTTGTTGGTTCATTGTGGGGTTTTATCGAATATCGGCACACTAAGAGAGGAGGACCATGCCTGGTGGCTTTTTTTCATCTGACGAGAGCCGTGCATATCGGAAATACTTTGTGGTCGTCAAGTAGATGCCACGAGTTACATATCCTCCATTGTTGAATCAATATTTGAATGTACTTTATGATTAAAAATGTCAACAATTCAATCTGACTATATGACTCAAATTCAAATATAAATGTACAATGTATGTAACTGGTGACATAATCATACCTTTTTTTGCATATCAGTTTGAGGTAAACGCTGGCACAAAATGCGGTGCAAAAATAAATTGAAATTCAAAAAGGAAGGAATAATTTTTGACTTTACAAATAATCATCCGTCTTAGACGGATACAATTTCTGATTTTGAAGCGAAGTATTTTTGGTCTATCAAATGGCATAAAATATTATTCCATATGACTGGTATGCTGTTGATTCTTAATGCATCACCACCAGTTGTAAACATTCTTCCATGCTATCGTGTTGTGCGTACTAGTAACTAAAAACATGATTTTATATCGTGTCTTCACATTGGTGTCTAGCAGTATAAGGTCTTGTTTCCTAAATTCCCAATATGATACTACTTTGTTTTAAATGTGTGGACTTTGTTCCTAGATCTGTGTGAATGGGAAACTGTAGTTCTGACGTCATTAACTTTCACTGGTTATGCTTCCATATATTATACGATATTGTCCCCATAACCATAATGTTTTCACGCCTTTGTATTGGACAGTGGATGCATAAAATAAATAGTCAAGAAAGTCAATAACCACCTTTTCCAAAGGTACACCAACGTTGTAGGTTGCATAATGTTATAAATCTATGGTCACAAAATTAAGGGATATAAAAGAAACAAAACCAACAAGTTTTGAAAAACTTAAGAAACAATTTAATTATTAAAATAATAAATGAAACATTTCGGGGGAACTTAATGTATAATGAAGTTAATCAAAATAAGTCCTTATCATGGTCTTTGAATATTCTGACCTCCAAGACCGTGACGTGACGTTGTCAAGATGGCGTTGTCCAAAATTATTTTGAATAAAATATAGCAGCTCTAGAATACGTTTTGAGTCCGTGATGCGCTCAAAATAGAATATTTTCACATCATAAAAATGTTGTATTGTATTTGAAGACACTGTCTTTACCTAATGTTAAATGTATAACAAGACTGTTCCTTTACAACAATCATACTTTATGAAACATGGGCTGCTTGCTTGCGGTATCAATGGTTCAGGTTTCATTGATGTTTAAAAAGTATAAACATAGATGATAAGAACTCGATTGTATTTAGACTAGTACATGTGGATGCTACAAATCCATCATATCGAAGTAAAGGCTAAAAACATTTCGTTAAAGATCAATACTTTTTCAAAAAATTTAGTCATGTTTTCCCAAGAGATATTTTAATTGCCACACAACGATATTGATAGCAACTTTGTCTTATATTTGAAGCCAACGTTTTGTCTGCTGTCAATGCAAATGGAAAGTACGGGAAAAACTCTTCTATTCAGGTTTATCAATGTGAAAACCGAAAGTGCAAACTTTGGGACATGCTACGATAACCCAAAATCACTAGACTATAGGACACATTAATTACTGCTTCTCCTACTTACCAATAATACAATTAGCGGTAAACATTGTTTTTGTTTAATGGTCCAGATTAAAAGTGAATTATGTGAACTTGCCTGCTCGTACCTTCTTGCGCTCACCAGGGTGAAAGTTTCATACGTGCGTGTGGTCGCAAAACCTCGTTTAATGGTAAACGCAAATATTCAACTACAAGGGAAGTGTCTCTGAAAGGTTTGTATGCAGAAATGTATTACAGCCCGGATCATACCTAAATGATCGGGAGTGCAGATGGGAGTATAGTGGAAAGCAAAGAAGGTACTGCAGCGCTGTAAATATGTTCTTAGAATGACTGAAAAAATGTTTTACAATTCATTGTATATTTTTTATTCATGTTTTGTTAAGATACAGCAAAGTTCTGGAGTAATTAGAGACAAAATGATTTGTTCTGTGAAAGCGATTAGTTTCTCAAACTTAGATGAAATCACATATTTATGGGTTTTTTTTGTGTGTAATGCTTCAAATTACAATGGAAATTGCGAACTTGCATGCCCGTCTCTGTCCGTCCCTCACTAGCAGAAAACTAGTACAAGTTAGATGAACGAGTGACTCTTTAAAAAACACATATACATGATTCTCATATCAAAACGAAACATTACAAAAGGGAACTTTACCGAAACATTGTCAACATTGTAGCGATTTAATGGATTGAAGCTTGTCACTTTATCTTCTTAGCTTATGAATTGACAGCAAGAAATGCGGTAAATATAGATTTAACACACACACACACACACACACACACACACACACACATATATATATATATATATATATATATATATATATATATATATATATATATATAAAGAGAGAGAGAGAGAGAGAGAGAGAGAGAGAGAGAGATGATTCTTTTTCATGAATAAATTAATAGTAATATATGTTTACAAATCAATATACTGATCATATTCTAGGCAAATCCATACATTACTCTTATTGTAAAAATATCCATAGATTAATCATATATGTTGATAACATATATATATTGCTTAAAAACAGATATATTATCAAACGATGGAATTTGTGATATGTGCTGAATAACTATTAGTCTGATAGAATGACCGTAACCACAGACGAATAAAAGCGTATTTGAGACAATCAGGGTACCAGACTAATAAAATATGAATAGATCGTATTTATTGGGAAACGATACGATGTGTTATAACCATTGATGAACTAAGTGTTCATTTGTAGGGTATGTGTTACGTGCTTAGGCTCGAATAAGCAGCAAAACAGAAAGAGTGAAAACTAATAAGCTTTTAAAACTTTAACAAACAATTTATTGAGTGCAAATATTTTCATAAAAGAAAATAATTTTACGGTTTTAGAGAATCAAGTCCAAAAATAAATCCGAAAATAATTCACAATATAATCCACTAAGAATTCACAACTATAATCCACTAGTGGAATCGCTAAAGTTCTGATAGTAAAATGTCCTAATAGTTCACGGTTCGAATCTTGACGATATAATCCAAAATGGTTGACGATGTCACGTGATGCAGTTCTGATTTTATGAAAGTTTATGAGCACAAATAATTACTCCAGATAATTAACACAATAAGTCCTCTTGATCCCAAACGAATTGAAATATTTTATCAGTACAAGGTAATAACATAAAAAATTCCTCTTGAATCCAAAAGAATTGAAATGATTTACACCCAAACTATAACACATACATCTTTGTATTCTGAAGCCCAGATTTCTACTGCTGCGCTCTCCCAGAAAAATAATTTAACAACCTGTTTTCGAAAACAAAAAGGTGTCACGTGATTTTCCAGAAGGTCAAAGAAAGAGGCTACCTTCACTAAGTCACGTACTCCCCCATCCATGTGAATCATCAGAAATTCAGCCATGTCCTTGAAATCAACCAATCGTTTTAGAAGCTTGTTGACACTCTCTGAAGCAAGGTTATAAATGAGGCCAACAAGCAAGGTCAATACTTGGTGTTTACAAAAACATAGGTCATAGAGATTTTCTAGAATAATCTCCCAATTAATGAATTTTAAATCCAAAAACGACAAATGTCCATCCGACAACTAAACAAACGATTTAAATCAAATAGCATATATATTAATGTTTCAAATCTAGGTGTATCGAAAGACTGCATAGCAAATCATAATAAAATCATAAAAACATGTATGATATATATGCATATGAAAATATTATTAACCAGCTCTCCTGGTAATATCCCATTGCAAACTTTTACAGATTTACACTAAAACACTGTTATAATAATGATTTAAACAAAAAAAGAAAAAGATATATATATATATATATATATATATATATATATATATATATATATATATATATATATATATATATATATATATATATATATATATATATATATATATATATATATATATTTAACTTCTTAAAAAGGAACTAAAACTTTATTTTTATATATGGCATTATATCGTTCAGAATAATGTCAACTCACTAAATATGCTGCAAAAGTTGCAAAGGTCTAGAACAAAAATGATAATAAATCTTGATAATGAAATAAAATATAAAGCATGCAGTGAAAATACCATTCGACAAGTCACAAAGTCTCATATTGTTGCTAATTATCAAGATAGGAAAATATAAAATCTAATTTATGATACAGAAACGGATGACTCGCCTCCCACACGTGCGATGAAAAATGATCTTAACCTTGAACCAGTTGCAACAGTACGAAGTAGCAATGTCAGCATATAAAACATAAAGGCTTATTACTTATTAAAAAATTATATTATACAAGTAATGGCAACCAGGTTTTGGAATTCATGACGATATAGATAATAGGAAATACAGACAGATGCATAGGATAATCACCAAAGCCGAAATTGATAACTGACAGATCACTGTGATCCGAGTTTATATAATAGTACAGTTATCCTTAGAATGCACGTATACATTAATTCGTTTAACTCCACTAACGTATAAAATGTAGGTCTTGAATATTTTTGAACACGTCCACATTGAAGCTTCAAGACTTTACAGGCAACAATGTCAGAGAAACGAATCCAAGCACCCAAATTTATATTTGCACTGAAATGAGAAAGTTAGCCACACTGACCTACTTATGGTGTATTTTTGTACTGGTTGTGTGCAATTCGTCCAAATACAAACAAAAACGATATAAATGCACACTGAGAAATGAAGTTAATGGCTAAAAAGTTCAAATGTTCACGCCAACGTACGGCATAGTCAGAAAAAAATTAATTCACACAATTATATATATATATATATATATATATATATATATATATATATATATATATATATATATATATATATATATATATATATATATATATTATGCAAGTAAATATTTAAACTGCAAGATATAAACAATGACTAAAGATTCCAGCATACTGCCAATGCATCTTGGTATCAGACAACTAATTACTGTACAGCAATAGAACCAGTCTACTGGTCGGATAATGAAAATGGAGTATTTAATATATTGAGAGTACCCCATTGGCTAGCAAATGGATTTAATTTTATTCTATTACAAAATTATTAAGCTTCGGTCAGTATACTATAACTGACAACAGAAAACTTACTAACAGTATTATATCCTGTTTTTAATTTTCACTGACAAAATAGAATATGGACTCTTAATAAGATGTTATTAGATGCAGACCAGGGATCCCCGCTGTATATCAGCACGAGGATAAAAACCAAACTACGAAGTATGTGATTTTCAAGACTAAACAAATTTTTTAACTCTAATAAATTTACACGTGTATTTTTTGTATGTCAACCTAATGGATAAAATACTTTTATTTTTTTAATATATTAATATTACGTTCAATGAGAAACGAATTATTGGTCAGAGCTCTCTAGCGTGGTTACCATTGTCCCAATAGTGCTTTGAAATCAGGGAAAAGTTTATTTATGCAAAAGCTAACTGCTGTAAAACAAACAGAGATATATCGATTGCCAAAGCAGTGTAAATAAATATGGCCTTGGCAAACAATACTTTTTCATGTACTGTAAGGGCGTCACACATTTTCTCGGGGGTGGAGGGTGGGCGGCAGGTTGCATACTAGTTTAAGTGTTTTAGGTCGCGGTCCGCATGAGCAAGAACAGTTTAATAATTAAATACGAAAACCCAAAAAGTATTATTAATACAAACAACACTATTTTTTATGTTTATTAAGATAGTGTTAAATGATATTCACATAGTATAGTAGAAAAAACATCATAAGAATTCAATACATGAAAATGGAACAAGTACAAATCAAAACGCATATTTTTATAAAAACTGCCTACATGACCGCTGACACACAATGGGAAAGTTATGGGCCTAATAGAGCCCTCGTTATGGTATGCAATGATTATATTTAATGAATAATATTAATATGACACTAACAATGAGAATATGAAGAAAATGTCCTGAAACTTGTGCACCAGAAAATGGGAAATTTATTAGAAATCTATATTATTTTGAAGTTTGACGCACGTTCATGTGACAGGTCATTGCAGACACTTGTACTTTTTCACACTATGTTTAAATAATCACCACATAAAACCAAGTTTGGCAAAAACGAAATGCGCAGTTCGAATATTTGCTTGACGTAACAAATGCTTCCTAAACGAATACGTATAAACAAACTGGGCTCAAATTGCTGAGCATGGCCAAAAAGAAAATATAACATGCAAATATATGCAAATGGCATATCATTTAGGAGTTATGGTACACAAGAATATATTAAACCTAAAACTGGAATAATGCATACAAATAATACTGAGTACTAGTATATCACCATTTCTAAAGAAGACCTGTCTTTAAATGAAATATATAAGTAGAATTTACAAGCAATAATACGTATCATCAGGAAGCAAATATAGGCGGCACACTGGTTCATATACAGTATTTCTCTTTAGATTTTTCTATATTGCATTTGATTGTGTCCTGCGTTTTCTTGTTATTTTTAGTCTCATTCAAATCATTATAAATTAAAATGTATTCCCTCTTTTCATTACCATCGACCACCAAAATAATGTTATTGATTTAATTTCCTCTTACGCTTGTTTGCGAAAGAAGTTCATCAATTGACCATTTCATTCTCTCGCAACGTAAAAATGTAATTCAAAAAATTATATGTTGATCAAATTATAGTCTTGGATCTTTATATAGTTTAAAAAAACAAAGGTAAATTATTGCGAAACACACAAAAAGCTCTTCACACTTCTAGACACATGCAGTGTAATCCATTCTTTATATTAATCGGCTATATTAATCATTTACACACAATCTTTGCATACTGATGATTACAGAAGCGCTAAGGTTTAATTGAGGTATATGAAAAATTCAGTACAATTGACAATACTGGACGTGTAACGTCATACGTTTCAAAGTATCATGCAGAATATTGAAATAATGACATCTACATTTCTCTTTCTTTCTTTCTTTTATATGTACCCTGGCTGCCAAACAAGAGATAATGCGTTCAAAATTCGAATCATCTCTCTTTTTTTGGTCACGTTTTTTGCATTTTTATGTTCAAACTTTCTTTCAAACTCGCTCATCCCAATCTTCTTATTTGCGTATTAATTATTTCTGGTAATCGGTTTTATATTTAGTCATTGGTATATTGCCACTAACAACTGTTTTTGATAATTACTTCTAATTATACATCACATCCACTTTATTTTACACAGTAATGATACTATTTCTGACTTCCAATCGTTTCAAATGGTATTATTTCTACGTCGTCCTATAGTTCAGTTGGAGTAGAGTCACATTCGTGGACAGCTAAGAATTACCAGAGCCCATGTTAACTGACAATGGATGAAGATGAATCTTTTTACTGTAAGCAGAAACTTTTAATCGTTGTCATATGAAAATTAAAACAATTAAGATTGTTAAAGGATACAAATTGCGTTATTACACATAAACAGTATTGTAAGACATAATCCACATTATTAGACATAAACAACATTGTTGGACATAAACCTCATTATTAGACAAAACCGCATGATTGGACATTTACCACTTTTTTTATAGACTTTCTTTAATTTTATACATATAAGAATATTTGTAAGTACACAGTGATTACACCAATGATTTTCCGCATTTTCTATGATTCACATCCCTGAGAGTATTGCATGTTAAGCCAGGATTTTCATGGATTAACATATTAAAGAGATGATTACTTAATGTTTATATTACTTATTCAAATTGATGATCTTTACCAAACATGAGTACAACATTTTATTATTAGTTGCATGCATTCTTGATGGCCTAGTGCTTAAAGCGTCCGCTTCGTATGCGGCAGGTAGTGGGTTCGATCCCCGGCCGAGTCATACCACAGACGTACAAAAACGGTACTAACAGCTGCCTCGATAGGCGCTTAGCATTAAGAGGTTAGTATTATGACTGGTCGGCCTTGTGTCAGGATATTGTGACTGGGTGGGACATCATGTTACATGTCTGCAGCATGATACCCCACTACTAGACATCTCTATAAACTGCCACACTGCAGACATCGTAGCGATATGACTGAAAACTTGTTAAAGCTACGTTAAAAATCCAAAGAACACACACAGGTACATGTATTATATCTACTAGGGAGGAATCTTATATTTTCATTTCTACATTCCGTGTATCAATGTATCCATTTTTATGATAGCCATTACTCTGAGTAACGACATGACACTGTGTCTTAATAGTAATACTTGGAAGGTAAGCCTGAAATGAGAAACATTATATTTTGACGGAAGACATTAGACAACAAAACATTTAAAGTAACATAACAAAAGCAAACATGTTTACGAAAGGCGTACAGTGTCAGGTATATAATGTATCAAAAGTAACCATCTGGTTATTTTTATCCTTGCTAAATTAAAATAGCTTTAATATTGTGAGAGTCATTATATACATACATATATATGTGTTAATTTCACTGACTTTGTCAATACACCGTCAAAGCTAGGCACGTTATGTTTTGGCTTTTGATATTCAATTAGCAGTAGATTGCTTCAACACTTTTAGAACGAAAGTGTCTTCCCTGGGGTTTGGGATAGAGACTTGTTAGCGAAAATACTCGATGCTCAAATAACTCAAGCGATGTTCGTTCACTCTGAAGGCTGACGTATCCAATTAACGGCCTATATGTCAGCAAAAAAACCGTAACCACTAAATCATGTTCCAGTATCTTTGTAATCTCGCATTTGCTCCGCTCGGCCCCACCCAGAAGACTTAACCCGTGATTCATAACATAGAAACAATTGAGGTCTTTACCCTAAATTACATTTAGACAAAAAAAATCCTACAAAGCAGAGAAACCACGCATGAAGAGTTTACTCGCTGACAACAGACATAAATCGCCGATGCGATAAAATAATCGACATTGAAACAAGAGCTGCGAGACACAAAAAACTAAGACTGTTTGTTTCGCAAAATACAAACACAGATATACATCGATATTGCTGTGGATGGTATTAGGGGACCCAATTCAGCAACAACCGTTGTTTCGGGATTGCTGGAATTGCGACGACTATCAAAGGCCTGACCAATCGCAATTGTTGTCAGAGCCATTACGATTATAACGTATAAAAAGCGGCACCGGAAAAATAAATTACATGATGACTTAATAACCGAACACATATCTATTCGGAAATTCAAGCGGCCTGCCTAATTAATCTCAGCACAAGTGTAGAGCTTTACTCTAAGGCCATCGACGACAAAATGATTCTCATGGTTGAGTTCGAATCGGTAATAGTCAAAATGGAAAACAACCGATAACTCCGCGCGCAAATACGAAATAAAAAGGTTTTTTAATGTACATGAATTTGAAAACGATTAAATCAGCATATATCGATTTGTTTTCGAGTTCACATCACTGCAGCCATCCACCCAACCGAAATTTCGAATCTCGGAGGCATCGTCAAATTGATTTAGTATGGAGCCAAGCACTCCATCCACAGACCCATCCCCATACTCAAGTAAGTTACTATAGTGAATGCGCCCGTGTGCAAAACAAGCATTCACTTCGAGTGAAACATATAAGGTAACTAGAAGAAATGTGGTGCCTGCGAAAAAAGGAAAGTAAAACGGTATTAAACGCCTATTAATACGCTACTTATCTATTTGATCTTCTGCAGTATGATATGTGTATACTCTGAATTTAGTGGAGATGACTTCATCAAAGAAAAGTACCGTTAGAAGAATCGTCCATTATGTCGTATAGGTAGATAGGATATATCCTCGTGAAAACATTAGAACCCGGAAGCGCCCTATATATAAGGTAAAATGCGTATACAGAAGAAAATGGTTTCTATCTCCTGAATGACAATGATTTCTTGACAGATTCCGCCGTAATAAACGCGTCAGTTCACCATTTATTCTTAGATTTTCAAATGGACTCTCAACTGCTATTTCTCAATATCGGTCACCAGTGTCTCTCAGTTATTTACGTCTATACTATTCGATAATTGCACTTACTAACATTGACTAGCCTCCTTTTCTGCATCTAGCAAAATCAAATAAACGTTTTCGTTCAAGCAAATTATTGTCCGATTATTGCTCATTATTATAAATAGATGGAATATACTTGGGAATATAAGGTAAACAAGAAATCTTTCCAGTCCTTCTGATATAAATTAGACCGCATTTATCAAACGAAATGTTAGTTATGTCCTACGATCTACGATAAAATTCGTTCCTGACCTATATTCTTTTCCCCATAAAATATACCGTACTTTCACTTTTCATAAGGAATACATTGTCCAGGTATTTAATAATGTCATTTTCCGGAAAAGGAGTTTATCAATATATCCAACAAATGTACACGCAAATCAAGCTCTCCTTGTGTCATGTGATCCTTACTTATAGATAGTTAGGATATTATGTCAGGCGATGTTTGATGACAATGAACATAATCCTTAACTTAATGGTAATGTATTGTAAAGGATTTAGGTGAATTACCCATGTGTACATATTCGCTTACTGAGCGATATACTGTTCAAAAAATAAGGAAGAAAGGACTTTTTCAATCTACTGAATTCGTTAACGATGAGTGTTCTTTACTTAAAGCCGTCACAAATTCGTTATTGCCAGGACTCAATTAACAATTATTTTGACAGTAAAAGTACACACAGCAATACTCGCATCGGAAACACGCTGGATGATTTATGCGAAGGGAGGTGTCACATAGATGATATTATAAAGATTTCCGTGGCCGAAAGGAATGGGAAATGGTTCACGGCAGATAATAGACGGTTGTGGGTTTTCAAGCATTTAGAGCGACTTGGAAAGTGTACAGTAATTCCAGTGTACGTATCTAACTACATACCTGAACATAAGTTTACTACTCTCAACGATGGCGAGAGTGTGATTGTGAGACGCAATCCTGGTGGTCGATGGTACTGTAAACCAACCCCAACGTTCAATGACATTGCCTCAACCAACACTGGCTTATCGAAACGGTACACAAACCTCGAACATTCGCAATCCCTTCATTTGAATCGGTACCGACTAAGTACACAAACTACCGCCGATCAGAACGCACTTTTAAAGCCTCCAAACAGAGACGAAATACAGTTTAGTGCCAAGAGAGGTATACATACTGCAACTAAGGAGCCAGAGATACACGAACCAAGAGTTCAAGTGCATAAAAACTTCCATCAATCAGTCACTATCCAATCAAATTCCCGCTTCTCGGATATTCAGAACGCCCCCATAATACCAATCGCAGCTGATAATCACGGCAATGATGTACACATTCAGCCGGAGGAGCTGAAAGAGCAAATACCGGATGAAAGAAAGTCTATTCACATGGCGCCTAAATCCAGAGGGGATATATATAATACAGGGAATCTTGACTGCTGCTTGTGTGTGATTTTGTAAATTAAACTCCATTTATGTTGATATTGTATAGACGAGAACTTCTCAGAACATTAAATTACTTAATCCGTAACATTTACATATAGTTAAAACGGTTTAAAAGTGTTATAAATATTGTGATCAACCTTTACATTTGACACATTCGGTAGCATCTTCTTGCCGAACTTTATATTGGATAATCCTTTAGTTCGAATAGATGGGTAGATACAAATCTGGATGACTATATGTGCATTTTATGGGAGAGATTCCATGGTGCAAACGTTGAATTGGATATTTGCCAGCCAATAATAACGTTTATAATAATAAATCAAAACTTTAGTTTTTTGTCAAACCATTCTTTCTTAAAAAAAACTTTACTTGTTATTTCAAGAGGCGACAACCAGTTATCTAAAATGACAGTTTCCTGTTGCTTTGCATGTTATCATCCACGATATGTTGGTTGTAGCAAAGCCTAATGTATTATATACAAACATTCTTATTTAAAAACCCGACACTTACGGTATGCAAAGACGACACGGGGATACGTTTAATTTCCCTCTTATCCTGATAAGCTAGCTGAAATCTTGAGCGTAATCTTACCGTCACTGATTACAGCCTGTTTACTGCTTACAGGTAATGTGTACAGTCCGCCAGATGCTTACAATCACTGTTACGTTCAGCCAATGCTTACAGCCACTGTTTACCGTATGTCCAATGCTTACACTGTTTACCGTATGTCCAATGCTTACACTGTTTACCGTATGTCCAATGGTTACACTGTTTACAGTATGTCCAATGTTTACACTGTTTACCGTATGTCTAATGCTTACACTGTTTACCGTATGGCCAATGCTTACACTGTTTACCGTATGTCTAATGCTTACACTGTTTACCGTATGGCCAATGCTTACACTGTTTACCGTATGTCCAGTGCTTACACTGTTTGCAGTAGGTCCAGTGCTTACACAGTTTACAGTATGTCTAATGCTTACACTGTTTGCAGTATATCCAATGCTTACACTGTTTACAGTCTGTCCAGTGCTTACATTGTTTACAGTCTGTCCAATGCTTACACTGTTTGCAGTATGTCCAGTGATTACACTGTTTACAGTCTGTCCAATGCTTACACTGTTTACAGTTTGTCAAGTGCTTACACTGTTTGCAGTATGTCCAGTGTTTATACCGTTTACAGTCTGTCTAATGCTTACACTGTTTGCAGTATATCCAGTGCTTACACTGTTTACAGTCTGTCCAGTGCTTACACTGTTTACAGTCTATCCAATGCTTACACTGTTTACAGTCTATCCAATTTTTACACTGTTTACAGTCTGCCAAACGCTAACAATCACTGTATACTGTATGTCACAGTCTATCAGATTTTCAACCCTGCACAATAATATGCAAACTATTAACGTATCAACAAAGGACGGAGTGTCGAAGGGTCGCTTGTAGTGTGTTTTCTATGTATACATACATTATAAAACACATTTTACCCATTCTGATTCATGAATAGATTGAACAGGACACAGCGTAAACAACGAAAGTTTTCAAACAGAAATAACAAAGAATAATAATTCCCGTTTAATTGGCTGCTAACATAGTTTTCAATATATTAAAATTTAAATGTACTGAAGTACAGTTTAGTACAAAATATGGCTTACATAGATTTTCGTTTATACGCATGACAGGATATATCCTTTAGAAAAATAATACATACATAATTATTTTGAATTAATCTTTGAAACATTTATCCCCATGGTCTTTAATATTTGAATGCAAATAAATTTTTTAAAGTTTAATACTTCAATCTTATTTGAAGAAATCACCGTAAATTATCACGTCTTAGTATTAAATAGGTTAATTTTGCTCGTGTGTGGTAATGTATAGCCTTCTAACAGTCTTGATAGAGTGTATAGTTGTTGGTATTCTAGAACCATCTTATCACATAAAATATGCGATGAATGTTTTTAAAGATCGGTAAAGAGCTATTATGTCACAAAATTAACATGTATTATGTATTCTATATAGCTACATTGAAATGTATCAGCGGGATAAAATTTTTATCGCCAGTGTCATTCTATTTTCTTCATTACAAATCAAAGAAAATAATCATTTTTCGCTATACTTTTTCACTTAATGCAACAGTTTAATATTTATAAGTTGACGCCACTTCTGTGTCCAAAGACTTCAAATTTGCCTACAATTGAGGTTATTACATATACAATACTGACACAAGGAATATCGAATAATCCAAATAGAATGGTTTCATGATTAACATCAATGTTAATGTACCGTTTGATAAGGAAAACAATCATGCTTGATGTTAGAAAAAGAAGAAACAAGTGGACCTATTTTCATATGTTTTAAGGTGGTGTTTCACGGTTTTGTATTTAGCTTAGGTTTATATTTTTAAAGGAAACGAAGATTTACAAGGTTTTCTTCGTTTGGTATCATGGCTATTAAATAAACTTGCACTCATAGGCATTGTATAATTTAATTCCCTTAATGTTAGGGTATCCATGATGGGTTTAGTTTGGGTTCTACGGTATACGGTTTCGCATTTCTTTAGATGTACACCTATCACATATTAGCTCTGATAGGTTATTTTCAATCACTAGATTTCAAAGGTAACTTTAAACAAGCGAGCAGATAAATGGTTTCATTTTGATATATGTTGTAAATCATTCGTTGCACTATCAGAATCTAGTATTGCCTACTCTCAACAAATTCAATAACTCTACTTTGATAACTGCTACAAACAGTGTATTTAAAATTAATTCAGGCTGATTTTTCGAGCACACGCGATACACCAATCGTGTTAGCTGTTTACTTATATCATGTACATTTACCACAGTACAGTATGTAAGGAAAGGTCAGCAGATACAATTAACGTCACATTACACCTGTAGAAGAGAGTAAAATGCATACATGCCAACACTCTCTCCATTGTGTCAAGTGCAGATGCAAATATCTTCACCTTACAAACTGTTATTGTCTCAGAAGTACGCAATATATGCAATTATCCGCTTTTGTTCTATTTTTCCGTATTTTCGTTCCAGTCTCCGATACAGTTCGATAAAGTTTCTAAACTGTATTTTTTATTTTAGTCTCAGTCAGTTTGTTGTCCATTATTCCCTTTATTTTATCACCACTAACGTTCTGTTAAAGGTTTGCAATTTGAATAATACTTTTCCTTTAAGCCAAATACATTTTTTATAATATTTTCGTATTTGTTTTTGTTCAGTATTTGGTTCAGTGTCAGAACTGTAGTTACATAAATAATAATAATAATAATAATAATAATAATAATAATAATAATAATAATAATAATAATAATAATAATAACGACTTGTATAGAGCCTTATCTTTAGAAGATCTAAGCGCTTTAAACATATATAATGATATGACTTTTAAAAAGTACTGTCTTTAGTCCAAAGAAATCATGTATTTTGCTGTCTCCACTTACGTCTTGTAAAATTTTGAAATTTAATACTACGTTTACTTTTAAACAATTGTTTCACATTCTAACGAATATTTTAGTCTTCACTAAAGTTCGTTACAATTTAAAAAGTTCATACTACTTTATGTCACGTCTATTTTTATGTTGTTATGAGTTTATTCCATTGATTGAAGCTAATTATGACTTCAGTACTATATATACAAACACATTGACACCTCAAACAATATCTGATGTTTAAGTAATGTTTTATACATAACTCGAGAATGTATACATGTAGCCACTTGTCAGCAGGTCATTACACAGGGTATGTTGATATCATACTGAGGGGTGTTGGGTTGTTGTTCACTTGCTGTTTGTTATTGCACTGGTCATATTGGAGAGTGTATATGGGGTTATTGGTTTATCCAGATGACGTATTATTGGTATATTGTAGAGTGTTAATTAGTAGATGACAAGGTGTTTGTCATTGCTCACTAAGTCTTGGACAGCATAGGATGGTTATTGGTCAAGAGACACGGCATCTTGATGATACAATGTTGTGTATTGGAATATAGTAACTATACACGAACCGAGGATATAAAAAATAATAACCAGTAAGAAACACATTATCGTAACCCCAACGCGTGACTCAGAAATACATAGCAAGTTCATGAAATGAATACGTTTTTACAGCACTAGCGGTAACCTACTTTGTGCGTAGAGATTATATATAAAATGAAATGAGCATTGATAATGACAATAACTGCATAACATCAGATCCTAGTGTTCGTCCGTCTTTCATGCATATGAATGTTCTCTAGATAGTGTTATTAGTTAAATATATAAACGGGACCGATACTTTGTAATACCACCAACCCACCCATATCCCAGGATCAAATGAAATCTCGATCTACTTTCATTTTTCTATGCAAACTAAAATACACATTCCGCACAGAGTACATCACAATGATTCGGGGAAAGCAACAATATATGTGCGTACACTATCAGCTATGTCCTCGCTATCGACGATTAGGTATGCACTACAACCCATTTGATATTCTGGAAAATAGCATGCCCTGCATATATTGATACCTGTGATTTTTATTTAGCTCACCCAAATTAGTTTATCAGGTAATAATACTAATACTGACGTAGTATCCGGGTTACGATAAACCTATATACAATTGCCAAAGTGCTGGTTTTTTGCATAATTCTCAAAAACCAGAAAACTGCTGAAAACGCAATCAATATTGTATACCTTATTGAAAGATACTCCTAGAATTATAGATGTTTTGAACCTTTGTCTATCAGAAATTCCCTATTTTCCAAACTCTATTAATAATGTTTTTCTTTGCTTAAGGGAATATGCTACCTGGATAATTATCCAGGCATCTGTGTGACGAAAATATGGAATATGGAGCAACATTGAACGTGTAGAGAGATTCCACTGTGTGAGACTTAGAACATTCCAAATGAAAGGATTATCCGAACATTATGGCAAGAAAATACGAGCAAGAGGCGACCATGGAGGCATGTGATATGGTAAACAAGCTGCAACACGGGGAAAGTATTCTGCAAGGGAGACACGTATTGGTAACTTCCATTCTGCTTATTCAAGTGAAAACTGACCTGGAGAGCAAACTTGTTTACGCGGCGGATAAACCTACAGCAAACTCTGAACCTGTAGCATCCGTTACGAAATTTACCCGCCAATAATTTCAGACTGCATAGTTACAGAGATACTTAAATGAACACCAGAACAGACTTGAGAACTCCGAATAAGAATACAAAACTCCTGTCACAGATGACAGATGGCAGGACAAGACATATATGAAAAAGATAGTAAACAAACTCCAAATGCATCCGTTTGATTTCCAACATTGCGGTTTTAGTTTAAAACAAAAACCAAATAATGACAGCCTTGTACCTAAGTGTTCGACCAATAGGTTTATCCGCCGCGTAAACAAGTTTGCTCTCCAGGTCAGTTTTCACTCGAATAAGCAGAATGGAAGTTACCAGAATGTGAACATTCTACCGTGAAGGGTTTACGAATGGCAAATGCGGAACCTAAAATACATGGAACGAAAACAACCAAGATAAGTATAGAACATTCCTTTATACGATCGGATACAATCTGGAAGGCACACCAGACCTTACAACAGACTTCTCCGTTATTCCAACCGAAACTGATCTAGAATGCATACTGCAGTCGCAGGGGACATAGGCATTATATAGATTGAGGAGAATTTACAATCCACAGTGACTGATCCAGAACTTTCCAAAACTAGAGAAAAAACTGATGTGACCGGACCAGTATAGACACATAAAATACCTCTCACAAAACTCAATCTCTGAGTTCTCGAAGAGATCTGCAATTGATAGTTATGAAACCTTAAAAGAAACAACAAACTACACAGATTCAGCCACAAAAATTATTTGGGCCAGATATGAACGAAAAGCGAGCCACTTCGGCATAGCAAATGAGAGAACCAGAAATGCATGAGCACGGAATAAACAAACATTTGTATTATATTTTGTCCATAATTAATGTATGTAACTTAAGATAGAATAAAATTGTAAACTGATATTGCCTCTACTGTCTTATCACATAATTGTTTAAGACCTAACAATTTGTTCATAATGTTATGTACAATGGGTTCCAAAACAGTCAAAGTCATAAACATTATTAAATATTTGTACGCTTTCCGTTATAACTTCCACTAATATCCTTTTAATGTGCAATTCATTTTTGAATAAATGGAGATCTTCGAGATAATCAACAAACTAATGTCAAGGAACAAATGAACACCACTTCCAACTACCTGCTCCCCAGTAGACCTTCTGGGCCTATTTGCAAATTTAATCCGTGACAGAGTACAAACCATTAGAGATACGAAACTTTCAATTGACTCGTCGTCCCGAAACCTTTATGATACAGAATTTCAGCCACAACCATTAGGAGCATTTGAACCTGTCTCTATGGATTTAGTACGAACAAACGTGATGAAGAGTACACCAAACGTCACGTAAATTTGATCCAATTCCAACATCACTGTTCCGTGAGTGCTAGACTCAATATTGCCTTCACTAACTGATGTTATTAATATATACCTCCCATCCGTGAAATTCTCATCTTTTTTCAAAACTGTCATTATTAAGTCTCTTCTGAAGAAACCATCAAAAGATCATATCGATTGAAAGAGCTTCTGCCCAGATCTAATGTCCCGTTCACATAACAAATCTTAGAAAATGTTGTTCTAATCCAACTTGCATCTCATTTGAATTGAGACACTTTTTTTAGCAATGTACAGTCTGCATATCTTCCTTGCCTATGTACTGAAACTACTCTTATGAAAGTAGTTAATGAAATTCTCTTTGCTTTGGATAACGGAAAGAGTACAGTACTCACCCTCCATGATTTGTCTGCAGCATTTGACACAATAGATTATTTCACCGTCTCCAGCATGTATTTGGCTTTCACAATACAGCCTTACTGTGGTTCCAGTCCTACGTAGTCAACAGGACACAAATTGTATCTGTTAAAGGCATATATTCTAGCCCAGTACATATATATTGTGTTATTCCACAGGGGTCTGTTCTTCGACTTGTTCTCTTCATTATATACACTCAGGTGCTCTCAAGTGTCATCACCCATTGTCTCACCAATTGTACGCTGAAGACTCCCACATATAGTCTAGCCTGCCAACTGAAGTCGATGTTATCATCCAAGGAGTAGAGAGGTGCATTTCTGATGTGAAATCATGGATGACATGTAACAAGCTGCAAGATGAATGATGATAATACTAAGGAAATTCTTATCACATCACAGAATATTTCTCGTTTACATCCTTTACCTCAAACAAGACATAACACCAACATGAAATTCACAGTCAGTACGAAACCTATGTGTTACTCTGGTTAGTACTCTCACATTGCACCAACATGTCATGAATATATATATATATATATATATATATATATATATATATATATATATATATATATATATATATATATATACACACAAAAGTCTGTATATCTTAAGCTTAGAAGCATAAGCTTCATTCGCAAATATATTTCAGTATATGCCACTAAAACACTTGGGCGTTCATTAGTACTTTTAAGACTGGAGTATTGTTATTCAATTATGTCTGGTTTGTCTCAATATCTACCCCAGATACTGCTCGGATCATCATTAGGGCACAACTTCCCGATGGCCTATACCCTAAAATGGCTACATATTCCTTCCAGAATCAAACAACATTTTGTTCTCTGTCTTATTTTCACAGACGAACTCCAGTACAGCATAACTATCAAGCCTCAGCCATGTTTACACACCATTAAGATAATTACGCACCCCTTCTGACAATCGTATACACATTATTTGCACTATGAAAATGAAGTCATATGGACAATATTCTTTTACATACCAGGACCCATCAACGTGGAATGAATTGTCCATTGAAATAAGACACAAAGACACAGTGATACCTTTCAAGAGTGCTCTTAAAACTCGCCTTTTTCGACTGCAAGAACAAAACTTAAAGACCTAATGATGTTTTCTACCTTAAACGTTTTCAGCATTTTTATGTTTTTCAATTTCATGGTTTGTGTTTGATGTGGAGTGTTTTTGAAGTCATATCATTATAATTGTCGTAATGCGCTAAACGCTTCTCAAGATTAGGTGCTATACAAATGTCGATACTATCCTGTTCTATTCAACATTGCGACAATGACGCCAGAACGTCTGTCAACTTGTTGAGATTTGCGACGCCAATATGGGTGCTTTGTTCTCGAACGAAGCTCACAACTGGATTTCCGTACCCTTGAGAAAACAAAACCATCTAATGCCGCGGCGTGTAAGATATACATCATCATCATCATCATCATCTGTATGTTGACCTAGTGTGGTCATTGAGGCACTGTGCTGCTGAGCATCTGTCCAGTTCAATCCACTTGTCTCAATCATGTGCCAATACTCGTGTTTCTGCAAAACATTCTTTGGTATATTCAGTGATGTTGTTACTCCACTTATTTCTCTGTCTACCTCTCCTTCTACCACCTTGGAGACTACCCTGCAGAACTGATGTGGATATACTGTTGGCTCAAGTGACCTGGCCATACAATTTCAGCTTTATCTTTTTGACAGTTTTGAGAAGGTCTTCATAATGGCCTTCTTTGTACCTGATGGTGTTACGCACTTCTTCTTTTGTGTTGTGATCATTATAGGAGATGGCGATGATAGGTCTGTAGCATTTCGAGTGCCTGGATTATTCGTTTTCATTCTGATGTCAGGGTGTAGGCTTCATATGAATACAGAAAGATTAAGATGACTAGGGCCCTTAACAGTCTAATGTTAGTTCTCAGATAGATATTCTTGTCTCTCCAGATGAGTCTTATCTTTGACATAGCTGCCGTTGTTTGTGCTGCTCGTGACAAACGTTATGCTCTCGATCCCTCCTTGCTGATTATGAAACCAAAATATTTGAATTGGCCCATTGTTTCTAGTTCCTGTCCTCTGACCTTTATCTTGGCTGAGATTTGTTTGCTACTATTTCTCGGCACTTATCTCCATCTCCATATATATATATATATATATATATATATATATATATATATATATATATATATATATATATATATATATATATATATATATATATATATATATATATATAACGAGTTGATATTTAGATATCGCAGCGTGTACGAGTTGTACCTCATCTAGGTCAGCCAATTAGTCAGCTATACTCGGCGATAACATTCCTATTTCAGAAACTTGATAGCACTTCCTTGTTGGCCACATAATATCGAACGGGAGCACTAGCTGGAAGATAACACCACCAAAATAACCGTTTTATTTGCGAATACAAAAGCTTATGTATTACCGTAGATCCCCTTTTTATGGAGTCGCCACAGCAAAAAACTGATGGCTTTGTGGTGTACTGGAACTGGGCTTGTGGTGTACTGGAATTGGGACTACGACAACTATCGTAGGCACATAATTTGGAAATATTGTCTGAGCCTTACAATTAGTAACCGGTTAGGATTGTGGCACCAGATCTTTGTTTTAATTAAGATTAAATAACCGCATATATATATATATATATATATATATATATATATATATATATATATATATATATATATATATATATATATATATATATGTGTGTGTGTGTGTGTGTGTGTGTGTGTGTGTGTGTGTGTTTGGAAATTTTCTTTGAGGCCCAAATTAATCTCAGCACAATTGTTATTAGTGATTTTACGAAGCTTTGTCTTTCTTAGAACTTTTCAATCCCCCCCCCATTTTTGAATATTGTTTTCTAACCTGTTCCAGCACGATGTTTAGTCACATACTGTACTGAGTTCGTAGTCTCGAAAGTACTAACATAAAGTTGGAATGAAATGGTGAATACACCACCTCTCAATTCCGATTGGCTGTCGAGCATGCCATGTCTCCTTCAACTGAGCAGACAATGCTACCGGCCGTCTTTCAACGTGGTAGGATTTAGGACACCAATAAGGGTCCATGGTTCTTTCGACTTCCACATTCAAATTTACGCACCCAACACAGCTGGGTTAAGGTACATTTCAACTATAGCTGCTGCGTCTAACATATATACATGCCTTCTAACCATTTATTTGTTCCCTTCACTTACGTAATCGCAGTCAGGGCAACGTGAAAATATTTATATGGTTTTTATCAGATAATAATTCACAAGTTCTTCTCACTGCCTAGAGGAAGAAAGGACGGATATACGAGATCATACTGTATTGAGGGTTCGAATCTTCCTCCCCGCCTTAATATTCTTAATAAACTAGGCTTACATAACCACTGTCAAACGAAGATATAAGTCCGGAATCACATTTGCATGGTGTGAATTGAGATCCAGTGAAATACAACTGATTTACAATTTAGCAGCATTTTTATTTGGGGTCACTTTTGCAACTGAGCTGATTGCAAGCAGAGAGTCTGGCTTTTTTTCGGCTATCCTTAGATTGTTTTAAAGAGACACTTATTTGTCATGCACATCCAGTATATTTTTAAATTTTCCTCAAAGACATTTTGGTCACTGAGCTCCTCAGCCACGTGATCCAGGCTCGTGTTGGGCTTATCATCCACCGATAGATGAATTGTATCGAGTTTCATAGACTTCGTTACCAGCCAGTTTGGTCCCATACTTCTATTCAAATATTGGGCACATTTAACTATGGATTCATGTTATAACCCCATAACCCCATACCACATAACAGTCAGTACATATTTAACCTACTGGTAAATCCAGCTAATATTATGACCCACAAATTATATATGTAAAGCCTATTACACGCTTAAAATGGTGTTAAACGCTAAATAAAACAAACAACAAATGCAGTAAGAATCGAATCATATTTCCTCCCTCTGCGTGACAGATGAATATATAGAATTTCTTCAAGAGTAAATGTGTGTCATCTAGCTGACTAGCTGTGACGTTCTTTGTGCTGTGAGAGTATAGGTAAAAGAAAAGTGAACATGTAAAGTCTTAATAATAACGTGACACTAACTATTTATCTACGTCTGTCGTTCATGCGTAGGAATGTTCTTATTTATGGCTTGTTTTCTAGAAATAGTCGTAGTCGTATGCTACCTGTAATACACTTGTCTCAACTATTAAATTTTCTAGTAAAATCCATTTTCATTCCGGAAAATAGCATGACCTGCAAAAAATCGTAAGATAACCATTTTACCAATAAACTTAGGTACAATCAACTAAGGGCTGACATTCGCATTTTCTTAAGTCTTAATAATAACGTGACACTAGCTCTTTGTCATCGTATGTCGTTCATGCGTAGGAATGTTCCTATTTATAGCTTGTTTTCCGGAAATAGTCGTAGTCGTATGCTACCTGTAATACACTTGTATCAACGATTAGATTTTCCGGTAAAATGCATTTTCATTCCGGAAAATAGCATGACCTGCAAAAAATCGTCAGATAACCATTTTACCAATATACTTAGGTACAATAAACTAAGGGCTGACATTCGCATTTTCTCTTACAAATAAATAAAGTGTTGAAAGCTAGAGCAAGATTGTAGATCTTTGTGAGGAAAAGTAATCTAAACATTATGGATGTTTTGTACCTGCGGCCATCGGAAATTCGCTATTCACAAAACTCTATTAACAATGTTTTTGACGCCAAAAGTACACATAAAAACAAATTTATCGGTGAAACTCTGGATGCTTTGTGCAGAGGAATATGCTGCGTAGAGAATATTCCAAACATCTCGGTGATGAGAAGAAATGGTAAGTGGTTTTCCGCAGATAATAGACGGCTGTGGGTCTTTAAGCATTTGGAGCGACATGGAAAGTGTAAATTGATTCCAGTGTATGAGACTTGCTACATCCCAGATAGAAAGTTTACCACGCGCAATGAGGGTGAGAGTATAAGAGTTAGAGGCGATCCTGGAGGTATATGGTACTGTAAGCCGGATTCAAATTTCCAGGATAACATTCCAAGAAGGGAAACTTTTTCTAAAAAGGAAACAATACTTGACAACTTCCATCCTACATATTCGAGTGAGATTAGACCTGGTGATCAACATAGTAATGCGATGGATAAAAGTATAGCAAATTCAAAATCTGAAATACCTAAATACTCTGAGAGTGCTTCGTTAACAAGATACCTAACTGAACAGAGCAACAAACGTGAGAATTCCGTCCCCTCTAGGAGATACCTAACTGAACAGAGCAACAAACGTGAGAATTCCGTCCCCTCGCACTCCATGGGCCGACTGAGGATACAAACTGCTGTCGCAAATGATATAACAATGTCAGAACGAGACATTTGTGAACAAAGAGATAGTAGGCAAACTCCAAATACATCGGTCAGCGTTCACACATTGAAGAATTTGTTTGAAACTAGAACACAGCAAGAAAACATTGTACCTAAATGTTTGACAAAGAATGAACCAGAATGTAAACATTCTACCGCGAAGGTTGTACAAATAGCAAACACAGATCCTAAATTACATGGAATGAAAACAACTGGTAGATCATCAGACAGTCATCTTACCAAGCGGACACAATCTGAAAGGCCATCCAGACTTGACAACAGCCTCCCCAGTTATTCCAATGAGAACGGACCTAGAATAAAAACTGCTGTCTCAGAGTACAAAGACAGAAGAGAGGTAAAATCGAAGAAACGTGAACAGGAAGTCAATACATCACCGATAGCTGTTGTGATGACCAGGACCATAGATAAAATTGAAATACAAACAACGAGAGCTACCTCTAAACCATCGAAAAGTGCTGCAATGGAAAAGAGTTCATCTGAAAGACACAGAAGAGACGTGACAACTGCTTCATCGCTTATTCAAACCAGTATCAATGGAAAACCCAAACGGATGTTGCGGAAAATTTACACTCTACAGTGGCTGAACCAGTACATCGCAAAGCATGGATAAACTCACCACCAATTCCTGGTGAGGCCAGACCCATACAAAAATCAATCCATTCGTTCTCCAAGAGTATTGCAAACGGAATTTATCTGAAAAAGCACAACGAACTTCACAAATGCCAGCTAATATTATACACATAACAACGACATAACAAAACTACGTGAACTAATAGTAAATGATATTATTATTATTTCATAATAAGAAATAATTATTACTAAAAATTATTTCTTATTATGAAAAAAATAATTGCATAATAAGAGAGAGAGAAAAACAGATAGATAGATAGATAGATAGATAGATAGATAGATAGATAGATAGATAGATAGATAGATAGATAGATAGATAGATAGATAGATAGATAGATAGATAACTTTATAAACTTGTAAACAAATTGACGTGGTCTTTTGGCCTTCGAATCTTCTGGAAGAGAATATGTGATCCACATCCTCGGTCAACGTATTGTTACATGTATCTGAATTAATTTAAATTTGATTTAACTGAATTATTTGTTTGTTTCTTTTAACCTAATTGCTAGCGGTTCTAACGTGGTCTAAATTATTTGATTCGGCATGTTTTAAAAAAATTAAGTCTGACCTGAATCTTTCATAAACACATAATAATATAAACTTTGTTACTATTTGTAGTATTTTGACGTAGTTTCCGACCTTGATTCAGAAATCACTTAGTGAAGTAAAGAACTCTCCATTCTTATTTTATTCTGGGAGCAAAATGTTTGGTTTTTGTCAGATTCATATTGGGAGAAAGTGACAATAGGATGAAACATGATCACGTGACCTTCTATTTCGATTTAAAATTCATTAATTGGGAGATATAATTTTGGATGACCTGTAAACATCAGATGTTGGCCTCATTACTGAAATTGTTTTAGAGTGTAAACAAGCTTTTAAAATGATTGGCTGATTTCAAGGACATCTTTTTATTTTTAGTTCTTGAAAGTAAACATAACTGATTTTCATGTGGTGTGTACGTGACTTTATGAACGTAATTTTGTTCTAAAGCTTCTAGAAGGTCATGTGACCCCTTCCCTGTTTACGTCAAAACAATTATATAAATTATTGTTTTGGGGGAGAACTATTCAGTAGAATATTGGGCTTTTAGATTACTAGTTGTGTTTTTGAGTTATCTTGTATTGGAAATTATTTCAAATCGTTGGATCAAGAGGAATTTATTGTGTTATTTATCTGGAACACATTTGTGCTCATTGAATTCATAAGACCAGAACTGACTTCATCACGTGACATCGTCTTCCATCTTGGATACATCACAAAGATTTTGAGCTGGGAATTGTTTAGGACATTTTATTACCAGGACTTTTGCAATTTCACTAGTGGATTATACGTTGAATTCTTTTTGGATTAACTTTGGATTTGATTCTTAAAACCGTAAGTTTATTTTTCTTTTCTGGAAAATATTTGTACTCAATAAATTGTTTATTAAGTTTTTACAAGCCTGTTATTTTCACTCTTTTTATGTTACTGTTTATTCGAGCCTAAGCACGTAACACTAGAAAGCCATTACAATTTAGGATATGGTTTCCTCTTCTCCACACAAATTTGAGTTACTACCAAATACATGTATCAATTCAAAACTTTCAAATTATTTAATCCACCTTTGTTAACCAAAGATGATGATGCATCAACAAAGGTAACCTAGCACATTTTCATCCACTACAGGCTTTCATTAACAAGGATGAATATATAATGCAGTCTCTCTTTACCAGCTACGCATAAGTATTTGACGTATTAGGGACACACCAATTCAAGGAAGGTAAAAATGCGTTGGAAAATAGTAACGGTGAAAATAAAACAATCCTGTATATGAGAGACTACATAACTTGTTTAAAGATGTTGGTCGTCAACCAGCAATAAAAGTTTACAGTATTTCTTGTACTCTTGACGTTTAGTACTCGTTAAGGCTAATAGGTATGTATGTAAATGCACTCTGTGACATATTTCACCAAGAAAAATAGGTCTATGCTATCTATATTTACACCACTTGACACTATTGTAAATGGCTCACAGTGTTATGCCTTTGCAATTCTTTGGCATTTACTGACCGATCTTTGCATGCAGATGCAACTTTAACACTCGGTACACACACACACACACACACACACACACACACATCGTTGATGTTAGTATTGTATGAAATGAAATGATCATGGTTATGTATTTATCGAGGTGCATATTGAACCTAATCTCAAAGAAATAATATAAGTAATAATATAAGTAATAATATAAGTAATAATATTAATTCCAATTTTCATTCTTTCGGTCATCAAATCAGTGGATATCATCATTTAATAATTTGCTGTTATTTAGCACGTATATTTCATTCATCATCCGCTTCACAAGGTGTCAGAATATTTTGCCATATCTTCGCTAACCAAGGGACAGTCCATCCCTTACGTTCATTACAGATGTGAAACTTATTGGATCGAAGACCCATGGCAAGTGAGAATAACCTTGCCGGTCATGACTTTTTTCAACTATTCGGTATCCTTTATATCTCAGTTTGCTCTCTAAATTTATTAATGTATTTTTTTTATTTATCTATTGATTTATGTATTGAATCCTTCTTATGTTATGTATATTTAATTTATAATGTTTGTTAGGTGTTTTTAAATTTAATAATATGCTATTAGTAATGTAGCATTGTATGTTTAACTCGACCTTGTCAAAAATCAATTTCAATTTTAACCCTACCTGACTCGTTGATTTTGGTTCCGTTAACAACCTGTTTATCTCAAACTAAGTCTAGAACGTAGGAAATTTTCTCAAACGTTGCTAGGGCTACCTATTATTTACTAAATTTTGTATCATAATTTTAGTTAGTGACTTCTAATTATAACTAAAATTATATTTGTAAACATGAACCATCGAGAAGGAAAATTAACAATAGTGAAAATTAGTTTTCTTTGGAAAATGCTAAGTGTGATCTAGGAATTTAATGATTCATACTGTAAGATCTCAGCAGAACCATTTGTATTAATTTTCTGTCCAAAAATTTATTTGGGCTGGAATTTTATTTATTCAAATTATTTATTCCTTGACAATATAAACTGCTCTTCGAAAATGATACTCTTGGAAATTGAGACTTGAATTTACAGTGAATTTTCAAAGAAGGAAATACTCTTAGCTTGTAATATTGTAATCCAACAAGAGATTTCTGGCACATCAGCGCTACACAGGCCAACACAGGCACATCAACACTTCCAGCGTTCGATTTAATTTGGATTTCCGGTCGCTTGTTTTCAGAACTTTCCACTTTAGGACTTTCAAATCCATAATTATTTGGGATTTAATAGCGATACCGTAAGTTCCTTTTAACTTTTTTACTTTTTTTTCTAGCAAAATAAGTTATTCCTTGAATTTTACTTTTTGCGAATCACTCTTTATTACTTGTTTTAAGAACATGGAATCGTAATACTTATTAATTTCTCCATTTCTAGTTAAAATAGATTTTTAAAAAATCACCAAGCATAATATATACTGCTATTTGAATATTTACTTGCCTATGATTAAGGTTATGTGAAATGATAAAATATATTAAAAGTTGAACAGTTGCAAGAGTATGTCTCTGGACAAGGATATCGACTCTCGTGACCTGAGCAGTCAACGTTTTGTGCTGATTTGTCATTTTCATGTCAAATCAGAGAGAACATAATTGTTAATAATAACACTAACTCAACTGATCCGGTGAGTAAGGACATTTAAAGGTTCTTTTAATTTTCTTTTTAACTGCTGTTTTGAGGTGGTAATTACCTTCGGCTATTTGACTATATGAGTACTGGGACTACGGCAATATTAGATCTACCTCAGTATTGGATCCACCTCAGCTATTTATGCACATTTCTTCAAACTTCAACGACGTATGGCGAACAAAATAAATTTCATAACCCGAACAAGTTGTATATCTTTCGTCCGAGTTACAAAGGCTAAGTGCTGCTTACGACGTGACGTGAATCCACCGGGCTCTTAATGAAGAAAGTTAATAGGATCCGTATGTGGATAGAGGGTTGGGGGTGGTTGTCCATAATATGACAATATAACACGAGGGAATAGACGAGTCCGGACTCCTCCGTATTGCCAACTCTGCTGGTTTATCCTAGTGCCGTCCGCTAATTTCCAAATTACACCAGCCGTAATCTAAAATAGTTCAATTTTCAAACCAGCTCAATACAGTTCGTTCAGTTTGTGACATAGTGGAGCAAATTCAACAGTTCTTCTCCGATTTTGACGAATTGACAAGTACTCAGAAAGAAGATGCTGCGAGCATTCAAATAGTCTTGGATTCCGCCATTGACTTAATGGTAAGATCCAAACAACCTCAATTCCGCAGTAAATAATATATACAGTTTGTAATGCATGTTCAGAATGAGGACTGATCATGACAGTCTGAGGTGACTGATAAATTCAAAATGGTAAAAGGGCAGTTCGCTGGGTGGTTGGTTATTCTGGCTACACTCTAATGCAGATGACTTGAAGACGCCGATGTCTATTTATCAGCTGTTCATATTGTGAGAAATTTGAAAATAACTTGGATAGTGAATCAGAGAACTTACAATTTGTCTTTCTAAGCTGCCAAATCAAACTGATTCCTGCCGGGGGCGGGAGGGGTACCCATTCTAAACTCAAAGAAAATATTAAATAAACTGACACGAATAAAAGTAATATTTTCCAAAACACTTACCTCGTCAGTTTTACTATACTTAGTCTGAACAGAACCAAAATATTTGGATTTATCTCGTGATGAGCGTGATCTCTGGTATTTTGATACTCTTCTTTTAGGACATACTCTTGTTAGAAACACACCAGAAATTCGAAATGATGACGTTGCAAAACCAGGAGTATCATGAAAATAATGCGATCACTAAAACAGTACTGGTGGTAACACTGGTGAGTTATCTTACAAATGACGTTAGGAATCAACTCTCATCTCTTGATAGCTGCATAACTACAGAGAAAACTGTCACTTCCCTAGTATAAGACGATGTGATGATCTAGTTATGAAAGTTGTAAAGGGGACGGTTTCAAGCGAAAATACATTTGAATAGATAGATGATTTACATTACTGTCCTGAAGAAATGAACTACTGGAAACGAGTTGCTTTGTTTGCATGAGAACAGTACATACTTTATAGTAAGATTATATCCATATTCAAGTTAGGTTTATCAGAAGAGCTGACTTTTCCTATTAAGGTATCCATTCGTATCACGGTGTGTGTGTGTGTGTGTGTGTGTGTGTGTGTGTGTGTGTGTGTGTGTGAATTTTAAAAAATTGCAAAGTGAATATTGCCTATGGTCCCGGTCAGTAAAATTGTTAAGGAATAAAGCTTTTAAAACCTGTCGAGTATTTAATTTTATAGAAAATGTACATTTTTATACAAACCCAAGTCAACTATTGGTACATTTTTCGAGAGCTATACTTCTTTAAATATGTATCCCTATGTACGGGTCAATACACATTGCAGTAATGGAAAGCGCACTAGGTCACTACTTGCACGTAAAAGTTAGAGCTAAATAATGTTTTTAAAAATCATAAAATTTTCATTAGGTGAAGATCACATATCACTTTTTTTTACCACTCCGGTGGTTTAAGTGGTTTTAGCATACGCCTCGCATACGGGAGGTCGCTGGTTCAAATTCCAGCCTAGTAATACTAAAGACAAAATATGCTACTGGCAGCTCCCTCGCTTGGCTCGCATCATTAAGAGATTAGTGTTATGACTGGTCGGTCGGGTGACAGGATAACGTGATTGGTTTGGGACGTGATGTTACGTGTTTGTGGCGTGATGCCTCAGTGCTAAACATCACTATAAAATGCCACACTGCAGAAATCGTAGCGATATGACTGTAAAATTGTTAAAGCTAAATTCATAAACCAAATCGCGCGCGCGCACACACACACACACATACACATGAAAAGGTCGTAAATATAAACTGTACATGCAATGTACATTTATGAGTGTATTATTAAGCAATGACATCGAGCCAGGTAAAAAATGAGAAAGTACCAGCAAGCCACATCTCCGAAAAAAATTCCTAATGTCTTAACAGGCAGCTTATTTTTCATATTGCTTTTGCTATTGATTCCAAGCTCACGTTATGCCAATAATCTCCGGTGTGAATCAAATTATGACCTGCAGTTAAGCCTAACATAAAGTAATTGTAAACCGAATAAATGGTTTACTATTATATGTGTGAATGTATAAAACACTAGGTATATTCTATCGGACTCAAACTCAAACTGAAAGTAGATATTCATAAGAAGACAAATTAAAAGTACGTGCTTTTTAAAACAGACATTGTTCAAGTAAGTGTCTTTATAACGTATTTAAAATGGATTCCATGAGACCAGATGAAATTCGCTTTGCACAGAAAACCATAAGTAATCACTTTGACAAAATAAAAAAGAGTGAACCTCATGGAAAGTTGATCGGAGAGACACTGGATGATCTATGCGAAGAACGATGCCGTGTTGAAGATATACCAACAATATCTATTTGTAAGATAAAAGGAAAATGGTATACAGCCGACAATAGACGGCTCTGGGTATTTCAGAAGTTACAGGAACTTAAAAAGTGTGATACAATTCCAGTGCGCGTTGTCGATGATATTCCGAAGCGCAAACTTACTACTGATAATAAAGGGAAAAGTGTCGAAGTTATTGGTAGTCCTGGAGGAAAATGGTACAAGAAAATAAAGTCACCTTACAAGCCACACAGGAAATTCAAGTCGAAGTAAACTTCCGACATCAAAACGCTTACGTCTTAAAAGGACAAAGTACCGGACATGGTGTTACACAAAAACCATGTTTACACTGTATATTGGGAAAAAGAAAATAGACAACATTGAAGATCAAATAACCTCGTAATAGAATACATCATCGATTTGCCTAGGAACCTTGATCAAAGACTTTTTTATAATTGTAATACGAGTAACTGACTTTACTACAGTGTACACAATGTTACATGAACTATCAATTTTGATACAGTACAGTACCGCTCTACATGTCATCGGTATGTTGTTACATCGAATTCTGAAATCCTAGATAGCCACCGAAATTCCACGTAGAAGTCTCCCCAAAATTCCGAATTCGGTCGGGAACGTGTTTAGTAAATAACTTATTCCATAGATGTGCGTGTGTATTTTGTACTATTCGTGGTTACTTGTGATTAAATCTTTTAAATGCTCACAATTTAAAAAAAAAAAAGGTCATATACTTGAAGAATTTTAATAATGTTACCGTTATCTTTAATTTTATAATCTATACTTGACAGAACTATAACATATTTACCTTTTATAGTTTATCTTGTACTTCATCTTTACATTTATGATAAAGGGTTTATGTTCGTAAAGTTTATAGCCAATGTCCAATTGTACATTTTCGATTGTTTCCTTTATTTGGTACTATATACTTTAATTTGTACTATATACTTTAATTTGTACTATATACTTTAATTTGTACTATATACTTTAATTTGTACTATATACTTTAGTTGGTACTATATAGCTGCTAATAACTTGCTGTATGTATGTATGTATGTATGTATGTATGTATGTATGTATGTATGTATGTATGTATGTATGTATGTATGTATGTTAATATGTGCTTACAGTTGCAAAGGTAAATGCGACACTTTCTGTCCATCTGATGCGTGTATTTACGGACATATGTATGCATGTTACGTGTGTAAATATGCATGCATGACTTTGTTTTTTTCGTTCCGTTAATTAATATACATTTATATGTGAATGTCAATATTATAACTATAAACAAGCTGTAACTAAAACACCTGTTGTTATAACTTTTTGGTATAATAATTCAGTTTTCCTTTTTAAAATTCATGCAATTGTAACCCTTGTATGGTGCAATTCATGTGTTCGAATTTTGTTCCCTCAAAATTCACAAAATAAATATTGGCAAATTATGTCGACATGATATTAAATCATATTTTATTTTCTTTAAACTAGATTGGTCTATTTCTGTAGGTTTTATGACTTTTTGCTCCATAAATTTGGAAATCTATTCCTCGCATCGGCTTTGTTTCAAGAAATTGATATAAATATTCATAATTCAAACTACTATTATAGCTGCAGATTGTATGGACCGCTCCGGTGGTCTAGTGGTTAGGACGTCCGCCTGGGACGTAGGAGGTCGTGGGTTCGATCCCCCGCCAATTCGTACCAAAGACTTACAAAATAGGATTAACATCTTCCTCGCTTGGCGCTCAACATTAAGGGGTTAGTGTTAGGACCGGTCGGTCTGTTGTCAGGATATTGTGACTGGGTGGGACATCATGATACTTGTCTGTGACATGATGCCCCAGTGTTAGACATCTCTATAAACTGCCTCACTGCGATATGACTGAAAATTGTTAAAGCTACATTAAAAATCCAAAGCACACGCGCACACATGCAGATTGTATGCAGACTACTAGCGAACACTTTAACAATACAGGGTAAACTGTACTGTTACCTGGAAAAAACAAGCTCTACACCACCTATTAAAAATGTTCGCCTATCTCCCTGTACATCACATGTATACTTTCATAACCGACACAACCAATCCCTACCCTATCTTATTACGATAATTAATGTGCTATTTATAGCAAAACGTTATCATTCTAATGATGCTACATAAATTGTTCAATCAAGAGAGAGAGAAAATTTATATTGCCAAAATAGAAATAATCCAGTTAGAATGAAATAATGGTTACATTATCCATATAATTTCACTACCTAAACTTAAAACCTTACACCTCTACAACAGGGTCCCCGAATGGCCGAGTGGTCAATAGCGCTCTCCTTAACGGATCACTGCCTTCTCAGCTCTGTCTGCGTGGGTTCGAGTCTCGGGTTCGGCCAATGTGGGTATGTGAGAAAGCTTGCCAGTAGCTTCTCGTGGGTTGGTGGTTCTTTCTGGGTTTTCCCGGGTTCTTCCTCTACCATTAATACTGGCCGCCATGTATAGCCTATCTTGTGCTAAAAAATGGCGTTAAACCCTAATACAACAACAACAACACCTCTACAACAAACAGTGAACAGGTCTATCACGCGCTAATAGTCGTTTTGTTCATACCCCCTATTTGTGTACATAGACGCTCGTAATTAACCAAATGTGAAATACGATCCCACTGATAACTTTGTTCACAAGCTACTTTCAACGTACATACATGTATTTAATATGCACTAACAAGTAGTGAGAAATAAGAAAGTTCTAGCCAGCAGGACTGTTACACCAACCACCCAAGGGCGATAAATCAGCCCCATAAACTGTGATGATATTGATTGGAGTTTTAAGGGCTGATAACCTATCTATTAAAACTTGCATAAATCTGCAGAAAATGTTATTTGCACACATCGGTGTACATTTTAAACACTTACCTATTTCTCCCGCAGCTGGTGAGCTGCCTGGCGGCTGAATGTTTATTTTGGTGATATGTTCATATTTTTCCCGATCAAATAATATATTTGGCGACTTGAACATCCGCCTAGAACAGCACAACCCTCTGTCTTGTGATTAGTTTGAATGTTGCGCAAGATGTGGCTCATACCAAATACAGGGAAGTGTCTCAACTGTTAGCAGGTTTGTTCCGAAAAGATTTGCATGCAGCAAAATTGCACATTTCATAAACAGGTAACATCAAACCCACATATCTTCTATCAGTATCAATTCAGATTTGATGGGTTGATTTATCAGATTAAAACCACCCGTGTATGGATACCACAACAGAAACTACAAAATCATGTTAAAAGTTTTAGCGAGTGGTAATTTTCTTGATAAATATAGTACTGTAATTGAAGTGATTTAGCGACATCAATGCTCTTGTTGATTACGAATCCAAAGCAATAAACCTCCCAATTTGCAATAAGAAAGGACAACTAATAATGTCGGGCGAGGGGATGGGTGGTAATGTGCACCAATATACATCAATAGCTACCCACCACGAATTACATATCAGTTAATACAGGTAAACCTTGGATAACATTTATGATAACGTTAACTGTTAAATATTTGAATGCATGTGAAAATTATTGCAAGACATTAAAATAATTTTACAGGATTAATATCAAAATAGTGAAATGTATATTGAAATACTTCTACTTGAACAAAAGTTACCAAACTAAATTAAAAAGAAGAAAATAATATGCCCATCACAAAAATGACTTAGAGATTCATTTAAGAAAAGATAAATGAATATAGATTCAACGGACGCAGTAATCGCGATCTGAGTCAATTTCTCAAGGACAAAGAATAATATTTCACGAGGAACATAAGTGCATAAAATGGACCATTTAGTTCCGTAAAAGTATTTATAAAAATACATACCATATTGTGTGTGGTAGACTGCGTTGAGCACATATCTTAAATAATACAGCACCCATCCATATTCAATCAGACTTCTGTTTTCACCTCAAATTAATGTATACAAGATATAAACTAATAGACTACTGTCGTACACATGGTATGTATAAAAGTATTTTTTAATGCATTGGGTGAGATTGGAAAATGTTCACAGAAACACCTAAATAATTTTCGAAAACAGATAGCTTTGAAAATTTAAATTAAAATATTTAACACAGATGCATAAATAGAATGATCGTTTAATGAATTTAACAATTTAAATGACGGCTATCAGCATGTGCAAGCACGTTTCAGACTGAAAACACAGAAATCTATTTAAAGTATAGGTAAAGAAAGGTCCATTGACAATATGTGAAATTAAAGCATAGGTAAAGAAAGGTCCATTGACAATATATGAAATTATTGTAGGTTATGATTGTATAAGAGACAAATTACAAACTAATATACGATTACTGTTAACGTGCACCAGGACTTGAACGTGTGTCATGTTTAGAAATATCGGGTGTGAAACTTACTGCTGAAGACTACTACACACTAAAAAGGAGATGTCGTTACAGAGAATACATGTTGTTGTTGATTCCTACAACATTTCCCATCGACTCAAAAGCTAACGTCAGATGGATTTAGACATACATGAATAAATTAATTCTCATGAGCCACACAATAGGAAATTGTGCGGAAGAAGAACAAAAAATGTGGTAAAACAATGTCAGTTGTAAATAAGATAGAAACTGGGCATATAAACATTTTTTCTCTTCATGTTCCCCGATTTACTGTACAACTATATTTTCAACAAACAGTATTAATTCGGTGATAAGAAGCTGATAATGGTAAACCCTGAGAATAAAATAAATGAGAGGTGTCGATCAAGGTAACAATACTTACTTATTATTGACTGTAGAAATTTAACTTACCAAAGAAAAGAATAAAATACTAGCATCATTATAATAACTTTTAGTTGTCTATTACTCAGAAATAATGTGTGTGATCGTAAAAAAAGTATAAGTTCTTAATCAAATATAACTGGACAACACTCATGTTTTGGTTACATTTTACAGCAAGGAGAAATAAGTCGAAACTGTCGTCACTGTAAAATGATCTCATTACAGATGCTATACAAAAAGAGAATATAGATACATTGACCCGTAAACCCACCCACCCACAAAAGCAAACAACTCGTTTAATGAGACTTTCCATTTCAGTCAACTGTGCTAACGTGTCAGTAAGTGAATGTGTTTACGTTTTCAACTAAATAACTCTTGTCATCATACTATTTTTTGATTCATTTGTAAAGCTTCATTCTCAGCACTGAATTACATGTTGCTTTTTTTCAATATACGCTATATTGGTGGTACTGGTGGTTTTGAATCCTTGCAATCATCAGTCAACTTCTTCTGCAAGTAAGGCAAATCATTTTCATCTAAATATCTCTTAAGATAACGGGACTTCCTCAACATAGTCATGCAAGTGCAAAGGAGTCCCCACATCCGCATCTACATGTAAAATACAAACCGTTTCGCTGACATCGTATTTGTATACGCCGTACCTTCTACCCATCTAATATATTCATCAGTTGCCCATTTCATTTGCTATTTACCGGCATGTTTTGGCTCGTGGTCCACTCACATTGCTTGTTAGTATCTGGATATAATGAATGTTCTTGACAACGAACTTTCTTACTTACGATCATTTCATATACGACCATTTTATCCAGGTTGTATTCTCGTGATAAGCTTAGTCGTATCTATTTTGTATCATGTTAAATGCTACCGTTTTATTCCGCTCGGTTTCAGCAAGAACTTAAGACAATGCGTAAACGTTTTATTTCTTAGCCGACTCCTTTCAATTTTTTTGTTATGATCTCCACATAAGGATGACCACTGGGTCAGGTAACACCATCCAAAGGTCACCTTGCAATTAATTATATCAGGTTATCAGATAATCTAGGGAGAATAAAAAATGCACAATAATAGAAAAGACACGAGCACACACATGCACACGTGAAAATATCACGCAATCTCTTTTGACACACAAATTAGATAGACTGACACAAACTGATCCTCTTTTATATTCAACTAAGCAGTGTATTTTCAATGTTCTTTTGCGTTTTTGCATAAAAACATAAACAGCATGATTTTGCATGTTTAATCTGAAAGTGTAATTATACTATTTAGCCAAAATAAGCAAGAGATTAAACAAAATATCTGATTGTTCACTTCCTAAAAAATATTTATTTTTTGTACAAATGGACAACAAGGTACAAAACATTTAGTAAAAGAGTACCACAAGTTTGAAGTAATATTGCAGTTGTTGAATAGATGTTCAATATTTTTGTTCTCGCTCTTACATAAAGTGCGTTTGTCAATTAATTTAAACTTGCATAATGTGCTAATCCAAGGACACTATAACAATGAATGTGTCCTAGTTTGCAATGTTCACATGCATTTCTAATCTTCTAAACTATTACACTAAACATTCTTTCGTTATTGTTTTAATAGCAGTACCGCGAATTTCTAAATTTTTACGGATTGATTGAAATGTTCCATGACATCCTTACGGCCGACAAGAGGGGTGGAGGGTTGGCAACGGGGAATATATTTACAAAAGAAAATTATTGTTTGAACAAGAACTAGGAGAGGTCCGGGTGTTTCTTACCCCAAGGTCCGTGATCGGTTTCTACTCTTCTGGTCATCATTTGCACACTAGTAATCGTCATTTGATATATCTAAATCGTTTGTGATCAGTACAACGTCTCTAATGACGGCATAGCTCTTTTACTAAATATTTCAAAGTTATCAATGTACTATGTGAGAATTTTGATTTAATATTTGTAAACTGATTCAGTGTTTCTGTGAATTGTTTGCCATATTATTTTGTCAGTTGTTATACTGCATGTCCCATAAATCTAAAGTTACCTGCAAGCCATGAAAAAATAATAATAATAATAACAATAACAATACTACTACTACTACTACTACTACTACTACTACTAATAATAATAATAATAATAATAATAATAATAATAATAATAATATGAACATAGTAAAGAGCCTAATTTTTAGAAGCTCTAAGCACTTTTAAATATTAGATAAAACATAAAACCATAAGAACAATATTACAAAAACAAAAACAATCACCACAAAATACAAAATAAAAACATGCTGATGCAAACTTAAGAAAGAAAACATCGTTATATCTTAACGATTCTTCTTTTATTCGCAATAGGTGAGTTTTAAAAACACTCTTGAATGAGATCACAGTGTCCTTTTATCTAAGTTCTAAGGGCAATTCGTTCCATGAAGATGGACCCTGGTACGCGAAAGAACGCTGTCCATATGACTTCATTTTAACCGTGGGAACAATAAAAATTCTGCAGGGGAGGATAAGTATCTAGATGGGTATCTTGGATTGAAGCCAGTCAACGAAATGTAGAATTTTTAACAGATTTTGTGTTTGATTCTCAGTTGAGCTTGTAACAGTGAATGATATATATTACGGGGAGGTTTGTTCAGTTTTCGTACTCTAAGGATGATCCGAGGGGCCATGATTTTAACATTTTGAAGTTTCTGTAGTATATACTGAGACAAACCAGATAGAACTGAATAGTCGTGTCTTGGAAGTACTGTGTAACACATAAGCGGTTTAGTGGCATCAACTAAAGAAAACTGCGAATGGATCTGATGAATCTCAGCTCCAGTTATGAGGCATTGCATATGTTCGTTACATATTGGTATAATGAGATAGTAATGTCTAGAGTGACACATAGGTTTCGGACTGACTGTGAATTTAATGTCTATATTGCCGATATGTTTTGTCTGAGATAAAAGATTTGAATGAGAAAGACTGCGTGGTGATTATTATCGCTTCAGTTGTATGATCATTCATTTGCCGTTTGTTACATGTCGTCGACAACTTCACATCGGAAATGCACCTGTCTTCGCCTCTGGTGGTAGCCTCGACATTAGTTGGGCAGTTAGATTTTGTATATTTGAGTGTCATCAGGGTACAGTGGTGAGACGTTGAGTGTCGATCCATGACACTTGTAAAAGGTTGAGTGTAGGGAATGAAAAAAATTGGGCGAGAACAGATCATGTTGAACACCCAAAACAGGTCAGCTGGACTGGAATGTGTCCTTTTACGGACACAATTTGTGACATGTTGACTAAGATAACTTGAACAACAATAAGGCTGTATCGTGAATACCATGATGGGGACGGGGACTATCTTGGACTATTGTGAAATTGCCGGAGACAAGTCATAGAGAATGAGTACTATAATCTTTCCATTACCCAAAGTAGATTGAAGGTCGTTAACTACCCTCTGACGGTGCCTTTTCATTACAATGGTGAGGACGATATGCAGAATGTTCATTGTTAAAAGACTATTTCAATTCAGATGAGAAACAATTGGGATAGAACAACCTTCAAGATTCTTTCCATGAATGATAGGTTAGAAACAAGACTGTAGATCTTTAGATCGTTAGGGTCAAGTATCGTTCTCTTCAACATAGGCTTTACATTGGCAGTTTTGGAAAAATGTGGGAATTCCCCGGGTGCGACAGAACTGTTTATAACATCGGATAGAGTAGGCAATATTAAATCTAAGAAGTACTCAAGCAGCGTTGATGTCAGACTCTGATGTATGTTGACGATCAGACAATCAAAACTGCGTTGTCAATCTTATCTCTAATGGATTTAACTTTGTCACGGAGGACATTTGCTAACGGGTCCGGAATGTTGACCGGTGAGAAGGTCGTGGGTAGTGGTGTACATTTAGTCCTAGACATTAGCGTGTTTATAATTGAAACGAGCTCTTTGCAACTGGAACTTTCAGTGATCTCAGTACTATGATAGGTTTATTTTGCTGTATGAACAATGCTTGAGACATTCTTCTTTGCAACTTCATAGATCTGCTTATGAAAAGTGAGGCTGGTGGAAAGCCAAAACTCTCAGCTTTGCGGCGTTCTCTTTTAGCAGTGCGAAGCTGGTCCCTAACTCTATAATGTACAATGGAAAACACGTATGAATTTACACTCAGCACTTAGATGCTGTGACATGTTCGTCAAGCAATATATTCATACACTCGACAAGTTGCACGGCTGTAAGAAGTAATGAGGTTGTTAGCTTTTCTTTATTGCCATGATGGGTTCTATTTATCACACGGAGTTTCCTCTTAGTGGCAAACAAAGATGAAGGATTAGGGACCGATGCTTCGCAATGGCATATGACGCAGAGGTGATCTGATGCAAGTTCGTGGGACACTACTGAAAACATTAGGATAGTATAAACAGATATATGAATAATCTAGTCTAAAAGGTGACTGTTTATGGACGGGCTGGCTAGATCACTGTATGAGGTTGAACATGTGTACAGACTCCACACGAGTTTTGATGGGTTTGAGTTTAAAGCACAGCCATAGTCAAAGTTGAAATCTCCAAAGCACAGCCAAAGTTAAAGTTCTAATCTCCCAAAAAAAAAATCAGATTACTTCCTATCAAATTTCCATACTCCAGGATGTTATAAAACAGTTCCAAGCCATATATTCAGCCGATTGAATCGTACGTCTTTGCCGTTTCATCTAGATAATTTCCAATTAATGTCATCACGAGCAGAAGACCGTCAAAATCTGACAAATTATGAAAAATCGTTTCTTTATTGTTTTAGCCCAACTAGTATATAATGTACAGGCAAGTCATAAATTCCGTTCTCAAATAACGAAGACTAAAAAAAGACGAACGGCGCAATCTACATAATAATGCATCTTTATTAACATATGACACTTGTATTGCATCTACTCAAATTCCCAATAGCATAGCCTCTCGTCATGATAATGAAACTAGTGGGGCCCCGTTTGGCCGAGTAGTCTAAAGCGCTTTCCGTTACGGATCACTGCCGTCTCACCTCTGTCTACGTTGGGTCGAGTCTAAGATTCGGCTAATGTAATTATGTGAGAAAGCTTGCCAGTAGCTTCTCGTGGGTCGGTGGTTCTTTCCTGGTGTTTTCCCGGGTTCTTCCTCCACCAATAATACTGACCGCCATGCATAGCCTATCGTGTGCTGATAAATGGCGTTAAACCCTAAAAACAAACAAAAAGATGAAACTAGTAATGAAAAATATGGTCAATAAAAGGTGATTTCAGTTTTTATTTGTATTCAACCATCATCTCTATTGTTAAGTTCTGTTATTACAATGTAAATGGAACTCACGAAATGTGATCAGATTTCCCACGTGTACTTTGATCTGTATATCCCACAACAGAGTATGAATAATTTTACAGTTTATCATCCATAAGTCACGGTAATAATTTGATATACGTATTCAATAAAGTTTTCGTCTATACATAGCCACAATTCATGACATTTTCTTAGTCCGTAATTTAATATTCGCTTTCATTCACATTTTTTAAACATTAATTTACACCGGCCATAACGCTCGACGAAGTCTGCTTTGTGGATTCACTGGCTTACTATCTCAAATTGACCCTCTATCGCTAACTGGTTAATTTTCCAAAATGACATAAATTTATACATAGCAACAAGTAACTTGCTTTTCAGCACAGCACGGGTATCTTTTAGGAGCACGTGCTTTTCCTTTAATCTCGATCGTCAGTATTATTCAGTGAGCACGTTCCTTGTCCACTCTTAGAATCATAAAGCCATTGCACAATCTTGCTATTGGTTCGAATCATGGACTACAGCAAAATATTTGTCTCACAAAAATAAATAATTGTATATACAAATAAATTAGAATCTAAAGCAATTTTAAATCTTTCTATTGTTTCTGAAATATTTAGCTGATGTAGTAATTCTCTGTTGCATCTCCAAGCAAATATTGTATCCCTTTCTTGTGACATACATGAAATTCCTCGCTGGCTAGATTAAAACAAAATTCTCCAAGACGACACGGCCAGTCTGAGTAATCCAGTAATTTTTAATTTGTTTCACAAAACAACGAACTTACTTGTCGAATGATTTTCACATATGAGTTTTAATATTCTAGTGAAGGATTTGAGAATATTTACCGCTCCAAAAATAACTCGTTTGCTTCAGTCACTTGAATGTACACACTGAAAAACAGCTTGGTGCTTAAAAAAACAACGCTACAACTGATTCGTTGTTATGTATGGAAATGTGATGTAACGCAGTAATGTGTAATGTAGCGTAGATTCTATATAATATAATATAATATAATATAATATAATATAATATAATATAATATAATATAATATAATATAATATAATATAATATAATATAATATAATATAATATAATATAATATAATATAATATAATATAATATAATATAATATAATATAACATAACATAACATAACATAACATAACATAACATAACATAACATAAAATAAATAAAATAAAGTGATGTGATGTGATGCGATGTGATGTGATGTGGTGTGGTGTGGTGTGGTGTGGTATGATGTGGTGTGATATGATTGATGTGATATTGTAATTTATTGTATTATATGATATTGATATGACATTGATATGACAATGATATGATATGATATGATATGATATGATATGATATGATATGATATGATATGATATGATATGATATGATATGATATGATATGATATGATATGATATGATATGATATGATATGATATGATATGATATGATATATGACATAACGTGACATATGACATGACATATTACGTATAACATATGACATACGACATGACACAATACAAGTTAATTTAATTAATTTAATTTAATTTAACACAAGATATTATTATATATTATAATGTGCTCATAATGTATTAGCATATAAAAGAACAAAAAAAATATGTGCTCACCACTACAATTTTTTCAATGGAATATATTATTTGACAGCTAAAACAAGGCAACTTTGACTTCATAGAGTACTGGGCATACTTCAATAATATCTTGAAGATATGCATTGATTGCAAAAACTATTTTCATTTGTAATTTTAGAAAATATGCAGTACTGATGTTTATTCAGGAAAACTACGCTCAATTATTTATTCTTCCTCTTCTTGTTATTCTTCTACTTACTACTGTTATTCAGGGACTTAATTTTTGGAGAGGCAAGGGGTGGGGCAAATGCTCAATTGGCATGTGGTTTAAAATTGCTGTAGCCTATATACGAAAATTAACAAGCCCCTCAAATTTTGCCACCCTCACCCCGCGAGAAAAATTTAAATCAGAGCCCTGTTATCATTATTATTATTATTATTATTATTATTATTATTATTATTATTAATGCAATCGCTGCGGAAGATTCGGAAGCTCAGAAATCATCTGTCGGCAGTTAGTAAAATGTTACCGCAGGTTTGCTGCTATATTCATCTGTCCGGATCATTATTATTCACAAGGTTTCGTATTGCATATGTAACATTTTAATTTCCTTTTCCGGCTTGTGCCCTGGCATATAGGTATGGATCTGGAATATATGGGAAAAAAATCGACATAAATCTTCCTTATCGTTCAATCCTGCTGTGATTTCACACTTAAGCTACAAAATATATTATAACTTTTGATTAAATATTAGGAAAATATAATGTTAATTTGCTTCCAGTTTTGTATTTGCACTGAATTCAAGGCTCGAAATTAGGATATTTGTTTCGCTAAATCACAGGATCGACAAAATCATTGTTTTACTGATTCTGCCCAAGTTTCGCTGATCCACCTAAAAATTAAAATGTAAACCAGTTTAGTTTATAATTTAACATAGGCTAGCTGTTCAGGAACTGAATTTGTTTAAATTTAACGTATTCGTCTGTTATTTTGTATTAGCTTGTTTTATGTGATTATAAGGACGAATGAAGTAGTTATGTATTGATCAGAATACTTTGTTCAACAAAATGTTATCAGCATCACACTCTCCATGGTCATACTAGCAAGCATTTTGTTATATCAGTAAAAAAAATGGAAACCCGTAATAACTTTTGTGCTCTACTACCAATCTAGTCCTACCCTTAAGACGTATCACATGTTGATCTTGATTTTAGTGCTACGTCTTACGAGCCGAATAACGCCATAGTGTAGTTAGTTCCGATGTCGTCGACATCGGAACGATAAATCAAAGTTTCAGGAATATCGAACATACTTGGCAACCTATATAGACACTCTTCCACTAATATATATTTAATTAATTATACTTACTGCGCTGTTTTTATCCAAATGGAATCAATAGTTGACACTTGCAAACGGACGCATTTTTTTGTTCAGTTGACATACATTTGAATTTGCTGAAATGCGACAGTTGTCGAGGTATGCCGAAGTATGTTTAAGTTAGGTTCTAATCGGAAAATAGTTTTTGAACGAAACGAAATATTGCTTGCTGTTAAAATAGGCAATATAGAAATACCCATTTGATAATTTCGTTTCGTGAAAATAAAACAGCTTTATTGAAACTTACTTCGGCATTCCTCAGCCACTATGGCATTGAAACGTGTTTCAAAGGAACATGAAAAATGCGTTCATTTCCTAGTGTCAGAGTTAGAGTCGATCACGATCAAGACAGCAAAGTAAGTATATCAATAACTCTTAAATATGTGGATAAATGTTGATACTTATTGCCAAGTATGTGATAAACATGAAAATTTCACCTCTTATTCTCTGTTCAGTATATTTAAAAACACTACACAGCGCTGCTCTTTAGGCAGTAAGACCCAGACGCGAGCAAACATAAATATCAGCGTCGGGGCTTACATTGTAGGACTACTACCAATCTAGCCCTACATTTAAGACCCTGACGCTGATATTTATGTTTGGGGCGTCAGGGTCTTACTGCCTAACGAACAGCGCTGTGTTGTGTGTTATGAACTCTACTGACAGGAGAATAAGAGGTGAAATTTCCATGATTATCACATGCTTTGCAACAAATATCAACATTCATCCACATATTTAAGAGTTATTGATATACTTACTTTGTAGTCTTATCGTAATCGACTCAAAATCTGACACTAGCAAATGAACACATTTTTATGTTCCTTTGACACTCAGTCGCATTTCAGCAAATTCAAATGTTTGTCAACTGAACAAGTGTCAGATCTTGAGAACACCAGGATATAAACAGCACAGTAAGTATATTAATTAAACATAAATTAGTGGAAGAGTGTCGATATAGGTTGCCAAGTATGTGCAATATTCCTTAAACTTTGACAACTCGTTCCGATATTGACATCATAACAGACTACACAAGGCTGTTATTCGGATCATAAGACATAATACTTAAACAAAATCAACATGTACTATGTCTTACACGTAGGACTACTACAAATCAACACAGGCTAAGCAACTCTCGCGGTTCTAAATCAGAACCCTCGATGACCGCTGTGTTGATTAATTTAAGTCAGTTAAATATACTGCAATATTTATATGTGAGCTTGCAAGAATAACTAATAATTAAAACTAGACCTTTTTGTCCACTGACTTTGATTTAGTGTACAGCAATATAGAGTCTGTATGTTAATGATGATTAAATGCCATTGACCCATAAGAATATTTCATTGGGTGGCAAGCAGTGGATTTGGTATAAAACTGGGACATGGCAATTTTCTACACACACTTTTTCTAACAAAAATTGGTTTTAATCAGTCATAAACAACCTGGACGGTAGTTCAAAACAAAAGGTAGGAAGGCCTGATTGGCTATGAACCACATTTTATGATGAAAATTGTAAGTTTTGTATGTCTTTCATTATTATAATAAGGATATAAATTTTGGCCCCAAGCACTATGATCGTAGAAACGAAGAATCTGGATGTTTTCATATTCACTGCTCGCGTCTTTCAATGTATGCTAACGAGTCTTGAGTTGAATTCTCTAACATTTTTATTGGCATCCAAGTATATTGAAAATGAAAGGCATATTGCAAGACTGGTATATATATCTTTATGTACACCAGCACAACTACATTAAGCCACCTTAAATTCTGATTTCTAACCTACCACATGGCTTTACAAATGACTACACTGTACAACTTAATTTGCCCATTGTTCAAATGTTATGCACAAAACTCTTATCTTTATAACAAATACAGAAATATTTCACTAAATCACCATGTTTGTAACTAATAGTTCAAATAAGTGTCAGCTCTTTCCCTGTGTGTTTTATTTATTACACTAAAATCCAGAGTAGAAGAGCAGGTATATGCATGTCGTATCAACTGCAATTAAGCATTTTCCACTATTTATAACGGTCGTGAATTTTGACAATCATAACATCAACAGAACTGAACAAGATACCTTCTAAACTATGCAACTGCTCACGTATCTTTCATGATCAGTTTGTAATTATGTTAAAATTGTGTCTTGTCTTAACTGAACATGTCCTCGTCAGAAAGAAAGGAAAACTTAAAAACAATCTTCTAAAAAGTAAAATACAAATTGACCAAACAGAGGTCTCGCTAGGATTTTATAACTAGGGAGTCCAGGACGTGTAACTAGGAGTTGCAATACTGACGTGTACAAATGTGCCAGGCCTATTCTACACATCTGATAATTCTGCACAACTATACGCCATTTCTGTAAACATTGGATCACGTGTTGTTTTGGTTGAAAATTAAATTTTTTGTTGAAATGCCAGAAAGTCCAAAGTAATGTATTTCATTTCCATAACCTGATGCATAAACATTACATATTTTCAAAGCCATGCACAGAATAGGCTGCCATATCTCTAGTCGTAAAAACAAGGTGTGATATCCCATTCGTTCAAACTTCTTATTATTTTTAATATAATATTCTGGTGACAATTGCCGCTTTTCAATTGGTAAGCATTGCAGAATTTTATTTTGTTGATTCGGTATTGGTTTTTTTGCGCCAATATTGGCTACCTTAGATGCACAGAATAACCTGACAGCGGTGTAGTCTTTCAGGTTCAGACTGAATTTTGTCAATCCAAGGAATGGTCTTATTCCAAACACTAAGCCATGCATCACACACTTTATTACACTTGGCTACTATTCCATGCAAACTGTACAAGAAACTGCAGCACTTTTCTGAATCTCCTTAAAATCTTTGTCGGTTTTGCCTTTTAACCTTAAAATACTTATCCAAATTTGGAAACAATGTCGCATGCACTATTATTTTGCTTCAGTCATTAATGAACACGATAATGGAAACTAAAAGTTCTTTTGTACTCTTATAATAATTACAGTTACATCTTGGGATCTTTCTGTCTCTGAATTCAGTCATTGTAAATTTCAGCACATTTTCCCACACATGCTTCTATTCAAAGTCTTTCAACTTGCTGCCCAGCTATTGCAACATGTTCTTTTGGTGTACTCCTATAAATACAGCAGACACATCTGGGGGTATTTTAACTACTGAATTTTGTTATTGTAATTATCAGCAAAGGTAAAATGATAAAGTAATCAACACATTCTCACTCAGTAGGTTGTTGAAGTAGGACTGGCAAATCTTTCAATTTGTCACCCATCTATTTGCCTGCGTACGGAGGACTCCTGCATGGGTGATTTTCTGCATCCCATATCAAATATTTGCATCAAAATACCCATAATTAAGCATTTCCAAGACCTTTGACCAAATATTGCAAGGCACATCGTTGTATAAAAGGACTTTTAGAATTGTACAAATTGTGCCAATTCACCATAAGAAACACTTCACGTCTATCTTATTAAAATATGCTGAAAAGAATTTTGACCAACTTGGACACTACATCCTTGCATCAAAGCAAAATGTCTTTTGTTAGCTATTGTAATGTGGTAAATCCCAGACCTTCCTCCATTCCTGCAACCAAAACTAAATGGTCTGCCCCAATTTCAGTTTAATCAGGCTTGGACTGTATCTTGTCTACAGTGCAAGAAGTTTGCTTGAAAAGGTCAGTAATTTATCTGCAAGTTTTATAACTTGACACACATCTATGCTCTGGAGACACCACTGTGTAAGAATATTCATTTTGATTTGCAGTTTTCAAACACGTTCATACATATTTTTATGTACAGATAATTTGCAGTGTGAACAAAACCTTAGGTAATTTTTAATTTAATTTCTTTTTTACAGTTTTGGTCCAACTGTGTGTCGGAGAGATCTACTACTAACAATGGTGAGTGTGTATAAGTGTACTGTTTTTACAGGTGTGAAGAATACCAGATACACTGCCTTACAAGTTGTGTCCAACTTCAGACCCTGATCTGCTTACACATGTGATTGGAGATCATTATCTTCATTGCCTGCAGTTTGATTCAACTTGTATATGTGTATAAACTGTAGATTAGTCAAATTTGAATATTTCATGTTAAAAGACTATAGGAGCAAACAAAATCATTGTTCATTGAAATTTTAGCATGTTGTATGTGGATTATGCTTTTTCAGCTTGGATTCCTCTTTGACCACTTGGATAAGCTTTTTCCTCGTCTGGGGTTGGCATGTATGATCAGTGTTTTACAATATATACAAATGGTGGTAGAGTATATATTGCATGTGAAAGTCACATACCTTGATAAAAGGGACTAATTATGTCTTGGATTTGGTATTAAGAGGTAAAACTGCACTTCAGATTTAAAATTCCTGCCTTTCACAAGTCACTTGTGTAAATTTATTGTCACATTAAACATTTTATGGTAAATGGACATGGTTTTTGTTCTGTTTTAAAGTGGAATTTCACTTTACTCCTTACATAATGACTTTATTTAAAGAGGGTAACACAATTAGCTAAGAACTAATCTACCTTGAGGCCCTCATACAAGGAATTTATTTAATTCAGCAGCATCTCAGGAGCCACTGGATATATTGGGTTTGGAAGATGGAAATAGAGGGGGCATTTCTAATCTCAACTGGAATACTATTCCAGAGCAAAGTTCCAGAGTATTGGAACCTTTTCTTGGACATTTCCTTATTTGGTTTGGGAATTTTATACTGTTTTGTAGATATTGATCGCTGGTGGGGTGTATTACCAAGTAGCCTGTACTGGAATATGGATTGTAAATATTCAGGAGCACTATTATTGGATATCTTGTACATTAATTTGGCTTTTCTTAAACATATTCTGTCTTTAATAGGTAATATTTTTAACTTAGCAGCTAAATTTTCCTTTCTTTCTTTCTGGTTTGATATTAGCCGAAATGCTCTTTTCTGAAGATTTTCCAACTTTGATATGTTTTTATCATTTGAATTACCTCATACTGTATTACAGTAGTCTAAATACGGTTGTATGTAACTGTTATAAAATAATTTTCTGTGCCTTTCATGGAGAAAATGTCTTATCCTACTGAGAAGCCATAAACTTACGAGAAATATCAGATTCTCGATGCATCCTTTTTCTTGTCCAATCCGTTTTATTTTTTGCAAGCATGTCTGATCACATTCTGCAATAATCCCTGTAAAGTATTCGTTCAGTGTATTATTTAGTACATTTCAGTGAGTAATCTGATTGGTCAAAAGCTTCTGCTCATCTGGTGAATCTTCGTGTAATGGAAATGGAAATAATGAAATATACTTGTTATCATGGCGAGTGTTTGCGAGAGAATAGAACGCCCATAGGTTTGGACAAAGGTTTTTAAAAAATGTGTTTCAGTTGGATCGGTTCAAGCAGAAATTTGATGGAAATGTAGTTGGTCAGTGCGTAAGAAAACTGACCATCAGGGGACAGGCATTTTGAATTCTTTACAAAAAAATGTTTGAATTATTCTAATCACAGCTTTTAGATATTTTACGCAGTTGTTCGCTACAATGTCACAGCCTAAACCTAATAGTACTAGGAGTACTAATATTAGTATTAGAGTAGCAGCAATAATATCCAAAAGATGCTTCATGCAGCGAAATGTATCAGAAACACCAATTATACCCAATACATTGAGGTGTTTGAAAAGGAAAACAATTTCCAATGTTGAGGGGGGAAAAGATTGAACACTAAGCCAGCAGTGTCCTTAGTGACAAAAAGGATTACAAAAGTAATTTTTGTCCAGGCTGCAAGAAAAGCAAGGCAGGCATATTAATATCAACAAGATTGTACCCAGTGGGGAAAAGTGAATTTATGTGATTGTGTATATTTTATTTTTTTTGGAGTTTATTTTACAGATTTTTGTTTTGAAAACAGGAAGTGTAATATTTGCTGCAAAGAGTATTGTGACTGAATTACTGTATGAACACTGACGTGTACATTGAATTAATGTTTGTACTAATATTTTTGGAGAAGAATAGACGTGGTGGCACTGAATATTTTGAAATTGTTCAGGTAAAATTTTGCAAGTTTGTTCATTTTTCAGATGATCATTATTATGATAATAAGATTCAGATAGCATGTATTTATGATTATTTACATGCAGTTTTGGACCCCGCATCCATCAGAAGTAATGCTCCTTGACAGAGACCCCCTAAACCCATCTTCAGAAATGAATAAATTCAGGGGGAGGGGGCGTAAATCATATCTGGGTAAACTAGCTGTAAAGTAATATAATTCATTAGATTAGTTCTCATGGACCTGCATGGTAATGATCTAAAATTAGGCGCCATATGCAATAGCAGGTATCTGACAATAGCCACAATCTACTCATCATGGGGTTATTGACTCGACAAACGCTCATAGATCAGATAATGGTCATTCATCATCACAATGTCTCAGAATAAAGTATTCCAGGAGTGATGGCTTGTTTAATTTTTCTGACTTTTTAGACATGAATCTGGTTCTATGATATGCAAGATTTGCTTTGACTAAAATGGTCAAACTTTGCTATGTCTGGGTCTCTAACTTTGAGCAGCCGCTTTGTTTTGTTAGGTTGGTGATGTTTCCATCAGATTGTGCTAATGTTATGGGCAAGTTGCCTGCTATAGCAACATAGCATAATTGAATATACCCGCTTGACATTACTGTGTACAGTGCCACCACTGCCTCGCTGTTGTTATGGTAGTAAAATTACAAAGCCCTAGTAAATATTCATCCACTATACATTTTATGATTATACTTCTAGAAGATTATAGAAAATTAAAATATCTAATAACTATTGTGAGTGTATGCAAGAAAATTGTTGAAGAAACCAAGCAATGTGAGGTGGATGTTTATACAAGAAGCCATTCATCCGAGTTGGTTCGTCATCCTATCTCAAGAACATGATATGAAGACTAATAAAATTCTTTAGGTCCAATGAGTTATGAAGTGAGCGCATTCATTTGCTGCCATTTCTTGCCACCTTGCTGTTTTAGGGTCTCTGGGAAAACACCATGTTTCTTCTAAAAGATGTATTAGATCTAGTCATATGTGCACAGGTACTTAAGTAACGCTATCGCTGCTATGATGATGATAGTGAGCTATTTGTACCAGAATTTGAGGACCACTTTTAGCACTTGATTGACAGTTTTCATGACATTGAGTAGAAAGCAACACAATGAAGCAGGCTTTCACAAATCTGAAACATAAGCACAATTAATACTGATGTGCAAGATATTCAGAACTGGATACAGCATTTGTTGGTCTGTTGGAGTCTGTTATTGACATATTGAATCTAGTTAGGCTTCTGAAAGCAGTGTTTGGGATGCCTCAACATACATGTATGCTAACCATTATGTGGTTTTTTTTCTCTGCAAATTATGTTTTCTGCTACACTATATGGATTAGGTTGTTTTTATTTACATTAAAAAGTAAAATTAAAGCACTAATTGTTTTCATCATTTTTATTATCATCTCTTTAATTCCACTTGTAACAATATTAGAATACTCTTAAAATGGTGCATGTTAATAAGTGGCTTGCTTTACATTGTGAATTGTGGATGTTGTATAACAGAAAATGTTAGAGGAGATGGGTCTTTTCAAACTTCAAAACATGTCAGATCAGAAAGAGTGACAAATGAACACCACATGACAAAATTTGAAAGAAGAATATGTGAGTAATGTAATACAACATTCTAAGCACCTAACCATCATCATTGCAGAATGAACGTGACACATGTGGACTATTTGAAATGAATGCTGAATATAAATAATTTTCAGTATAGTTTGTGCTTAAATTCTGGTTCTAATACATATGGATTTTTGCCATCTGTGACGAGAATTTTGACTAGCTACATAATCGGGTTATTATTATTATTTAAAAAAAAAGAGTCCTTTTCATAATACTTGCTGTATATCTGGCATATAATATGTAGATTACCATTTCTATGCCCAATTTATGCTTTCTTTGCCGCTTGTAGCATTAATTATGGGGTGGGTGCAGGGAGCATGCACCCAATATGACCATGCTCAGCTTCAGTAAATAGTTGAGGTAAAAGGCCTTTTCAGATCAGTGGAAAGAAATCCAGCCATTTATAGATATAATGAAAATGGACACTTGACATTTTAAGGAATTTATAAAGCAGTGCATTCATGGACTGAAGAATTACCTGATATAGTACTGTAACAGAAATCATGCTGACCATTCCCCTTACATATGTTGCCTGTGAAGGGGGCTTCAGTCAACAAAAGAGGATCCAGAGTTAGCTCCGAAAAAGGATGGTGGTTCTAAGGTTGTCTAACCAAATGACAGTAAAAGCACCAAGAGAAAAATGAGCTGTTGATTAATTATAATTAAGCAAGGATACAAATTGAATTTTATTGAATTACATGTGTGTTTATGTTTGGAGCATGGCACATCTGAAACTACTGTAAAGAAGAGATCACAAGAAAAGAAATTATAATGGAAATGTATTTATTTTCCTGTTATATTATTATGCATATCAACATTCTGTATAAATATCGTCCTGGCAAAATGCAAATTTACACCTGCGACATATTGTTATACCCAGTTTCTCTAGTCCCATAGAGTATAAAAACTCTTGTGTATTCAGAGGGTGTAAAACCCTTATGCTTGTTTCTTTCATATAAGATCATGCATTGAAATGATAAAGGTATATGATTTCATTGTGTTTCATTGCTGTCAATTGTAGGGATATTCCGAAAAGCACATTTTTACTTGTACTTAAAATTTTTTGACTGAGATACGGGTTAGGGATTCTGTTGTTTCCACAGAAGGGAGGAGGTTTATTGAGCCTGTAAATTTATGGTTTGTAAACCATGAAAATGATTATTAGTACCAGCATCTTTGCTAGCCAAAGTTTTGATATATAAACCTATCTACATCTTGACAGATTAATCAGATATTTTAATGCTTTGTGCTAATATCTATTGGATTTCACAAATTTTCTCCATTAGTATATGATATAATGCCAACTAACCAGTAGCTTGTAACAGCGGCGGATTTTTCATGGCCCGAAAATGTTGGAGGCAATCAAGTTCAAAGGAATACTTTGTAATTTTAATATCGAAAGTCTGACTGCATACCAGCAAGAAGCCTTTCAATGCGTATAAAAGGAATGTATTGGTGCAAACACTGACTGACAAAGGAAAATCACTTGTTTATGAGTAATCCAGTTGTGTGCATCCCTTGTCTTGTTATAGAGATACACTCCAGCTTTGAGCAATTTGATTTTGATTTGATATTGTGGCTTGCCATGAAATTTAAGGACTAAAGCACTGCTCTGATAGATCCACCAAGGTATAGATCGGCTAACATATCAGAACTTTGGCTAGCAAAGATGTGGTACCAGATGTACTTAGAACTTCTCACTGCTTCCCATCCAGTGATTAAATGCATTGCAATGGCAGATCAGTACACAACATAAACTGAATTCACAGTATTTGTCATAACAGAAATACAATATTATTTCCCAGTCCCAGCCCAAATTACTCACTGTGAAGTTTGTTTTTTCCATTACAGCCGAAACAGATAATGGAAATCAAAGACTTCCTTCTCACAGCAAGGAGGAAAGATGCTAAATGTAAGTAAAACAGAAAAGTTGACCCAGACATTGCAGTGTTTAATAGCTGCTGGTATTGTTTGGAAATGTGTGTAATATAGATTATACTAAATATATTTATGGCTTGTTCAGTACCAAAAAATCGAAGAAAATTATCAACTAATACAAACATTTTTGTTTAAAGAGGACATAGATAGAAAACGTTTATTTACCCTATTTTGAGTTACCTCCCTTGCAATAGTAATTGATGATTAGACACAAAAACAGTGATCCCTTTGAAGAATGCTCTTAAAACTCCACCTTTCTCAACCGCAAGAACAAAACTTTAAGACCTAATAATGTCCTACCTTAAATATTTTAAGCATTGTTTATGTTTTCTAATTTAGAGGTGTTTTTGTTGTATCATTATAGACGTTGTAAAGGTCTTTGGTCTTCTAAAGATTATGCACAATACAATGTCATTATTATTATTACAGTGGGACCCCGCTATAACGCGAATTCAGATATAATGCTGTCGTGGCATGGCTCCCGAACATTCTTATATTCATTCGCACATGAAACAAATATTTGTGTTTAAAGTTTATTATTATGGGAAGAGATCGCGTACTAGGTTGAATTTAACGCGGTCGTGGCGTGGTCCCTGCAATTTTGATTATATGTATGTGTATTTTTCTTTTTTTAATATGAGAAATAGTGTAAAATGTTTATTATCATTTTGAAAAAGAGTTCTAGTATGAATTCAAATATAATACGATCTTATATAACAAAATAAATAAATTTAACAATTTCACCAGTTTTGTGCAGTGTTATGCCAAAATAAACATTATCGGAAATGTTACTGGTTACTGATCCATGAGTGAAGCTAGTAAGTCGTCTTTGTGATTGTCTTCAATTAATTCTGTATACAATCGTTGCACAAACAATAACCGGCGTGTTTTTTTTTTTCTTTTCTTCACTGCATACATATATACAACCAAGCAGAAAGTATGCAAAATAAAGTGCAAAACGTTTATTCTAAAGAACGCGTATGGCTTCGCCAATGTCGCAAACTATGATTTTATTTTCCTTATTGGCGGCAAAATATACCATCTGGTGACTTTTTTTGGCTGTTTAAACTTGTATATACAACCATTGGTTTGGAGTGGAGAAATTCAAGGGCCCCATGAAAGGTAACCGCAAACTTTATATAAAATGCACTGAAATTTATCTATTGTTACATGAACAATTTCTTTGTCTATACTGACAAACCATCTTGACAGTGTATTGTTACATCATAATTTGCTTATGCTGATATCGAGCAATGAGTACTGTATGTTTTGAGATATTTGTTGTTTTTGGGGTTTTTTTTGTTGACATTACTGGTAGCGGAAATCAACCAGACTAAGCATTGTCTCGTAATCTAACTTTGTCGGATTTTCGGCTGCTTGCTAGTCATTAATATATATTTACTTGGACTGGTATTTGTATGTGGATGGTAAGTAAAATACTCTTCTTTCCATTCAGAATTAAATCCTTCATAACACCCACATTTTCTAAAATAATCCATGTCATCAGACCAGAGCACATGCATCTCTACCATACGTTGACCCTTTGTTAAATTTCTGAGGCACGAGTGCAGGGCAGCATCACTCTGCTACCACAAATGTAAAAATAAAAACATCTTGTAGTCTATTCAGTAGGCAAGAGGAACTGTAACTACAATCCACCAAATGACGGCCACTTCATTTTTAAAAATGCGCCCAGATAAAATAGTTTGCTGAAATTTCAAAGGAAACATTACCTTTGAAGCACCGATTGTTATGAAAAGGTACTCAGCAAATTTAAAAGAAATTCGTCTCAGTCATGCAATGCAATTATTTGATGTTGCCGCCACAACAAGAAATGGGCATTTGCTTGGTTCTCCGAAGCTATCCTTTAGCGGTGACTTCAAGAACGCATGGGCCCGTCATCAAAGAAAGCCGACTACAATCTTTCAATAAAAACCAAGAGCTTTTATTCCAAGTTAGTCAGTATCAAACTTAAATAAAAGTGATGGAATCTGATGGGTTTTTGTATTTTTCAACATGACAGGAACATGTTAACTGTGCTGTGAAAGTTTCCATTTTGTTTGGGAAACGTTTATGCTTACAAATGCTACCAACGGCTGCTTAAAATGCAAACTAACTTTTACTGACTTGGGACATACTGAAAAGTATATGTGCTTCGTCATTCATTACGTGAGTGTGCTGTTTTTCCACTGAATTCAGACCAATATGACCTGTGACAAAATTATTGAATATTTTAAAGCTGTGTGTGTGCATATTTTCGATGGAATCACTTGTATTGTGGATTCAACATATATGATGAGGTTCGACGGCGAGTACACGGTGTTGATACTCTTATTCATGCTGTACATTAGACATGTATATGTAAACGGTATTCACATATATGTATCAATTCGTGGTTGTCTAAATAAAGTAAACTATTTATGTCTTCACTAAAGGTGTATTTTTCGTTTAATATGCATCAATTTAAGATGGTAAATGTGACAATGAAGCATATATTTTACCGCCTGCATTTATTACCTCTCTCTCTCTTTCTCTCTCTCCTCTCTCCCCCCCCCCCCCCCCCCACGTTGTTGGAGTACATGAAGCATTTTCTTCAGCTAACTAACCTGGTTGCTTATAAAAGAGTTCGGTCTATAACACGGTCGATTTCTTTGACTCCCGACTACCGCATTATAGCAGGGTCCCACTGTATTATGATTGGAGTGGCTACTTGGTTGCACAGATACTGTTCAGTGTTGGACACTCCTAATATTTCTATTTATGGCAAGTAACATAATATAATGCTTGTTCTGGAAATATCCCAATAATTATTTGTGGAATATTTAATGACACAACTTTTCAGTTTAGACTTGCATATCATGACTTGGAGGTTTATAGATTTGATATCAGAATTACAGTGTATACATGGACATGGTATGTTAGAAATCTTGCAAGTAGCTTATCGTGGGTCTGTGGTTCTTGGGGGTGGGGTGGGGGGCGGCCTGGGTTCTTTATCCACCATTAATACTGGCCACCACCATGTATACCCTATCATGTGCTGATAAATGTTGTAAAACCTTACAGCAACAAGCTTCCATGGATGGTGCTGGCTTGAAAAAAAGATGTTGCCAGCTTTAGTAATTTGTCACCAATTTTCACTGTCGCCTTTTTTATAAATATTCGTTTATCTCAACATCCTCGGGACCAAAGTAATATTGTCAACATAAGCGGATGTTTAGATAAGTAGGGTGGGGAGCTGAAAATAAATTGAAATTTCACATACAAATGATATTTTGAAGAGATGACGATGTCAGTGACTAGGATTTATGCAAAGACAAAAAGTAATGGAAATTTTGATTAAATGATGACATCTAGTCTGAAATACACTGATATATTGAAAACTTACATTTGTCTTGTACCCTCCACAATGTGTTTAATAATATACATGCATATGAAAAATCTGTGAATTTGAGTATTCGATCATATGTTAGAAAATTCATGTATCAAATCCCATTAGAAAATGAGTGAAGAATATTTTTTTAAAAAACTAGTCCTTGTTTAATCTCAATCCTATTATAAACATTCATGTTTCTCTAAGCAATTCACTGTGATATTTATTATACTTGTAATAGGTGGTTGTATAGTTGTTTATATGCTTCATGTACTTAACTTGGCCTAGATTTCAGTCATCCAGAGACAACTACCATAATGCCGAGGTCACCAAGGGGATGAGGCCATTCATATAGAAATTAAAAATGTGAACAAATTATAAAAGAGTACATTCACGCAAGATGTTCCAACTTTTAACTCTATGGCCAGATATGTATTGATCCAAAATATTGGAACATAAATTTGAGTTCTAAACTGCCATTGGTAGCAATTGTAAGCCAGACCCTTTTTTTTGCAAATGGGATACTTTCATGGCACAATAAATATGTTCCAATCACTATGAAATATGTAGTAATGCTTTTATTTATTTAAGTTTGTTGCCGACTTTGGTTTGCTTTGATGAAGGTTCTTGTGTTATTGAAGGTGCCGCTAGAGGCGCTCATTGAACGACCAAACAAATGCCTGTTTGTTATTGCTTGGCAACATCAAACAATTGTAAAACATTGGCATAGACCTAATATTTTTTCATTATATATATACATATACACACAGTACAATTGATGCTTCAAAGGTAATTTGTTTTCTTTTTCAGATATAAAGCAACAAAAAAAATTTGGTATATTTTTCAAAAAGGAAGTCATTGCCATCATTTAGTCATTCCTGTTCCTGATTTTAGAGATGGTCAATTGTAGCTAGTTAGGTAGCATGACTAATTTGGTTATATTACATTACCGAGTACTAAGGCCATACATCATCATTAACGGATTATGATATAACAATGCTGTGTTTGGATGTGTTGTCAATATGAACAAAGGATTTGTTTATGTAACAATAGACTCCAGTACACTTTTATATTGAAGTGTGTGGCTTCCTGTCATGGTGCATTTGAATTTCTCCACTCCAAACCCAAGACTGTATATACAGTTTTTAACAGCTACAAATGTTGTCACCAGAAAGATTGCCGGATGTTATATATTGTTGCCATTAAAGGAAAAATGGCAATTTGCAACATTGGCCAATCCATGCATTATCCCTGAGCTTCCATCAGATGGTGGTTCTTTTGTGTGTTTCTTGCTATCTTCCTCCACCAAATAGAGAAACACATTTAATTCCTGCATAAATTGCAGCGTTCTCTCTATATTTGGTTTTTAAATGGATAATTCATTCTGGTCGGCCTACATTACACTTGTTAATATACCTATCTTTTTACCACGAAAGTTACATACACACTACAACACAGTGGACAATTATTGCTTGCTTATAAATCCAGTTCAGCTGCAGACAATTTTTACCCAGATTTGTCAATTGTTGTTTGTTCTACTAATGACTCCAAGCAAATTGGATAGACCCAGATCTAACAGACACTATTTTATGGCAGATCTGTGTCTTTATATTTTGCAGTTAGACTTGTCTTATAAGCTAATGTGTGTATGTGTGTGTGTGTGTGTGTATTATAAAGTACATATGTATAGTGCTATATAAATAAGTTTTTGTTGGGCTAAACAATGTTAATCATTTTGTTATATAGGGTTTCATTTTATAGCATAAGATATTTTCGTTGTTCAGAATTTTTTGAAATTTTGAATATTTATCCTAATACAAATTGTTTTACTTTGTTCAGCTGTAAAGATCAAGAAGAATAAAGACAATGTGAAATTCAAGGTCCGCTGCAGCAGATATCTTTACACCCTGGTAATCAATGACAGGGAAAAGGCTGAGAAGTTGAGGCAGTCACTTCCACCAGGTATGGAAATGTGTACATTTTTCTTGTTATAAACATATATAATTTTGTCTCTTCACGAAAGCAGCAGATATATTTCTGCAAAAGAATAATTGGCAGATAAAGTGTTCACATAAGCTTGAAAGAACAGAAGCAATCTTACAAGTTTGAATAATGAAAATCTCGTTTTCTCTACTCGTCATGAGTGGATGGTAAATTTTGTCACTACTCCTGAGTGGAAAATAATATTAACATGTGGTTTTCACTAATACATTGTTGGAATTTGAAACAGCTTTGTGCAAAATAAAAATTTGGTCTATACTGTCCTTTTATCAGATTAGTATTTTTTTTTAAAGACAATTATTGACACACAGAGTTATTGAAATTCTGTTCATTCTTTACTTATGAATATAATTTAATAAGATGTGGATAATTTTTTGCATATATTTCATTGTTTCTGTGCTTGAACCTAACTTTTATGTTCAGATTGATGCCCGGGAGGCTCACATGTGGAATAGCCCTGATGCACTAATTGTATGTCACGAGAGGTTACTAATAGAGGCAAGAACATGGTGTAAAATGGTGTCCAAGCAAGTGTTGCCTTCATGACCATTCGATCCCAAAAATTACTTTAAAAACTTCCAGAAATGGCACTCCATGGCAGTCGCCCTTACATTATCCCATTCCTGTTGCAAGGCCTTTTACTCCAGTTGCCTTGGGATTAAATTCCTGCTTGTGTTGCTATGGTGTGAAGCACCAAACCAAGTGTATTTCAATGAAACTAACATGGATAGGTGGTTTGTAAAACTGATTTTCTTCTAAATTAGGAAGTCAAAACTTGTTTTCTTGGAAAATAACAAGTCTACATTTATATTCCTGCCTTGTATATATTAATATGTTTAAAGGCAAATATTGGAAATTGGAAAAATAAAATTATTCCAAACATGTCTTTGCTTTTGGGATCTTTTAGCTCATACACAGAAGCTGCCATTAAGTCTAATACAAGACTGGTGTGCTCAAAGCTGGTTCTGGACCGGCTAATGATTGTGAATAAGGGAGGAGAAAAAAAACGTTATACCAGTATTACTATACTCGTATCGCTGTGCCCCGAGTGGCCAAGTGATCTTAAGCACTCTCCATTACGGATCACTGCCATCTCACCTCAGTCTATGTAAGTTTGAGTCTAAGATTTGGCTAATGTAGTAATGTGAGAAAGCTTACCAGTGGCTTATTGTGGGTCGGTGGTTCTTTCTGGGGGTTTTCCCAGGTTCTTCCTCCACCAAAAATACTGGTCACCATGTATAGCCTATCGTGTGCAGAAAAAATGGCGTTAAACCCTACTGCTACAACAATACTCACATCACATCATACTGTTTCAGACAGCCTTACTTAGCAGGAGTAGATACGAGTTCTTGGTGCAAGGATCAGAGCCAAATGTTGAAGGGGGCAATCTCATATAACCAATGATACCCACAAGTCCACAAAACCTTATTAGTTGTATGTGTAAGATTTGCCCATAAAGTAAAATCAGGATGTGTCGTGTCAAGTTGATATAGGAGAGTAGAGCATGACGTAAAAATAGGGTCTTGTCATTTTAAAGGTTACAAAGTTAACCTTCAAACCTTTAACTCTAGCCAATTTTTCTTTTCTTTTCAGGTCTTGCTGTGAAAGAGTTAAAATGAAGTGACTAAAATAAATGTTTCTTTACAGTTAGCAAATGTTTTGTTTTATTTTTTATCCCAAAAGTTGTGAGCCTTCTCAAAAATAAGCATCAGCCCAAATGTATCATACAAGAAGACATTTTCTTTGAAGACCATAAAAAGTAATTTAGTTCTGCTGGTCGTAGGCCAGAACAGCTTCTGGAAGGATATGTCATTCATTGTGCATCTGTCCATTAGCACAAGTTTGTTATCACTAATCCTTGGAGAGATGCAATAAAACTACATACACATTCATTATCATGTGCTATTTGTCCTAAATGGAAATGGTGGTGCTCGTTGAATATGGCGACTATAGTGGCCATCTTGAAACTCTTTCTTGCTACTTCTCCAGAATAGATGGTCAGATCAACATGGATTGTTTTGCTTAAAGACTAATTAAATGTCATGTTTTTCTTTAATGAAAATGGTACCAAGCTGATAATCAGTGTGGCAGGAATCTTATTGCTACTTATCCTAAATGGTTGGTTATATCAACATTTACAACAATTATTACAATGTCTAATTGATACTAAATACAGATTTGTGGATTTGACATTCAACATCTCCGTCACAATAGTCATTTTGAAAATCATGGTACACCTTTACATAAAAGGTCTTACTGACATAGGTTTCATAGCTGCCAACTGTCTTGTTTTGTTTTTTTTTGGCTAAAAAATAAGTTTTTTAATTTAAAAAAATAGTCACAAATTTTCTTGGAATTTTCAGTTTAGAACGGGCACTGTTTTATTTTGATCACATGTATATAGAAATACAGTTCTACAATGTGATTGGTTCATTCGAAATTGATGTCATTATGCCTGTTATCCACCATTTTGGATTTCGCAAATACTTGCCGCTGTTGCTGTATCACATCTTTGTAATATTCAACTTCTAATCGTGTTGAATAGAAAAGTGGAATGTTCAATATTTTCTCCAGGAAAAAGAGAAGAAAAGAACTGCAAGGACAGTTGTGTAGATTTGTGAAACCATTTAGTGAAGGAGAAAACTTGACATTTTGCAAATTGTGTAATGTGATTTCGCTCCATGAAATACAAGAGCCCAAAAAAAGTTTAAACATCAGCTTCCTGCTTCATCACACAGAGCTCAGCCTGAACTTGTATAAATACCAGAGAGAACCGTAGTGTAATTAGATTAATTAAATTTCTTTTAGAAATAAACTCTTTCAGTTACTATCGTTGCTGGCAATTTATTTTGCACACATTTTCCAGACCGTAAAATCACAAATGATAACTTGTATGCTTGGATGAAAACAGTTCAATAAGAAAAACAGACTTGAAATAATCAAAGAAAGTTGGTACATTTGAATCGATGATTGAGAAAAAAAAGTGTTGAGTGTGTTGTGAACTCTTGCACCTTCTGAATGGGCACCCTAATGGAACATGGTGCATGTCCAGAAGGTACAAGTGTGCAACACATGCATCTTTGACATTAAATAATTATGCCCAAGGACATTAGATTCAGATGAAGTCGTTTTTCCCAGCTTCTACCTTTTGATGAATCATTAAAAATTTGATTGGACGAATCAATCAGCTTTTCCGATCAGAATGTTCATTACACTAACTCTGTAGAAAGTGTGTGAAAATCAACTTGACAAATGGGAGAATAAGCCCTTGCAAGTCGTACCAATGGTAAGATGCAGATTAGTACAAAGTAAATATGCAATTTAGTGGAACAAAGATGCAGAAGTATAAACTTGGTAGTTTTGTGCAAAATAACGATAGCTCATAATTCTTAATTATAAAATATACTCTTTAATTTGATTGATTTGGTGAACATGGCAAACTTAAAAGAAGGCCAGTTAAATTTACTTATATTGTCGGTTTATAGAACATGATTGAGGGGAGGAAAATAATTTTCAAAAATGTTTTTATCTGGATAAACAGAAAGCAGATGAGGTGCATTAGGAGAATATCAGAAAAGGAAAGAAACATGAGTTAGCCATAGATGAAGTTGAAGAACTGTAAGCCAAAAAGCTGCATCTTGAAACACATTGCCAGCCTATTGGAGTTGGCCATAAATGAAGTTGAAGAACTAACTGTAAGCCAAAAAGCTGACATTGCCAGCCTACTTGCTTCCTTTGTTCAGAAGGTAGAAGAAGCAGAGTTAAAAGGACTCGTCTTTATCACAGTCAATTGCTTTTAGAAGAGCAGAAGAAAAGATGACAGCGGTAGCTTCAATTTCCAAAATGCACGAAGGGAAAAATCTGCAACTATAATAATGTATTTAAAGCAGTGTTGATGTCTGTTAAGAGAACTTTTTTTTTTATTATTAAATCAGATGCATAAGTTACATATTTCTGAAATAACAATGAATGTTAACCTATCTTCCAGATCATTATAAAGCAATTTTAGGAAATTCGTTTGAATTTCACCATTAAACAATATTGTATTATTTTGCATTCGTTTTCTCATTTAACCTGTTTACAAATTGTTAGCAAGTCTTGGAAATCTCTATGGTCTTTGAAAGTTTGGAAAAAGTCCGAATTTATCATTCAGAGTTCAGTATGAACCCCGTAAACTCGTGATCAATATGCAGAGATCTGCACATGAAACTACAGTAGTAAGTGCAGATAGCGTAAACTCTGGTGGATATGTTCAGCAGTTTCCTATCATAGTGCACATGTGCTTATTTTCTCTATACATGCAGAAGTAATAATATATATAAACGGCGAGTTCAAGCTTCCACTCCAGTCCTGACTATTGCGAAGAACGGACGTGTTGGACCAAAGCCACCTGTTTCGAGATTGCCGCATTGCAGTATCCAGTCACCACCACTACTACCAAATCTACACGCAACTCGATCAATTTATTAATGAAAGTCATTAATAAGGGGATTTTTCTTGATTCTTAAAGCACTGTTAGGAATCATGGTTTTTGCCCCACAGCGGGTAGATTTGAAGTTTGGCTGTCTTCTTGTCTCTCTGTACTCAAGCATTTAACCGCCACCACTACGCCTAAGGATCCAGCCATCCACCACCACCAGCCATCTCTTCCACTCGCAGCCCGCCTAGCAGTAAGGACTTCACACTACCTATTAATTTAACCAGGTACCATTATTAAACCTACGGGTACTCATACTCTGCTGTTTTTTAACATTGTAATACTTGCACCTATCTCTATAATCGCTACTGCTCCATACTAATAATACTTAATTTGCCAATTATTATTCTTCACAAGCCTAGGCCTCATACACTAGAACAAGCTTGGGTTGCCTTTGTATTACGTTGGATTCCATTCGACCTCTGTTACAGAGCCTGCAATCGTGATCAATAATTCAAGCTAATTAAGTATCTCTAAATTCTATCACTCCAAACTTAACTAACCATAAACTTGTTTATTATTAGCTTTATTTAGCCGCATTCAATATCTAAATACTTATATTACAATCAATTCGTAAACAGCTTACTCAACAAAACAAAGATGGCCACCAATCCAAACAAAGGAAAAATTGCCGCCAGCCTAAATGGAATCACATCACAATTATTATTTCCAGTTCAGTACCCACGAATGTAGTTCCTGTCTATTTTTAGAACATTTTTTCCTCTTTCATTATGGTGGTGATAGAAGAGTTATATTGATGCATTTTTGGTAGGGATTTAAAGGTAAGTGTTTATTCTTGAGAATATGAGCCGAGAGAGTGATTGTCAGTGTGTTATTTGGCGACAGTGCACATGGAGTAATAAGGCCTTGGTGATGATCCGGAAGTGAAATCTGTGTTCTCTGTACATGCTGTTCTGTTTACAGTGCAGCCGCTCAAAAAATTGCCGGTGAACCCCTGACAAGAACTTCACCGTGAAGTCATCTTTGGATGTATTTTAGATTAACATATGATTTGTATTGATTGTCACACAATTGAAAGGTCAGTACTGAGAAATATATATAGATAACATATACTAAAATTAATTATGGTGTATGTCCAAATAAGAAATCATTCCAAACTAGGAACAGGAAGCCCTACATTGACAGGAAACATAGGCTAAGGGAACAAAACTTTAATGCGTTACACTCCCAGGAAGCAAACCAAGCAATTAAAGTAAGGGAAATAAACACGACCATCTGTCAAGAAACAAAAAGAGTTCAACTAACTGAACTTCATTGTCACTCCACCCCAGAACTCAATTTAATACGTAAAGAAGCTGAAAAACTTAACCCGCTGTCACCTAGAGTTCAATTTACATGACCGAAGATATATGGAAGAAAATCTAGATGCTACATTGGCTATGGGCGAATCTAGCAAATTAAACACACCTACCCCCCAATTTTTAACAATGACCCCCTCTCCCACTAAGAAACCAGTAGGGATTAATATACTAAACAAACAGAGCTATGCACAAGTCGCTTGCAATATGGTGGATCACATGAGTAGGCTGCCAACAAAGGCCAAGCAGGAAATTGAAACATCGCCTGAGGGCAATAAGCAGCGGGGGGGGGGGGGGGGGGGGGGGCGAATCGGACATTTGCTCCAGACATCATTTGCTCTAAATCTAACAAACATCTCGAGAGAATTAATTCGAATCCTTCTTTTTCAACCAAAAAAAAAAAAGATTACTTGCTCGAAACATAAGTTTTTCGCAAATCGTACTCCAAGACCGTTTTCATCGTTTAGTCAAAATACGGTCTCGTCGTGATGTCATCGCCCCCCTGCTGCTATGGGTTTTTACGATTTCAACCGAATATTTGATCGAGTCCAATACGATATCGTGTCCGAGGATCATGTAAATTTATTGTTATAAATCCATGCGGGGTTGACTGAGCGTTATTAAAGAAATTTTTTAATTGATTGAAGTCCATATCAGAACACCATGTCTGCCAAATATTTCGTAGCGTATGTGTATCAACGCCGTTGAATACAGCAAGAATACTACAGTTATCTCTGATCACTTTTGGAATCTGAGTGTATCGTTGAGTGACATATATCACGTCGGTGTTTTTGTGCCTGCCTCGGGAAAATATTCTAGCTGGGTTTTTTTGATTGTCTAACATCACATCGTCGTATACGACTAAATTGTTAATGCTCCCATCAAGGTCATCCACGGATGGTGCCTCGTCAATATCGGTTATAAATTCAATAATGCCCTTGCCGGCAATCTCTGATGCATTCTCGTTAAAATCCTTTAACACTTCATAGCATCGTTGATCATCTACGCTAGGAGCAACTAAATACAACTTATTCCACTTCATCCATCTCACTATTAAATTGAGCAACAATTGCGTCTTGCCGGATCCAGATGGCCCGATTATAATTGTGCGGATAGAGTTTGGTAGCGCTGCATGATGCTTAACTGGTTCTCTTGTTTTAGTCGCTGAAAAATCAATTATATTCATATCTCTATACATAAATTATGGATCTATATTGTGTGAAGTGTAAAACGCGTACCAACACAAATGATGTGACGACGATTACAACTAAAAATAACAGATCAGCACCTACTGGTAGATGTGCAGCATGTGGTATAAAAAAGTTTAGATTTGTTTCTATGAAATCCGGAGATGTTTTAAAAAAAAAACGAGGAGGTGATATCGCAGCCAAATTGGCAAAGCTCCCTGGAACCCCATGGGCAAAGTACCCCGGAGAAAAGCACCTTCCAGGATATAGCTACTGTGGCCCAGGAACACGATTAGATATCAGACTTGATGATCAAAATCTGCCCCGACCTGGCGAGTATCCGATAAACGCCATTGATAAGGCGTGTCATGCTCATGATGTTGCTTATAAAAGCAGCAATCTGCAAAACAGGCATCTCGCGGATGTGAAATTAATTCATGCGTTAAATGCTATTCCTGATAAATCTTTCAAAGAAAAATTGGTTTCATGGTTGGTAAAATCAGCTATGAAAGGCAAATTGATGATGGGCGCTGGTAATTAATAATATGGAATCTATTTATTATTCTCCGAGGGGATTCTGGAGGGGTAACGCTGCAATCAATAAACTCGCCATCGCCGCAAAAGTGAAAAAGGCCACTGCGGCTAATTGGTTCTCCAAACAGGCTATATGGCAAATTTATCTACCGCGTCCTAAACAAATCAATTTCTCGCATTTTGATGTTACCGGACCCAATGAAGTTCATCAAGCTGATTTATTGTTTTTACCACATGACAACGGTTACAAATACGCGCTAACCGTAGTTGACGTTGCGAGTCGATACAAACAAGCAGAACCGCTAAAAACAAAATCATCACCTGAAGTTGCTTCTGCATTTGAAAAGATTTATCGACGAGGCCCTCTACGCTGGCCAAATCTGTTACAAGTTGATCCTGGCAAGGAATTTCAAGGCGCTGTTTTATCAGCGATGAAACATCACAATGTCACCATCAGACGAGGGCATACTGCGTTACATCGCGATCAGGCAATTGTAGAACAATTTAATCGGACTCTTACTGAGCGGTTATTTGGATATCAATACGCAAAAGAATTCATCCAAGAAAAGCGATCCCGTGAATGGGTCAAAAGGTTACCGGGGGTAGTTGCAGCGCTAAATAACGAGATTACCAGAGCAATCAATATGAAACCTAACAACGCAATAAAAAAGAAGTATATACCACAACCACAGCGGGATAGCGTTTCTCAGCCAATTCTCAGCAATGTCACCGAGAGATATTTATATGAACCAGGAGAACTCGAAGGTGGTAAAAAAAGGGCTACTGATCATGATTAATGATAATTAAATTCTTAAGTGTACATAATTGTTCATCAAGTGCTCTATAGTCAGTATCGATTTCTTCATAATAGTCAACAAAATTCTTTAGCCAATCATGTGGACCCGCGCCGACAAATGGTGGTGGTTGGCCATGATCTCCAAACATTATTACCGCTGTATTCTTTTGCAGCAACCAATCAAGAAACATTTTTAATACATCTACCGAAACCGTGCATATCTCATCCCAAATAATAACCGCAGGGATGAATTTCTCACCCATTCTTTCATGGGTCCATTCATCGCCCTTGTATCGAAAAAAGCTGTGATAAGTACAAGCTTCAACGTTTCGTTGTTTCATCTCTCTGGCAAGTCTGTGTGTTGGTGTTAGCACAATCATGTTTGTGAAATCCGTAGGATTTTTCCCACGAAATAACTCAATTGCGCGAGTCGTCTTTCCTGACCCGCCACAGCCGTTTATATCAACTGTTTTATATCTACAAATTGGATCTGATATCGATGGTGCATTAGAACGCTCTGATAAATTATCACCGTGTAAGTAATTATTTTTAATTTCAACGTCTGCTGATTCAGAATACTCGCGCAGCATTTCTTTTTTAATTCTCCATGATCCCCAGCTTTCATCCGAATTAGTGAATTCAGCAACTGTGCAACTGTACTTGCTGTTAATGTAAAATGAATCAACGGCAACTCTAACCGCAGTGTCAGGAAATCTATTTATCATTGAAAATAAATTAATACAAGTATAACCCAGCATCGACGACCTCAAATGTGTATACGGTAACCGTCGCTATAAGTAACAACTGTACCCATTTTTGTTCCATCGGACAAAAAAAGCATCTTTACGATCCACATATATGTTTTTGGATACTGCATCCGCGATTACAAAGTCGTATTCGGTGTTATCCATAATCAGCCGTGAACAATATCGTTTATAGTCGCATTTTTTTTCCTCCCTGAGTGAATTTTCCGATTATTCTTCTGCCGAGATCTTTTGCTTCGATGTTTCGTTGATTAAATACCCGTTTGGACCACTCAATGATATATTCTTCGTCGGCATCAATATGTTTTCTGAATTCCTCAATTATACTATCAAGACGTTCCGGTGTTGGTAACCAGACATTGATTTGTTTCCGATATGATATAATTGCTTCAATGACCGTCAGTGAAATTAACATTTTTGTATCAATCATGAATCGTAATAGCGCTATTGGCAGCCACTTCTTTTCAGACATGTGTCTACCAATCCAAATATAACAACAGCGATGAAGTCCTGCTGCAAATTCAAATGATACTACACGAGCGAATCCAGTTAAATCAAAATCAGGCAGTGGCCCATTAATTACAACACGAGTCATTTCATGTACGGGGTGTCCAAATCGTTTAAAATACTCAGTACACTCTCCATAACCAAGAAAACTCGCTGGATAACAAGCAACCATATCAACTGAAATGATATTATCAAGGTCGTATTTGTTATTCCATAAACCGCCATGATTAAATTCTAAACAACTAGCCTCAATGTCTGGCAAGAATTCTACGCGTGTTGGTTTCCATGCGTTTTTGATTCTCGCAAAATGAGCTGCAACCGACGGGATTGTAAAACAGTGTCAATAATTCTTCATCATCGTTGATGATTTCATCGGTGGCTTCGCCACACGCCGTTAAAAATCCACTAGCTGTTTTTTTTTTTTCATTTTGTTGTGCAATGCTTCAGTGCGGTATAATTCACCGTTTGGTTTTACAAACTGATCAAAGGTATCAGTGTCGTTTTCAGTGCTGTGAAGTAAGCACACCGACACGGGGTCGTTTTTACTCAAATGCGCAATAGCATCGAATAGTTTCTTTTCAACGAGAAAACCATCCCTGGAAAATTCTTCTCGTTAGAATTCTTCGGGTATATACTTTATTGTTCTGTTTCGTGGAAATATTGTGACCGCGGGCGTCCACGCGTGTTCGTTATGATCAATAATTTTAATTGGGGCTCCCTTTGATTTATATTTTGATTCGAATAAAACTACTCCGGTTATCGTTGTAACAGTTATTGGAAATCTCAGCGACGTTTCTAAAATTTGCTGTATCGCTAATAGTCGCTCCGCGGTCTTTCACCGTTAACTCCCATTGAGCTATTTTGCTACGCCGTAGATCGGTAAGTTTGTTCCCTCGGGGTGCATTTGTAAAATGTTCTGTTATTCGTGCTGCTACACAATTCAGCGATGAAGTCGCCGGAGACGACTGTTTCATTGGTTTAAGTTTTCTTATATCAGGTTTTTCATTTAACGGATATATCCCATACACAACTGCTGTTTCAGGATATGCTCGTTCATAGTATGGTTTGTCAATTCCAGTTAACAGACCCGGCTTAGAATCACGGCTAACAACGACTGTTTTCTTGTCTTTGAGAATCGGTTCAAATTTGTCTCGTATAATCCAACCGCCTGATTCTACACGGATAATGAATTTCACTCTGAAAAAATACTTTTTGTTGCCAAATTGTGATAACATCAACGCTGCGTTGCTGTCGTTCATGGTGGCATCAACAACACCATCAATTCGAAATGTTGACCAGCTATGAGATGCACCGTCGTGCTTGAATTCATTAATACAATCGCGTATTTTATTTATCAGGGCTCTATCCGTTATTGCCCGTTTTGGCACATATTGGAGGGTTCTATCGAGATTGAATTTAACGTTTTTGAAAGGCTTAATTGATGATAATCTCTCGAACTCCTCCATGTTATAATTAAAACAAGTATTTAAATAGAAAAATATAGTATAATGAATCACTGCAAGTGGCTAATGATTGGATCAACAACCCCGTGTAACAAATCATGCAGAAGCGAATTCTGTGGGTATCATTTACAAAGTGATCGGCGAGGAAGTTTTTGCCCCCTTCCGTGCCTCCGATGTGGGGTGGGGGTAAGGGGAAAATCGCAGTTGTGTCTCAGTTGTGGCGGCAAACGTTACAGGGAACTAAATCGCTATTATGACAAACGAATAAAAATGTAGTCATTGATCCTACTGATGACTCCGTCAGCGACAAAATCATAAAAAAAACCTCAAGACTACATTGATAGACTTATAATTAAAGCAAATAATAAATTAGACAAATAGTATTATTATACAAATGAGCCAAGATTTCAGACCTCACCCAGTGCTTGTTAATTATGAAGCATCCCGTGATGGTATTGTTAGAAATTGCAGACTAAAGAAACCGGTTGGACGGGTAAATAATAGAGGGTATTTAATGTTTGGTGCCGGGAAGAAGAAATATCTCTGTCACAGAATAGTATATGAATCTCACAACGGATTGATCAAAGATGAATCTGTTATTGATCATATCAATAATAACAAGACCGATAATTCTCTTTCGAATCTCCAAGCTATCTCACAGAGTCAGAATATATCAAAAAGGGCAGAAATTGGTACTTTTAAATCAGTTGGAAAGAGACCCGTAAAATCATTTGATACACCAACTAACGAGGAGAAAATATTTCAGTCAATGAATGAAGCCAGTAGATATTTCGATATTTGTAGGTCTTCAATACGATTTGTTGCAGAAGAAATTCAAAAATCGGCTCTGTCAAAGAAAAATGGCCATAAAATAAAATTCGTATACATCTGAAACGATTCAAGGGAGGTATGCTTCGGGCCCTTGGGCTTGCATGGATGCGAAGGCACCCAAGGAGTTCCAAGATGCGTGTTGTGCTGTCCTTAATTAAGTTAATTAAGTTAATAAAGTAACCTCTGGGTCTCTCTGACGTCATAGGGCGCCAGCGAGATTGCCAAATATGTGTTACTTTTTTAAATTAAAGATAAAATGTATTATATAAATAATGGATATCAAAGATGTAAATGCTATAATTGCTGAAATTTCAAATTTGAAAAATCGAGGGATAATATTATCTAAAGATCTCGACTGCGTCAGGATTACCTCGGAATATGAAGACATTGAGTATCAGTCTAGTAAGGGTCGTTATGTTTTACCTAAAATGTACAGGCTCGTGAAAGGAATTCAAAAGTCCATCAATGCTTGTTTGTACGGTAACGACATTAATGCATTTATAACGCTATTTAGCACCGTTGAAGCAATACGTCAAAAGCTCGGCCAAGAGTATCAAAAACGAGCTGAAATTAGTTCTAAGGTTCGTGATCTTAGAAAAATATTAAACGAGGAAAAACCCGTATCCTAACCACGTGAGCGTTACTATAAAAATAGGCTTTCAGTAAAAATGTTTTAGCGTTTCTTGTAACACTTGTTACACTTATCACATAGGATTTTCTCCTGAAAGAATACTCAGCAGTTTGGGCTTGCTCATGCAGTTATGTGCGTACTGGATGATCTGGTTGTGGTAGCAAGTAATCACCGCGACGCCTCCATTTTCACGTAGTTGTTGTTGTTGCCGCATCGTTAACAAAAATCGTTCATCGCCGTTCTCAGATATTACAATTTTTAAACACCCAGCGATGTTATTTCTGACGCGGATAGCGTCGTACAGTTTAACCCTGTCGGAGATGGATACGTTAGCTTGATGGTACATTTATTTAATAACTCAGCTTTTAATTGTGATAGTTTCACATTTGAAAACTCAGTTCACAAACAATATATGGTAGGTGAATCGCTTACAACTAAATTAGCCCGAGAGCGGCTAGCAGCAATTAAAAAGTTTATACCGGTTCGAGACAGACTTCGCTAGAAACTTCAACAACGACGACAAATGCAAACTGACTTTTCTGTGTCAAGTGAACAACTGTTTACTCTGATAACAAGTGCGACCAAAGATGTGAAAAAGTTAACTGAAGCAGCGATATACGGAGATATTCCTGAACGAGAACAAGCAAAGATGGCGCCGCTGCTTGATACATTTGAAAAGATAGCAGCAGAAACAGAACAAACACGCGCAGGGATACAACAGCTATCCAGTGATATAAAAACTCAGCGCGAATATGAACGATTAGCTGACATTGATGATTCTGCACCTGAACCACAACCTGTTGATGTCACCCCAAGAGGTGTTTCCTTTATAGACAAACTCACCGAAGGAGCTATAACAGAAATCAAACGATTTCAATTAATAAAACCCGAACATTATAAGATTTTTGGTAATATTGCCGCCCAAAGCTTTCATTCCAAAAAGGGCTTTTTAAAAGACGAGTATAAAAACAGTAAAATAAGCCGAGATGAATGGGTTAAATGGTTGTATAAAACGAATAAGGAGATTATTGGCCGTTTAGATAAAAGAGCATTGGAATATAAAGAATTTAAAAAGGGAGTTGATGAGTATGATGAAACTAGTACAACTAAAACAGTTACTGCTAGCGGATATTCGATTGAAAATCCTTTCGATTTCAATGCAACCGTGACATGTCCTGGTAATATTCTCAGTGATATATCACGGTTAGAAGTACTTATCGGGGGAAAACGAGCCGGAAACAACTTCGTCGAGATAATTAATGAAGCAGCTGATATCTGTAGACGATTATTTGCCGGCGGTATCATGGACATTGATGTATATCGAGAAATCATTGCTGAATTAGTTAAAAATCACAGAGACGCCCATGGTTATTACAGCGATTGATCACTAATTGAAAAACTACTAGTTTTATAACAAGATGATCATACACTACAACCATGATAAACCCGTAAGCGTCTACGTGGTGAACTCACGATTGCCTGTTTATAGAGCATATTACGGAGATGGTTTCGGCAGTACCATTGCGGGGCTATTTACAAGAATGGCCCCAAAAGTGGCGCCGTTAGCTAAACAATTATCAATGAAAGCCATTGATATTATTCGTGATAAGAGAATCAGCGCTGTTGGAAATCTTGCCGGAAAGGCATTTTCTGCCGCGTAAGATAAAATAATATCATTGGTGCGACGACGAAAAAAGCAACCAGTTGTACTGCCATCTACAACAGTGATGCCTGCAAGTGTCAGCAAAGCAATAAATAGCGCAGTGGAAGAAAAATTAGCGTCGTTGGCTGCTTCGGTGACTCCGTCATCCGTGGCTGCGCCGCTGGCGAACAGTAACCAAGATGATATCGCAAACATGATAGCAGGAAGTGGTTTGAAACGAAAACAAAAACGACGATGATTACAAAGAATTTCACAATTGAAAATACTGATGTGAATAATAATAATAATGTTCAAAAGAACAGCTGATCCAGCGTTAGATATGGAAGCCCAAGTACGCAAAGATGGTTCTGTCCGCGATTATCAATTTTATTCCTATCATGCAATACAACCAGATATTCGATCGCGAATTAAACTTCAAGTCCATGATACCAGCAAATACTTTCTACCCGCTGAAGCGTTTATCGAAGTAGAAGGAGAACTTGTACGACTTACTGATACTCCTGCTGTACCCGCACCGTATCCAGATGGTGCCAAAGTCGGCTTAGTCAATAATGGTATCATGGCGCTATTTGAATCCGCGAGATATCTCATTGACGGAAAAGAGATTGAGTCTATAGAACGTGATGTTGATGTGGCTACAATAATAATTGGGTTAGCAAGATATTCTGACGATTATACAAGATCAGCAGGTCCGTCTATGATGTTTGCAAAAGATAATAAAAACACTGCTGGACCCACTCAATTTATTGTACGACGACAAAATAATAATGCTGGCGCTGCTGCTGTTGATGTCGAGAATATGATTATAAATACTGATCTCCAGTACAATCTAGGAGCTGCAACACGAATAGCAATGTTGGCAGGACAACGAAGATCGTTTTCATGTGCGATTCCGTTGCATCATATATTTGGATTCTGTAGAAATGTACGAAAAGTTATATATGGAGCGAAGCATACAGTAGTACTCGTGCGAAAGGGTAGTGACGATGATGCAATCTGAAGAATTACAGCAGATCCTGCAAATCCAGATGCTGATGCTGGTAAAGTCCTTTTAACTAAATTGGTCTTGTGGATGCCAGTAATGACCCCATCAATTACCACAGAACAGCGACTACTATCATTTATGGATGCGGGTGGCAAATCATTGCTAAGTTGGCTAACAACAACAGATGTTAAGCAATCAAATATCAATGGTACATTTACATGGAACTTGGCATCACAACAAGGCGTTTCAGCTCCACATCATATATTTATCACGTTGCAGGATATGACAAGAGTGAATTCACAATTGCACAGTCATATGATATTTGATCAATTAGGAGTTACTGAGGTCTCGTTGAGAATAAATGGCCAGCAGGAACCATCCGAAGACATACAACTTAATTTCGGTCAAAACCATATTGCTCGCGTGTACCATCGTATGCTGTCATATATGGGCCGTGATCAAAATGTTGATACTGGTTTGCAAATATCGCAATATGATTTTAAGAACTTTTATCCGATCTACTACTTTTCGCTGGAACATCTTAATTTAACAAGGCAATCCGTCGTTGATATACACTTCAGAGCCAATGTCCTTCGTGGCACTATTGCTAATTATAGAGCGGTTGCTGTCATTCTCAGCGACAAATCAATGCTACTTGAAGGTGCTGGTGGACGAATGAGAATTGTTGATGCACCAGTGGAAAATATGTAAACGATTCACAATTAGATCAATTGAAAGTATAAATGTGTTTTACAATAAAATGACATAGTGTTGTTAGTGTCAAGCTGACTGATGGTCAGGTCAAGAAATTGCGATCAGAATCCGCTAAAGAATGTGGAACCACAATAACGTTGAAACCAGCGCAGATGTCCGGCGGTACACATAAAATATCACTGACGCATCGTCAAATAAAACATTTCAATGATGCGCTGAAGAATAAGCGAGGGGTTCAAATTGTATTTTCAAAGGATGCAGTCGCCAACATGATAAAATCAGGTGGTATATTTCCATTGTTAGCTGCAATACCAGCATTGATTGCAGCGGCTGCCCCAGCGGTGGCGAAAGCGGCTGCGTTGGGAACCGTTGGGACCGCGGCAGGGATGGCGTTGAAAAAGGCAGCTGGGAAAGGATATAAAAAAAGGGAAAGGGTTTAAGACTACCAGGGACTCCATATTCATGGTACAGCGGAAAGGGTCTAAGAATACCAGGAACGGTTTATTAGTTGAAAGCCCAATTCTCCCTATGTCCAATTTTGATTTAATTGATGCTGCTAAAAAACTAGCGATAAAAAACTTCAGAGGGGTTTTTATGAGAGATCAATTACCGAGAAAACCAAACAGCGTTGAAACCGGTATCATCAATCTTGATAACAGCAGCGGATCGGGAACTCACTGGGTTGCATACGCGATTGATCCACGTGGGATTGTCTATTTTGATTCAAATGGGTTAGCTCCGCCAAGCGAGTTTATGCGGTATATAAATTCTTCGATGAAACTCAAAGAGTTTCAGATTTTTTATTCCACGCTGCCAACACAACAATTAAATGATCCACCGATATGCGGCCGTGAAGTATTAAATGTCCTCGCGGAGATTTCATCGTCACAGAAACCACCTCATCTGGTTGTAAATAAATACACGAGTGGGAAATTACAAGGTAATTTTAGAGATTCAATAAATTAAAAATACTAGAGTTTTTACAAAAATGATTGATATTTAGGGACGATCTATGTCAATGTCGAAACCCACCGCGGAAAAAATCTGCGGGTTCTATCAAGGATGTAAAAAAAAATAATTGAAGATGAAATCGCTGAGACGTTAAATTTAGCAAGTGTTGACCCGAACGAAATAGTTGTATTTCAAGATCGCCAGGGTAAATTGAAAAGCAGTAATATATCCGCGGATGACATTTTGATACGGCAGAGCGATGCCGCTGAAAACTATATTGCTCTGTATTCCAGCGGTGGACGACTTAAACCAGGCGCACTTGTGTCTACGATCACCGACGCGATTGCCACCCACGGCCGTGAGCTGGATGATTATATACGAGGTTATAATAGTTTTCGCAAAAATGTCGTACATAAATTCTTTGGAACCCCGCTTATGGTTGGCATGACTCTCGCTGAAATTAAAAACTTTCTATCTTTATTCTTTTTTAACAAGGACGCGGGAAGGATGATGAATGAAAATGAAATCAAGGCAAATTATCTCGATATTTACAAGGATATTTCTAAACTAATAGAAAATATTGAAAAGGTACAAAAACCCACTAACGATGTCGTTAGTAAGTTTTTTGGATCCCCACTTGTGGCAGACTCGACTCTCGCTGAAATTAGCGAGTTTATTATCAGGCATACTCACAATGCCTACGTCGCTAATAATTTCTTCGGCGTCCCGGCTACATCTACGATGACTCTCAACGATATTAATATGTTTATGGTGAGACAAGCAACACTTAATACCATCGTGGATACATTTTTAGGGAGAACACGCGAATCTGAAACCACATCTTTGACAGGCCCGACCCTCGCTGAAATTAGCGAGTTTATTGGCAAGCAAGCATACTCACAATGCCTACGTCGCTAATAATTTCTTCGGTGCCCCGACTACATCTACGATGACTACTCTCAAAGATATTAATATGTTTATGGTGAGACAAGCAACACTTAATACCATCGTGGATACTTTTTTAGGGAGAACACGCGAATCTGAAACCACATCCCTGACAGGCCCAACCCTCGCTGAAATTAAAAAAGCTATTGACGAACAAAAGCCTACCAGAGAAATTGTTAATAAGTTCTTTGGACCCACATCTCTAACAGACCCGACCCTCGCTGAAATTAAAAAAGCTATTGACGAACAAAAGCCCACCAGAGAAATTGTTAATAAGTTCTTTGGACCCACATCTCTGACAGACTCGACCCTCGCTGAAATTAAAAAAGCTATTGACGAAATAAAGCCCACCAGAGAAATTGTTAATAAGTTCTTTGGGGAGTATGGCCCCCAAGATATCACGACAAAATTTTTTCACATCGACCTGCATCTTAAAGACCAAGCACAGCTTAAAATCAGAGACCTTCTGATTTCATTCTTTTCTAACAGGGAGCCGAGGAGGGTAATAGATCCTACCAGAATCAGGGTAAATTATCTCGATATTTACGACGATATTCTCAAACTAAAAGAAAAAATCCGAAAAGGTAAAAATTCCGCATCCAGACATAGGCGTTAAAAATATCGTGTATACGGTCGATCATGGAACCATGGATTGGACAAGAGACGTTTATACTACATTGTCCATCGGTCTCGTGGGAAGGGTCGTCGTGGCGAGCGATGGCTACAGGCCAACATGGGTCAATGGTATTTACAGGCTAACGTGGATCTCTATCGATCAATTTAATATGATCGCGGACGGTAAAACCTACTCTGGTGGCACCGCGACGTTAATTATGAAGGGTCGCGAACAAAACTTTAATGTCGTCGCGGTTGATAGATCCACCATTAGATCAAAAATAACTTGGTGTTTAGAATTTTTAGATGATTTTTCCGGCTGAAGCTACCATACCTATAGGCCAGCAATTCCCCTTAACGATGGCGAATAATTGAAAACACCAGCGGGTTTAAAATAACAATGACATCGATGAAATCAATTGAACCGATAATAGTCCCAGAAGTATCACAATCGCATCGATATGATACCGTGAAAGAATTTTCCGCGAACTTGAAATCACTTTCTGAGCGCTATCGTGAAAAAATGAAAAAATACCGACGCAGCGTAGCAATCATCGACATCACCGTGTACTCGGTGTCCGGTGTGATGGCCAGTGCCGGGGTTATTTTGTCGACGGTGACCATGATGGCTCCGATTGCAGTTCCAATCGCTATCTCCGCCGCAACAACAATTGCGGCAGTCGCCACCGCGATAACTAAAAAGTTATCATCGTGTTCTCAGAAAAAACTCAGTGATTATACAGCTCGGTACAGGGTGGTATTTGACGCGTACTCGAAATTATCCGAGTTGATCTCGCTGTCAATAGATAATTCGTTCATATCCGATGTTGAATTTTCCACGATGACCCAGTTGTATAACTCCGCGATGTTGAAATTGGAAATTGAAGACAGCGTTAACAATAATGTCACTCGAACTGCTTCAACGAATCGCGGAGAATACCACTCCGATACGAACAAGCATGATATCAATAACATCAACAAACCCACAATTGTGAACTTCCCTTCTCCGATTCCAGTGCGCGAGATCGCGCTGGCAAAATTACGAGTATATCATAGCTGGCCTAATATCATATCGGTTGCATTTGGTGGTCAGCAACCCAATAACGGACTGGTGTTTTCGTATAAGAATAAACCCGATGGTACTCCAGCGTGGGAAACTGTTTCGTTACCAACTGGGTCGTACCAAATTGAGCAAATCGATGCTGAAATTCAGCGTAGAATAAAATCAATCACGGGAAAAGAATCAAAAATAGCTATTAAAGTTCATGAACCGACGCTCTCGTCGTCGATCGAAATAAGCACAGAGGGATACGCTGTAGATATCTATAACAGCTCGTTAAGAACAGTGTTAGGATGGCCTGAAAAACCACCGGAAAAATCCACCACCGACTTAACCACAGACGTACAATCATATCATGAAATCAATCCCATATATCGAGATACTTTATCTGATATAAAAAAAGGAAAAATCGCCGATAGATTTATATTTACCAACAAAAACACATTACAATGAGATTTTATCATTAAAAGAACAGCCGTCACATCTGTTACTATTTCATTTACGCTAACTGACATCACTGGTTATTTTAATGAAAATAATCAATCACATAAAACACAACTAGAACAACTACGGAAAACAAAATAGCAAAAACACTTTGAAATATTAAATCAGCTTATATCTGACATGGAATATATCAAGGAACTAATTATTCAAACAATAACCAATGACAACAGCGACAGTAAACAACGATTCCTAACCGATTACAATATCACAGAAGCCAATCTGCGTAATTTCAAGTTTCCCGGATACAACGCTGAGGAACTAAACGAATCTGTTAGGAATGTTAGCAAGGTATTACAAGTACAAGATTCAACTGTCCTCCTCAAATATAATAATGATCCAGATGGTGGCGGTAGGCATATTGCCCCGCACAATGTGAATATTTCAACGGTGATTGCGCTCAATTTAACATGTGATGCAATTGAAGGAAGCTATCGAATTAATCTCGAGCAATCAAATCAAGCTCAGCAAGAATATATTCTTTATTCGTTTGCACCAACAGCTCCTCCAGGATTCCTAATTATTGAAAACCCAATTAATCCTGTCTACATGCGATGCCACAATAATTCGCTAACGAGAATTAATTTCCGACTCACCGACCAGTCAAATAATTTGATTGATCTACAAAACGAGGTGTTAGCCATTAGTTTGTTTGTGAAATCATAAATGATTTTCGTCCTAAGGACTCGATCAAATATTTGGTTGAAATCGTAAAAACCCATAGCAGCGGGGGGGGGGGGCGATGACATCACGACGAGACCGTATTTTGACTAAACGATGAAAACGGCCTTGGAGTATGATTTGCGAAAAACTTATTTTTCGAGCAAGTAATCTTTTTTTTTTGGTTGAAAAAGAAGGATTCGAATTAATTCTCTCGAGATGTTTGTTAGATTTAGAGCAAATGATGTCTGGAGCAAATGTCCGATTCGCCCCCATGCTGCTCAATAGGGTTAAATCTTTAGACAAGAATAACAAACAGCAGAACATTCACAGTAGTCAAATCCCTGGACCGTCTAAACCATTAACAGAAGACGATCTACGAAACCCTAGCCAAGAAATAGTAGTATCCCTACCCCTATACCAACTGAAATCCCCAACACATGGGATGGCACGAGGAAGGGGAAAAAACCTCTGAAAACTAGGAAATTGGATACAAAAACTAAGACAACAGAAAATAAGGCAGTTAACAACACCCCCACCCCACCAGCAAAACCCATTAATAATCAAGCTCCCCCCACAGTCAATAGGAAAACGAACAAAAACAAATACCTTAGGCTAGAACTGACGCTTTATATCAAAAGCAAATCAGCGCAGTTCACAAATCTCTCTAAAAAATAGCTTAGCAGAAGCCGAAGCCCTAACGAAAATACACCCGAGCCAAAGTACAATAATCAGACCAAATAAAGACTACCTAATTATTCACTGTAACAATAATCAGACCAAATAAAGACTACATAATTACTCACTGTAACAATAATCAGACCAAATAAAGACTACATAATTATTCACTGTAACAATAATCAGACCAAATAAAGACTACATAATTTTTTACTGTAACAATAATCAGACCAAATAAAGACTACATAATTATTCACTGTAACAATAATCAGACCAAATAAAGACTACATAATTATTCACTGTAGCATTAGTAGTCAGGTGGCAAAATACCTAGAAATAGAAACACTGTGGGGACTGCCAATGAAAGTAGAACAACACCATTAAACTAAAAGTACCCCCACCCCCACCAAGTTAATCACAATACATAAGGATACCGAACCCCAAAGACCACCACAACTACCAAAAAACCGCAACCAACCAAGTTTAAGGCGGTTCTTAAACTAACAGGGGCATTAAAAAAAACTTAACGATCAAGAAATAGCAGGAAAAATGAAAGAAGGTGGTAATAACATCACCAAAAATTACGAAATTAGCAACAAAAACAATACCAACTCTAAAACAATAGTACTAGAAGCTGCAAACCCCCTACCCACCCTAATTAAAATGGGCACAACAGGAACTAGGTACCGTTTAGAGCCATACATTAATAAACCTAGGTTCTGTACAAACTGCAAGCACTGGGGCCATTACAAAACAAGTTGCAAGTTCACATATAAATGCAACAATTGTGGGGGAGAGCATAGGGGCAAATGCAATAGACACCCCTAAATGTATACACTGTCGGGGCCCACACCTACCCAGTCCCGGATTACCCATTAGGCAGAGTAGGCAACTGCCTATGGGCCCCGCGACTTTTATGGGCCCCATCAGGGGCCCCCATGAGACCGTGACCGCGGGTCTGGGGCCCCAAAAGTTTGACTGCCTATGGGCCTCCACAGTGCTTAATCCGGCGCTGCACCTACCCACATCCCCAGACTGCCCAGCCACTATAAGGGAAAATGAAATAGTAGGGGCTATGAACGCAATGCACCTCAGCTACAAAACCGCTAAAAAGCACTACAAAAATTCTAAATCAAACAAAATACAAATCGTCAGGGAACAAGGTGAGAAAAACAAAACCAAAATAAGTAACCATAACAGCAATAGCACAAAAGGGGCAGAAAAACTAAACGAACTGAGTCAGGTCTCTACCAAAATTGACAAAACAATTGACAAACTGGGCATAAAGAATCCAAATATCCAACTAAATATCCAGATGTCACTAAATCGTGTCAAAATTCAGTTCGAACACCTAATTACAGTAAACGAACCCAATAAAAATGGCTAATACACCAAATGGTAACGTTACTATATGGCAATGGAATGCACGGGGACTGTCAGGAAATATTAACGAACTTAAACTTAAATTAATAAAAACAGTGCATAAACCTGACGTACTCTGCATTCAGGAAACAAAACTCTCCCCAAACTCAAGAACATTGCCATCGATACAATGCTACTCCCCGGGCTATTTCCAACATAGAACGGAAGGCCCGGGGTGGTGGTGGTGGTGGTGGTAGTGGTGGTGGTGGTAGTGGATTAGTCATATTTGTAAATAATAACAAACCTGCAGCAACAATAATACTAATAAGATCTAGGGATATTGTTAATTCACAAATAGAAATACAAACACTCTTAATTAACACAGGAAAAGGTGAATTACAAATTATCAATATTTATGACCCAGGAGCAGAAAAGAAATTAAATCATGACCTAGTATTTAAGGAGTTGACTAAACTCATACAATACGAGAGTACAATCATATGCGGTGATTTCAATGCCCATAATGAGCTGGGGGGGGGGGGAGAAATAACGGATAGTAGAGGTAGGTGTGTTGAGGCATGGGCCAACAGATCCACCCTGACCATTCTAAATGACTGTGCCAAGACCAGACTCAGTCCGGTAGATGGCACCCTATCCGCCATTGATCTCACCCTATGCACACCCAAACTGGCGCAGGTGACAGAATTGGGAGTGGATCAATCCGACCCCATGGGGAGCGACCACTTTCCAATAATCGTCACTCTGCAGATGGCCGTACAGCTCGAATCAACCAATAGAATCCCCAGGTGGAATTATAACAAAGCAGATTAGGAACTATTTAGGAAAATAATAACAGAAACCCAAATAGAACAATTAGAAAATGAGGATATAGACATATACTATGAAAATATTATTAAGGCCATTATGAAAGCAGCCACCAGCAGTATCCCCAAAACTAGCAACAAATCCAGAAAGCTAGGAGTACTAAACAAGCAAAAATTAGAGCATTAAATAAATTTAGAAGATCAAATAATACTACTCACTTCCTCGAGTAAAAAACACAGGACAATAAACTAAAATATCTAATTAAGCAGTCAAAATTAGCAACCTGGAATAAGTATTGCATTACCTTAAATTTTAAATCCAATACTAAACAGGTGTGGGACAGAATTAGAACCATAAGAGGGAAGCACACAAGCAGCACCCCCAAAATAAATAATACAAGCAATAACAAAAAAAAAGGTGAATCCTTAGCCCAACATTTTAAAAACATGAGCAGCAACAACAACCACACCAAGGTATTTCAAACTCACAGGTCTAAAGTAGAAATTAAACACGAAAATCTCTTTAAAGACCTGGGACCCAAATTATCACCCTTAAATATCAATATAACTCTATATGAATGGGAACAAGCACTTAAAACAAAAAAATAAACATCAACTGGGGAAGATCAAATAGGGTACACTATCTACAAACAATTACCTCTAAAAATTAGTCAACTCCATAATAAAAATGCTCAACCTTATATTGGGACACAGGAAAGCTACCCAAAAAATGGAAAACTGCGATAGTAATACCCATACTCAAACCTAATAAAGATCGCAATGATATCAACTCGTATGGACCCATATCACTAACCAATAATATATGCAAAGTCATGGAAAAAAACTATCATTACCAATAGTCTTAAAATCCACCTTGAAAATAACCACTTAATATCTGATAATCAATATGGATTTAGAAACAAACGCTCAACTATAGATCAACTAATAAGATTGGAAACCGCTATAAAATTAGCATTCAACTCAAAAAGAAAAGCAGACAGAAACTTAATTGCGGTATTTCTTGATCTCGAGAAAGCATTCGACTTAGTATGGACCAAAGGCCTTATAGCCAAATTATACCATTACGGCATTACGGGTCGAATGTTCAACTTTATAGAAAATTTCTTAGCTGACCGCAAAATTTTAGCTAGAGTAGGGGCAACTTACTCTGAGGAACATACCCTTGAAAATGGAACTCCACAAGGGAGCATACTCAGCCCCACCCTCTTTAATATAATGATAAATGACCTTGACCGAAATCTGGCAACACCCAAAATTGGATTATCACAATTTGCTGATGATAGTGGACTATGGAGAGTAGGCAACCCCTCCAACCACTCACATATGGCTGAAATCCAAACCAGCCTTAATAATATAGGAAAATGGGCAGCTAAATGGGGTTTCAAACTATCGCACCAAAAAACGGTAGCTGTACTGTTCATCCCTCACAAAAAAAATTTAATAGTTATCCAAAATTAACAATACAAGATAAAGAAATAAAATTTGTAAAAGTAGCAAAATTTCTGGGTATGTACTTTGACCAACATCTAACATGGGCATACCACATAGATGACCTAGTTAAAAGATGTAACCAGGACCTAAACATATTAAGAAGCCCTAAAGGCACTCAGTGGGGTGCGAATCAGGAAACAACAAATACCCTCTATAGGGCCTTAATACGATCTAAAATAGACTATGGGTGCCAAATTTACTCCACAGCACCCATACAACAATTAAATAAATTAGACAAGATTCAGAGAAAGGCAATATTAATTGGCACAGGCGCACTGCCATCAACCTCGACAGCCGAGCTGCAAGTTCTAGTAGAAGAACCGCCCGTGAGACTCGGAAGGCAGGAACTCGTACTAAAATAACTCATATTAAAATATGCAGCACGGCTTTCGACCCTAGAAAAAACGCACCCCACTTACATGGCCATTAACAAATGTAACATCCCATTTAGGAAAAAAAAACTTAGAAATAGCGCACCAATGGGAAAACTAGTTCATCAACTAAAATCTCAACTTCCTGCAGATATATTCCAAGCTGAAAATAACACAGTGTAGGACCATGAACCTTGGAGTAACGTACAAGCTAAAGTTAACATCTCCCTCACAAGTAAAGGAAACAAAGAAAACTATCTTAAAACAGCAGCTTTAGAAGTAATCAACTCTCAATATCAAAGACACACACAAATTTACACGGATGTCTAAAAAATAACAAATCCATTCAAGACAGCTGCAGCACTGGGTTATCTCTGAACTAAATGTACAAATGGGCAGACGTTTACCAGACGTCTGCTCCATTTACACAGCTGTGTTTTGGGCCATCCTGGAAGCATTAAAATGGATTGAAGTTAACAAACCTAATCAGACAGTGATTATCAGCGACTCGCTTAACGTCCTAACATCAATCCAAAACAATACTACCAAGTCTAGAGAAAATTTTCTAAACCAAATTAATGTAAAATAAAAACCTTAAATTCTAACAAATTAACAGTCGAATTCATGTGGATTCCCTCCCACATTAATATCAAAGGAAACGAAATGGCAGATCATCTCGCCAAAAACAAAGTCGACGGACCAAATTACTCGCCACTCAAATATAGTCCAACTGAGCTATATAGTTTAATTCATACATTCATCGATCAAAAGTGGCAAACCGATTGGGATCTAAATAAACAAGGGAGAATGTTACATAACAATGCTAAGGAAGTAAGTAGAAATAGAAAACCTCCCAAGGGCTCAAGTTACGAACAAGCTATAATAAATATGATAACTTTAGGAAAAACCAAACTGGCAAACAGTTTTGGAAAATATTTAGGACCCTCCCCTCATAACATTAACTGTTACAGTTGTAACATTCCAGAAGATTTACACCATATCTTCAACAATTGAAGTAACATCCAAAAGGAGAGGAATCAATTTAGAACTAAACAAAAACTCATAGCGGCCCCTAGTACATACCCAGAAATAATCCAAATAAATAACACCAACCACCAAGGCACATACAAAAATATGCTAAAGCTACTAAAAACAACAGGATTAATTTTTAAAAATCTAATGGACAATGATACAATGCCTGTTACGGACCCACCTACACTACGCTGGGCAAGTGGTTATCAAAAAGCCAAACAATTATATTCTCAAATGCGCAAAAATTGCTAGTCACTTAAAGGAAAGGAAGCATCAGCAACGGACAGTGATGCCGCGCCTGTTACGGACCCACTTACACTACGCTGGGCAAGCAGCATCACAAGTTCGTGACCTGTGCAACCAAACCAAAAATTAAGAGGCGAACAACCCAATTAACAGTAATCGGGAAAAATAACAACTTACTCACCCTGAGTAATGTGCTGCTTGAGAATATACTTATACCATCATTAAGAGATTATATTATGAAATTACATCAACCTTAATCGAAACACCTTAGGGAAAATAACACCAGTATCTTCATAAATATTGAATAATAAATATGGAAATAGGTCCCATCAGCATAGGCGTAAACGACAGAGAATAAATTAGTCTAACACCGTTCTCTATGACTATAACTTTTTCTTTATATACGGCCTCGTTGACGGCAATCTCAGGTAAACCAACATTAAACCAATTGTAAATAAGAACCCTAAAAGTAAAGTTCTATTACAGTGCACTGAGACCAGTACACACAAATTTTTTACAATCCCTGTTAAGGCCCCAAATAGAAAATATAAGGTAGTCTAAAAGCCCAAAGACTATCAGGCCCCGCGATATAAGGTCGCAACACTAATCTTAGATAAAAACAAAACAAACCCCCAAATTAGAAAATATAAGGTAGTCAAATCGGGCGCAGCAGCACAAGGCAACAAGATATAGGACCTGGGGCCCCAAATAGCAAATATAAGGTGACCAAAACTCCAAGGCCATCAGGCACAGCAGCACAATGCTGCACCAAAACCATACAATTAGGCAAACCTTAACCAGTAAACTTAAGAAATATGAGGTGGTATCGAACCTCGAACCATCAGGGCAGCGGAATCCAAAACCGCAAAATAGACTGTCATACGAGACTGTATACTCTATTGATTCAAAACAGCACAGAGTCTATCAAAATTAATAGGGAAAATTTACATCAAGATACCATGGAAAAGAACGCAGCACTGACCGACCTACGCTCCAGCCTTGCTGAGCCACCTTATCACCTTTCCCACGACCGGACATCATCAACAACTGCAGGGCACGTCCATTATCCAACAGGCATCGAATGAACTCGAGTGAGTGGGTGCTGGGTCCATTCCCACTCACCTCGGCCTACCATTCATATCGACAGTTGCTAAATAGCGACTCCAATATGACGGCCTAATCAAATAGTGTTTTCTGAACACATAAACGCCTGAGGGAGGCGGCACCATTCCGACCCTCAGGAAAATCAAATAACCAGCCTTTGCTTGATAAAATAGTGCTAAAAGACCCCTCTTAAATTAAATACTTAAATTAATACCCCCCATTTCAAGCTTCATTTGTCCTCACTACAAGGCCCCTTGGTATTCTGCGGTTAAGGCAGAGGCGTAGCGATGATATTTTGCGCCCGGGGACGAACTATAAAATTGTCGCCCCAGCGATCTTGTGACCGATTTATTACCCTTGTTTACTTTTTATAGTCTAACGTTGCAAGCCTCATTTTGGCGCCCCTGTACCTTGGCGCCCGGGGACATATGTACCCCCAGCCCCCCCCCCCCCTTAGCTACGTCTCTGTGTTAAGGTCATTAATCGTAATAAATTATTTTTAAGATGCACCAGATTAATAGTACTCCACTTTTCTGTACATCTGTTTTTTTTCTGTTCACACTTAAATGCAGCATTGATTTGGAAGCCATGCCTATGATTAGAAGCCGTTTGGTACTTGAATTGCATAATGCGGGAATATCTTTTAAAGGTTTTATATTATCAGGCTCAATTTTGATGGTTTTTCCACTCATGTTACATTTCTACTAAAGTAGATCGTTGCAGTCATTGTAACACAGAAGCCATTAAATATCACGTGATGCTTGATAGAGCTATTTTAGAATAACATTATATATATATATATATATATATATATATATATATATATATATATATATATATATATATATATATATATATATATATATATATATATATATATATATATATATCTTGTTAGTAAAGATTAAATTACCAAACAAACCGGTAAGTACTCTATTGTACTTCATAATAATAGGTAATGACTGAAATGTTTGAGGTAACGTCGCAGGCATCACGATAGAAATTACTATTTGATGTATCCTATATCTCGCAGCAGAGATTTTGAATTTTATGGTTTTGCCTCATCTCTACGTTGAACAGAAGTTGTCGCCCTTTACATGGATGTTGTCTTGTAATAAACATAATTGTGCCTTTAAAAGGGTATTACCTTGTTAGGTACAATTTTGAATAAATTGACCAATTTCTATCACTATTTGAATCTCCACTACAGAAGAACCTTAATACAAGCATGCAAAGCTTACGAAAATTGAGTAGCTCAATAACAAGATCATCGCTCTAGTTAAGGTCCCCTCATATTTTAATCGTGTTTAACTGTTCAACTTGTCAAAATAAATTTTATCCATTTTCCCTGACAATGAAATGCGACATTTATGTTTGTCTAAAATACGCTAGTTTTATTAATATTCAGTTCCTTATTGATACCTCCTCTTTTTGAAGATATAATTGCAAAGTTTGTGATCATTGAAAAGGTAAAATTTATTTTCCTGTTCTCCTTACGGTTACTAGCATCGGCCCTTGTTTTGATCTGCCTGAAAACGAGTTTGCTCACGCAATCTTGTTAATGCGTGATTGATTACATTAATCAAATTGTACCTATGCGTTTCTGCGAAAGTTAAGCGAAAGGATTAACGACTTGTTTACAAATTTCCAATACAATGTTTCTCACCTTGAAGAAACTGACATGCTAGTTATTAAATTGTATTGGAATCCATTTAGTAAATACAGTTGGTAACCGTTGGTTCTATTGATATATGGAGTGTTTTACGTAGTTGTGTCATATCCACAGTAATATGACAAGAACCACGCGCAAAACGCAGCTACTATTTTTTACTAGTTGATGTACGTCTTTCTGCTTTCATCATGGGCTGAGAGGCGTTTGTAGTGTTAAGAATAAGAAACTGCTGCTACATCATGCAATGAAGAACGCACTGTGTGAAATGAAATAAAACATTTTAAAAGATTAAAGGACGCATTTTTTTCTCAGTACACAGAATATGTGTATGCTTAAAACATTTTTACGTTTTATTACTTTCAAGTATAGCAGTGTCAACATTGTGCCAAAGTAATAGTTATAAAAAAAAAAAAAACTTTAGCAGGCAAGTGGATTTCGAGTCGGAACAAGTAATTTTCTATTAAGACCTGTGTAGGTAGGAAAGAAAAATGTGTGCTGGTATATTTGAGAAACCAATATATTATTGTGCAGCTTGATATGTATTGTACACTTCACTCTAGAGTGGTCGGTATAAAATGGATTCATGTTTTATTAATATAAAACTAGATGTACTTTTGCCGATTACATGAAATTCACGACACAAAAATCGTACGCTTTTATTTAGAATACACTTTTGTTTCGTTCACTTTGCAGTAAATGTGTTTATGGTATGACCCTGCACGTATCATGCGTATGACCCTGCACGTATCATGCCTATGACCCTGCACGTATCATGCGTATGACCCTGCACGTATCATGCGTATGACCCTGCATGTATCATGCGTATGACCCTGCATGTATCATGCATTCATCCAGTTACAGCTGCTTCCTGCTTTCTTAGCACTATGAAGTCCATGTTCAGATCCAATGGTAGTCGTTCTTGAAATGGAGGGTCTAATGTCCTCAAACTCTTGAAGGAATTGAATGGTGAGCACAATAATACTCAATAAACCACATTCTGATCTGATTTTGATTGGACTTGAAATATGGGCTTGTTTCATTAAGAACTTCCGTGGTTTCACTAATAAACGAGATACACACATTTTTAACTAGGTAATCTTGCATTTGAGTAGATGGGTACTTGTGACCACACTGGATGTCGTATTTATGACCCATCGAGATATTGGACAATTTCGATAATAATCAGGGTCTGTGCATAACAATGAGATGATCTTGGATGTGACTGAGCGAACGTCATACTATTCAAGAATCCAATATTTGATACAAGTTTTTATGAACATTTTTACTAAGGCGTATGACTTCAAGTTCTTGGACAATATATCTAACATGATTAAGATCAACGCGTGTTAATCCGATGACATTGAACTAATCTTGTTCCTACTCATAGAGCAATATATATTTTTATATGATTTT